>QNUK01000009.1:0-600000 GCA_013621035.1 Clarias magur | reverse complement strand
CAGTACAAGCAACATTTGAACCAAGCGAAATCTTCAAGCTGAAATGCGTCAAGAAAGCTTTACATCTGCTCAGCATCAGGGTCACCAAAACAGAAACAGACACCAATCTTAGTTATTAAAGGACACTGTAGCACTTTGAGAAATCGGAATAGATAACAAGTCAGGGTAGCTTAAATGATTATAATCCAACTCGTTCCTATTCAATACCACATTACATTTCTGTGGTCTGCTCATCCTCAGAGCTGTGACATTATAGCTTTGGCTAAAATTTTTCTCTTTTCCAACTTCGATTTTGAATTCATGCTACTTACAGTAAGAGATTTTACATCTTCAGTCTGGGTCTCAGTCTGAATTCTAATACACTTCTGTATATCAGAAGTCTTAAACGATCTGGTATATCTCCATCCATATCTATATAGGTTTATATCTAGTGCGTAAGTGTGAGTGAATATGTCCATGTAGTTCTGTTGAATGATTCTACGAAAAGCAATGCAGCAGACATACTTGGGCATTCAAACAGACATTCTTGTGAAAGACTGACTACAGGCATATGACCACGAAAGCTTATCTATTATTAATTGGCCGGCTCGAGCCAAACTTACCGCAGTCCTCACACAAGATCTTCCCGACGTCTTTTTTCAGATCCTTGCCGCTGGCTTCGAGGGGCGCGTACGACGCCCTGAAGACCAGGGGCTCGTCGGTGGGGTCCATGAAGAAAATGTACCGGTGGTCGTTGAGCACGCGCGCGCACGGCCCGCTTGTCGGGCCCAGCTCGCGCACGGTGACGAGCTGCTCGCGCTCCAGGCCGCCGCTGTGCCGCGGCCACACATCCAGCACCTTGACGTCCACCCGGTAGGGCTCGGCACCTGACGCGTTGTGGGGCGCCGACTGCACGCGGCCCTCGATCACCACGGCGGAGTGGCGGGCGCGCTCCCGCAGCGAGCTCGGGCTCGGGGAGTGGCACGCGAACGCGACCCCGATGACCAGCATGGAGAAGGGCACCGGCTCGAGCCTCATGCCGCCTGCTTTGGCTCGGCGCGGGCTCGGGCGGGCTGCGAACGGGCTCCGGTAGCACGGCGGCGCGGCAGACCCTGCGGAAGTGTCCATGCCATCGGGGATGCGATGCTGGGTTGTTTTTCCCCCTCCCGATAATCTTGCAATTGGAAAGGAGACAGCAGATAGTGGAACAGCTTGGGGCTAAAAATCTCCCAAGTACATTCGGATAAAACGCATTGTGAGAAAAAATGCAACGAATTGAGGGGATTGGCCCTCCTCCATGGAAGCTACACAGCCATATATAGCAAGTATCCGCAGTCTATCTTTGCCCCCCAAAAATTGCAGTAGTGTAGTGAGCGCGCTTATCGGCACTGATGCCTCTGTATCACTCACTGCAGGGAGAAACGGACGTGAAATGCTGCGGTGCACGATCGATGTCTGCTCAAAGTAAAACCATTAAATCCACTTCCTGAACGACAAAGCCAGGGTTATTAATGCCTCCAGCTGTAAACTGGTCCCATCGCGTTCCTCGTGTCCCGTCTCTGTCCGCTTCTCCAATGTGGCGCGGACTGAGCGGGAGAAACGTGCAGTAATCCTCCCCGCACCAACGACACATTCACCGCACACCGAGCACTGACACACCGCCGTGTGCGTGCGCGCGCGCGCGCGTGTGTGTAGTCTCCCAATGCCGCGGAATAGACCGTCAATCCATGATCTCTTCCATCACAAATCCACACAGAAAAAGAAACGGAAAACCAAAATGTCTGGTGTCGGAGGACGCGACTGTCCCTCCTCACTAATATTCCGTTTCTTTATTGATGCGCGGCGACATGATCGTTTCCAGCAACAGCGGTTTATCAGGCGATGAAACGCGTCACGGATTTTTCAGCAGTTCTGAATGAGTTTACGTCTCGTTCCATCGCTAAATCATGTGCTGCATTCAGGTCACATTCGCCGCTCGGCCTCAGAGTGAGAGAGAGAGAGAGAGAGAGATGATCGTGAGGCGTTGCATCAAATCCATACATCTGACATCCGCTGCATTGCTACAAGAAGGCAAGGAATGCAATTTCCGAGTGTTTCCAAGAGGACAGAAACAAACACAGCTACAGTCTGCGTTAAGTAGGGGGAATATACTTAATAAAGAGGCTAAAAGAGGCTTGTGCAATAATGCTGCAGAGTGGACAGCTTAAATCAGCGCAAAAGCACTGAATGCAGAGAGCAATTCTGTCAATTCCCGATTTGCGCATCACGTTTTCTATGCACGCTTACTTATAAGCAAGGATATGAAGATAAAGTACGAGGCAGCTGAACCTGTGGAGCCGCATCAAAAGATGCGGTTAAAAAATTCACTAAGAGCGACATCTGCTGTCTTTTATGCGTTTAACAGCAGACAGCCGAAACTGTTCTTAACTTAGCAACTAGGTTGAGTCATGTGGAAATATAAAAGAAGAACAATTATTGCTTTCAACAAGCCATGTGGCCATGCTGGGTTACTTATACTGCTACTACAGCTACTACTATTGATGATGATGATGATGATTAAGAATAAGAATTTGTAGGAGAATAAGTGGGATACATGGCAATTTTATTAAAACATGAAATATTTGTTAGCTTTTTTAAACTAATGGTGAAGATATTGATATGTATATACACTGTATATCCTCCCAAAGCAGATCGACATCCAATTAAGCAAGTGCTGTCCATGGTTCTGAAAATGTTCCATTTAATCATTTTTTTTTATTATAGATGTACAACATTGTAAAGAGAGCATCAAACCATGTCTGCAATTTAATCATGAAACTGACATGAGATGAAGCAGATTATCAGAAAGCTATATAATCTAAGCACATAAAGTCGTGGCAATGGCAGGGGGGAGGGGGGGGCATGGTGAGCAACCACAGTTTAAACTAACCGGATTTGTAGTGTGTGGCATTTCAATTTAGGACCTATAATGGTCTGCCTGTAAATGTATGTTCTATACTGTGTGTCCTACACTGTATCAGCTGGGCTTACTGTCATTATTCTAAGGCCATTTGTGCGCCAGATGATGTGGTAGCTCATTTGGAGTAATGTTCATAATATTACTATTAGTAATATCTAATTAAATCTTGGTATGAGTTGTATATTTTTAATTAATATTTTAAAACTTGTACCACATTGCATGTTCGCTTCTGACGTCAGCCTCGTAGCTCTGGGGTCGTGTTTCACCTGAGTGTTAAAAGAGAGGGGGTGATTAGTGTGTAAAGATCGGTGTGTCCATAGTGTGCTTATCGATCCTTGAATGACTATCTCCTACCTGCACGCACGCACACACACACACACACGCACGCACACACACACACACACACACACACGCACATACAAACACACACAAATCCAAATCCGTTCACCATCAGCATTATAGCAATGGTCATATCCTGTTGTTTTATTCGTTCAACAGATGATTTTTTTTTTAAGCCGTGGCTTCTTAGAGCGTAGCACTGACAGTGACGATGATGCAGTAAGTCTGTAGATTCATGCGCAGAAACCTTTCTAACAGAGACGCAGGTTGTAGCAGACGTCGGCAGAGGGCGCTCTTTTTCTTTTCTTTTTTTTTTTTGGCTCTCTCCCCGGCAGCGTGCTGACATCAGACGGCCGTACGGCGTGCAAGACTCTCGTGCGTCCATCTCCATGCCACGACTCGCTCTTTCGTTCCATCTTGTGGAGCGGCGAAAGGGGGAACGCACGCACTAGTGTTCACGGTAGGCCTTCGCAGCTTGTTCTTTTTTGCGTCACTTTTTCCTCCTGCCAATACAGGCACCAAAAAGCACCTGCAGCAGACAAAGCAAGGGTATTTAAAAAAAACACACACACACACACACACACACAGGGAGCGCAGGCTGTTTAGGAGCTTCGAACTTTTCAAATGCAGTGTAATCGCTTATTCATCAGCATGATGGCATCAAAAATAATTTGTTGAAACATTGCGTAGACAAACTCTGTAAGTATCTGCAAAGGGCTGTATGGTGTTGCATGAAAAAAAAAAAGAAAAACAAAGTGCATTTTGAGTCATTCTAGTCCGTTTTTTTTTAATGACTAAGTTACAACATTTTACAATCTAATTCCAGAAACTCATTTGAGTTGTAACACAATCCCTTGGCATTCACACACTGCTTGGACACTGCTATTTTCGGACCCATTTTAGGGGCGACAAGGTTTGCAACTGTTGGCAGAATTTCACGGTTTAATGTAATCAATTCTCGACGGCAAGACCCCCTTCAGTGGGCGTACAACAAGACCCTTTAAGTTGCAATAGTCCCTGAGTGTTATGCTTAGTTCACAACTTAATTGTAATGACACGGAATTATATATATATATATATATATATATATATATATATATATATATATATATACAAAAACACAAACACACCGAAAGTGCCAAAATTAACTCTCAAAGTGGGTTTAATTATAGCAAATTTGGTGGGGATTTATTGTTGCTATTTCCCGATATTTATATATTTAGAGCTATATAACTAGAGCTATATAACTTGATATAGTCATCACATAGCTACAATTGCTGAACTCGAAAATATTATTTGATATATATATATATATATATATATATATATATATATATATATATATATATATATATATATATATATAGGATATATATATCCCTTGAAAAATTAGATAAGTAGATAAGGACATTCATACTATTTATATTATTTGTACATATATTTTAAGGCGTTTGCAGCAAACACAGTACGTTCCGTGAATACTGAAGAGGTTGTTTATCGTCAGATAAGGCCTGACTTATGTAGTCCCTAAAAGCCGTCTCAATAACACTTTTATCATGGTAACGGCTCTACCACGCCCGAATTATGAATCATCAAGAAAATAACAGTTTTCTGTCTTTTTGGGAGGAGAGTAAACTTTTAAAACAATTGGCACGTTAGGTCTTGATAGTTTAGACGGCCCGTTAATCAAGAGTCAAGGGTATTAAATTTTTTTGTAAAAAACATTTACCGCTTCTTTTATTCAGTAGAACATCGGTATTTATATCATATGTTAAATACAGAATAGTATACCTTTTAAAATTTATATATACATATTATTAATATTGCTATTATTTTTCTAATTAAATTTTTACTTGTCACGTACACAGCCATATTGTTATATGTGGTGAAATGCTTTTTTTTTTTTTAAAAAAAACCTGTTTAAGCTACATATTATGAATATAAATCTGTGAATCATACAATTTTAGTTAAGTAAATGAATGTGCCTTGATCTGCTTTATTACTGTTAATTTATTTGGCTAACGTTATATCTCTATTCACCTAACTAACAAATAATTAGAAACTAATTACGTATACTTTTAAGATATACAATTATATCAGAAAACTATTCCTGCAATTTCATCCTTTTTTCAACCCGTAGTGAATATTTAAGGCCTATTATTTGCGTTTTAACAGCTCCAGCTTTCAGTGCATACTTGTTTATTTCAGATGACATGAAACGCACACGAGTTAAGAAATTAAATAATACAGCCAAGTCTGGAAAATGAACAAATAATTTAAAGAATGTGTGTCCGGTTCATAGATTCTGTTTGAACCTATTTATTATAGTAAAATTTTTATAATTTTTGAAAGACAGGATTATTCGGATTTCAAGAAACATATAAGAGTTTTCTTACAACTGTTCAACCGAGAGCTCTAATAAAACAAACATTATTCAATTCTGCATTTAAATGCAATGCAATCCTAATTATTTTTTTATTTAGAATACTAAAATGAATATTCAGGTATTAGCTATCGAATTATTAATGTATTTTCGTTTTATAAAAAAAAACAACAACAATAAACAATATTTTTTGGTGATTGCAGCAGTTTATTCTATATATCCATATTCGACAGTGATTTTGAAACGGATTGAAAGACTAACATATTTTTTACTATTATTAGTGGTGCTTGCGAAGCGACTATTATTAATCAACTTCACTAAAGTTGAACAAAAAAAAAAGCAAAGTTAAAGCCTTTGTTGTCAGATTGACAAAATATTTAAACAAAATTTAAATGCATAGTCTTTTAGATATTTGTTTATTTTTGACTGAAATTTGATTTGTGTTTATCTTCTTTACAGAGAGAATACTGTTATTTGAATGTCTATATTCCACTGCTTCATAGAAATGTTATTGAAATTTATATTGACTTATAATTTTATGCTTTGTTGCTTTGCATATATTTGAAAATTCTGGTGTCAATAAAAATGCTGAAAGTCAGTTTTTTTTCCACAGACAAACAAAAAATCAAACCCGTCTATTTGTCCAAAGTGGAATATATTAATATCATAGGTATATATTATATATTTACTGTGTCCGTAACAGTTATGTCAACTGATACAGGATGCTTTTTAAGGAAACCGTTAAACACTGATAACGTATTTTAAAGCAACTTCTTTTGCTTTTAATTTATTCACATTTATTTAAATGTATCGTTTTACAAAACACATATAAACTACAGATTCAGTACAAACAACATTCTTTGGATTTGCACGTTATTGATTGATTTGAAGAACAACTGTAAATCTCGATTTGTATCATGAATATCACCAAGATAACAGACACTCCCTGAATAATTTGCAAAGATATAAAACTCAACTGTGCAGCTTGTATGGTCGTGCAGCGGGTTGCCGCATCACAGCTCCAGGGTCGCCGGTTTGAGCTGTATGGAGATTGCGCATGTTTCCCCGGTGTCTTTGTGTGATTCCTCCGGTTTTCTTCCGTCTCCTAAAAAGCATGCCGTCTGATGGTGTGGAGAACTGCCCATATTATGGAAATGTTTGCGCGTGTCGGGGCATCCAGGGTCCCGCGCCCAGGATTCCCAGGATGTGCTCCGGACATCACAACCAGCGCGACCAACAACCTGACTAGGATAAAGCTGTTACTGAGGATGAAAATTATGACAAAACTCAACTGTTAACATAACAACAACAACAATAATGGTGACATTGTGAAATAAAATTTATTAATAAAACAATAAAAATGTTTCAGGGTACATTTGTTAAAGGAGAAAATTAGTTTTCTTTCATTCACTGCATTGCATTGCGCTTAATTAATATGAAATACGAAACTTCTTTTGAAATATGCTGTATTCAGATAAAAGGACTATGGCCCTACAGCTATTACCTAAATCATATATTTACATATATTGAAAGGATTGCGGGTCTATTTCTAAGTGTCCTTTAGATTTCTAAGTAATACGAGTTTATTTTTTTAAATACTTTTGAAAGTCGGGTATGTGGAATTAAATCTCGAATAAACTAATAAATAAATAGATAAAACGGGTGTGAAGTGGTCAATGACTTTATAAATATGAGTTATTGAGTTAATTAACAGTCTAGATGTACATGGGCATCAATTACGGGTCTTTTTGGAGAACTTGATCCGTTGTCGGACCTTCGGCTACTGGCTGAAGATATTTACTCGAACCTGGTGCACAGAACAAGGCAGGTTTTTAAATCAAATAGGATCTTTAAAGAGAAAAGAGATGCTTTTTTGATGACCGTTTAAGTGGGTATTTTTATTTTTATTTAATACCTAATGTTTAGGTTATAGTCTACCAATCTGTATATGTCTGTCATAATAACAAATAAAGTCATTTTATGATGATCTTATTTATGTATTTATTTTTAATCAACTATTTTAAACTAATGTAATTTATGGTTGTGATTAAGAGAATGCAGAACTAGAAGACAGGACACAGCTGTATCAGGGATTTAAGTACCTATATCAAATATGGCGTTTTACACTGTAAATTCAGTTTATGTTATTTAACACTTTATAACAAGCTAACTTGTGCATTGTCTTTCGGCTGTTTCGTGCACGTACGTGTTCTGATCGTGGATTCAGTGAAACGGCGAGTTTAAGAGCTTTAAATCCAACCTGTCTGTCTGTCTGCAGAGATCTCGCGAGAGCGGCCGCGTGGCTGGCTGGCTGGCTGTGAGGTTGCAGCAGACGGAAGGAGAAGGCAGGCAGGCATCATGGCGGACAGAGACAGTGGAAGTGAGCAGGGAGGAGCGGCTACGGGCCCGGCTCTGAGCTCCATGCACGCGGTGGCAGGAGGGGCGGGCTCGGCTTCCGGCCTGCAGCACGACACGCAGGAGCTCGCGTCCAAGCGCGTCGACATCCAGAACAAGCGCTTCTACCTGGACGTGAAGCAGAACGCGAAAGGCCGCTTCCTAAAGATCGCCGAAGTGGGGGCCGGTGGCAACAAGAGCCGCCTGACGCTCTCCATGTCGGTGGCCGTCGAGTTCCGAGACTACCTCGGCGACTTCATCGAGCACTACGCGCAGCTCGGGCCCAGCAATCCGGACGCGGTGCAGGACGAGCCGAGGCGCGCGCTCAAGAGCGAGTTCCTGGTCCGCGAGAATCGGAAGTATTACATGGATCTGAAGGAAAACCAGCGCGGCCGCTTCCTGCGGATCCGGCAGACGGTGAACCGGGGGCCTGGCTTGGGCTCGGCGCAGGGCCAGACCATCGCGCTGCCGGCGCAGGGGCTCATCGAGTTCCGCGACGCGCTCGCCAAACTTATCGACGACTACGGCGTGGAGGACGAGCCTGCCGAGCTGCCCGAGGGCACGTCGCTCACTGTGGACAACAAGCGCTTCTTCTTTGACGTGGGCTCCAACAAGTACGGCGTGTTCATGCGCGTGAGCGAGGTGAAGCCCACGTACCGCAACTCGATCACGGTGCCCTACAAAGTGTGGGCCAAGTTCGGCAGCACGTTCTGTAAATACGCCGAGGAGATGAAAAAGATTCAAGACAAGCAGCGGGAGCGGAGGGTCTGCGAGCAGCAGCAGCAGCCGGGAGAGATGCACCCGGACGACGGGGATGAGGATTGATAATGAGCGGAGTGATGGGAGGGAGGAAAACATGCAAAAAAACAACAAAAAAAAAAAAAGAGGAAAAAAAAATTTACGATCAAAACACAAAAAAGCGAGACGACGCGTAAAAAGAACTTTACTGTACAAATGAAAGAAACGTAAAGATTTAACTGTAACGGTTTTAACTCCAAGGGGCAGTAAGTATCCACAAACATACAACAAACCTCCACAAGATGACAGGTGCAACTCGTACCCCATCACTGGATGTGATCCACTTACCCAACCATTAATACAGTAAGCGGCTGCTAAACAGAGTAATAACATTATATATGAACTGTGTTTCCTACTTGACTACAGATAAAGAACTGAGTGTTTATTTCCCTTATTAACCGAGAACTTTTATACACGTCAAAGCTATTATAAAAACAAGAAAAACGTGTTTGCAATGTTCAAATGGAATTATTGCTGAAACATGGAAAAACCAGTCCTCTTCGTGTAAGCTAATAACTTCAGCACAAATCAGATGGGTTTATCTTATGTTCTCTCCGTTTTTTAAAACTAAAAATTTCAAATTCTATTAAAGAGGCTGTCATGATAACCATGTCACTCACATGGTAAAAGCATCACATGAGGGTTAAAAAAAAAAAAAAAAGGTGAAAACGTCAGTGAGCGGAGAAGGTCACGGGTTCACGTTAACTCTGGCAAGGTCACAAGTGCTCACTGTCCTACAGTTGCAGTCGAAGACCCTTTCAACCGGACGGTGGTCATTGACATGGAGAACTATCCACAAGAGGTGGTCTATAGAGAATAATCCCAGTGTATTTTTATCCATTGAATTAACTGTCATGCAGATGAGTATACTATGTACTTGTGTCTTGTTGTCATGCAAAGTGTACAGACAGGTTATTATAAGGTACTTTAAACAAGAAGAAGCAGTGACAGCGGAAAGAGGACTTTAAAGGTTTTGTAATGAAAAACTTCTTCCCAAATTTACCAGGCCCCTGGACGAAGGTGCAAAGAAATATGAAAATGCTAAGGAAAAAAAAAAATCTATATATAAATATATATAAATAGAGAGAATATGATTTTGTGAGTCAGCTGAATTTCAGTGCTTACAGAGAAGCTAATACCCCACGTTTTTAGTGGGGGAATTAAATAACAATCTCTAGAAGGATTTAAATATTATGTCAGTCTACCAATGAGAGTATGAGTGGCGCCAAGGAATGCTGTTGTTGCATGTTAACCTATACACAGCTACATTGAGGTGGATTTCTCAATGTGTGTCCTCAAGGACCTTCTATTTAGTGAGTTCATAGACAGTGTCCTGTCAGTGATGTTTGGTCACTTAGTTGATGAATAATTTCCGTTCTACCTGTAAATACAGTATCAAATCCTTGACTGTTTGATCATACATAAACGACAGGTCCGTTGCAATGAAATCTCACTCCCTCTCTCTCAGGGGTCCTTTAGGACCTGTGTTGGGGAGAGCCCTGGTCAGTCATACAAGGGTTGTACATGAAGCTTGGTGACGTTTGTACATTCCTGTTTTGAGAAATGCAGCAGGGCAAGCATGGAAAGAAGTGTGTTTATATTGAAACTTCTCCTAATCATGCACTTACTGAAAAGAGCTACAAAAATTTGAAAAAGGAAAATTTGAAAATGTCAAGAAACTAGTAATTATTTTCCCTCGAAGGAAACAAAGCAGTCTCTCCATTTTACGTTTTTATTAATCCATTTAAAACGTCTTTACTTAAAAGTTGTCTCAAATACTCAAATGGCCATTTGTATATGCTGACAAATTTTCTTAAAAGAACAGGAAGTCGCGTTGACTTACACAACAGCCAAAAGCATCAATGCCATTTTCCCTGCCAAATGTAACCTAACCTGACAAATGCTTAGGGAACTAGATTAAAATGGAGAGGCAAGGATCTGAGGATGCATTCTCACTATTTAACATTTGAATCTTAATAATATAGGGGATGATGATTGTTTCTGGAGGTATGCGACATTTAGGGTTATAGAGTGAGTTAAGTTGCTTAATGATCAGCGAACTCATGATGTAAATAATTGAAAATGTAGAAAAATTCCCAAGGTTCTTTTTGGGGGATTTCCTATATACCGTATCGTATTTGGTGTCCATAATGTCAAGGGACAGGCGCAAGAAACTGTGAAACCCCAATTTTGATTTCATGAGCACTTTAATGAGGAGATGACGTCCACAAGAGATGATGGGGGGAAAAAAAACAAAACCACCTTTTAGAGCTTACAAACTCACGGGACAAGCATTGTCAGGTCGCTTGTTTTGTCGATGGGGTTTGCCTAGCTTCCATTGGCGTGAAGGTCGAGTCATACTTTTGCACAATATCCATTCGCTTCTCATCCACATTGTATTATTTGTGGAAACCATCTGAACATCAGCCTTTAAGAAGATGTTTTAAGACGTAGAGTATTCGAACTCGAACAGTTAAACAATGTAAAAACAAACAAACAAAAAAAACACGACTGCTTAATATTCCTTACTAACTCAAGATGTAGGTCTGCAGATTGGCCATACCCACAAGCAGAAACTTCAGTTCCAGAAAGCTGCAAGGCTCAAAACAACAAGGACGCACAAACAGTTGGAAAGCTTGACCGTCGGCCATTGTATGCCCGACCAGGAAAGCCGACTTTAATGTTACTTGTTGGGGAGCATACTCTTCAGCATTGGTGCCTTATACTCCACATGCTTACACGCTGGCTGGTGCTTTGGATCAAAGTTTGGGTTCTTGTCTCTCCTTTATCTTTTTTTTTATTTATTATTATTATTTTTTAAGGCTTTGTTGGGCATGCTTTCCTCACATACAACTGCCTGACTTTTTTTGGACTTGCTTGGTGTCCTAAAGATAAGACGGGCGTTTCGCACATTCTAATGCTCCTGACCCTCAGCCCTATCCTGACTACTGACTCAGTCGCTCCCTTCCCACGCTGTCATTGAATCTCTTCTAAGCATCAGCCCACATGTAAACTCAGACATGGGTTGGTAGCCTTGAAAATGCAGTGCAGTCTTTTAACTGCTCTTCATATGTCAGGCTATGGGAAGGGGCAAACCAGAGATTGGTTTGTGGACTAGGTTTGGCTGTGGGTGCCCAATTTGAACCTTTTCTAAGTGTCTGCTCACAGCTCGAGGTCTTGGCAGCAGTTTGTCAGTGGCTCATTTACAGGTTATGGCCAGCACATTTTCTTGTTTTTGTTTTTTTCCTTCCCATTCTTTGACTTTCCACAGCACTTGTCATGGCTTTTAGTTTTCTTTCCATTATTTCATTACCATGTGCAATATAAAATGTGCCAATGATGGCATTATGTATATCAATTAAAAAAGAGTTCATATTAGAAAGCATGTGGCTGAATTCCACATTTATTTTCCTGAGGTTTCAAAAGCCTTTATCTGCACTTGTAATTAAAAGGTCTGGGTCTAGAAGAGAAGAAACCAAGCTTAATGAGCAAACTCCACCCAACCTGGTCTAACTAACACCAAGCAGTTAACTAGCACTTTTAGAGATCATCCATATGCTCCATGTAATGTTTCCATTTCTCTGAATGTGGGAAGGGAGGCGGAGCAGGTATGATGATTGATTGGTCATAAAAGCGCTACTTGTGTTCAGGCCTCAGGGCAGAGGCATTACACATGTATTTGTGCTTCTTAATTGGTTTTCTGTTCTTGAATGAAGGTGTCTGGTGGACTCTTCTGTCGTCAGTGGTTGATGTCAGTAGCACATTGCTTTCCCAGCTGGAAAAAAAAAATACGCCTGACCAATCTCTGTTTGAAAATTCTCTGAACAAGGAATGTCTAGTGCAATTTCTTTATCTTTTATTTTATGTTCCCTCCCTTTGCAAGAATGATTACTGAATAACACGTTTGGTGGTGATGCGTCAAATATAATTTATGTACATTTTACAAATTTTAAAATAAAAGAAATGTTAATTTACCCACATCACTAAAAAAAAAGAGTTTAATTTTCAACAAAAATGTGTTGCGTTGTTTCTTTTTCTTCCCATACATGTTCTGATGGATCATACCAAGTTTGACTCCTGAATTTTCCTGTGCTGACGAAGCTAATTTCTATTTAAACAAATTAATTTATAATTGTCTTTAATGATCATATTACATTTTAACTGTGACAGGTTGTACTTTTAAAAATCATTTGCTCGCTGTTGAGACGTTTTAACAGCCTGATTGCTAATTTTAAACATACGGGTTGTTTATAAAATAAAAGGCAAAAGTTTTTGCATGTTAAATAAATTTCCTGAGGGGATGCACTAGATACCAACCAGAGAATTCTGGTAATAAAATGAGGATACTTTTAGATGTTACTTATATATTTTTTAAAAAAATAAATAAAGATTATTTTTTAATGGAATTTTCAACTTTATTTTTAAGTTGTTTTTATATTTAATGCATTATATTTTAATCTTTCTCATCAGGATTAATCTTCTGGGAGAAAAAACATTAACGGATTAGTTATAAGTTATTTAATTAATTAGTTACTGTAGTTAATGTTTCACTTTTTATTTGTGATCTAAATATTGTCCAGAAGTCAACAGCAGAAGTGTGGATTAATCTTTCCTTTTTTTCTTAGCATATTAAAAGTATATATGAGTACTGAGTAAAAATGAACAATAATAATATTAATAATAATTATACCAATAATGAAACCTTGAACGTCAGCTGATGCCAATACCCATCTGATATTGTCCAATGTAGCACTTATAGAACTTTTTAATTCCATTGTTCTATAACTAGAACGTCACAGTTCACACACACCCGACACAAAAATATTTTTTTAAATGTATTTCCCCAGTCAGGTTCTAATATTTTACATTAGTTATAGTAGGATCCCAAGGTCTGACTTTTTTTTTTCCTGGAATTGCAATTATTATTATTATTATTATTATTATTATTATTATTATATTGTATTCAAATCAATGAGGCCAGTGACTTAAAAGTTATTTTTTGTCCTATAAAAATGACCTTTAATTTTTTTTTTTTTTTTACATTTATTTCAAGGTTTAGTCTTTGAGGATACATTTAATGGATTTTCTTAATGGTCATGTCATGTTCAGTGCTCATGTAACTTCCAAACAAAAATAATTAGTCCAATTTTTAAAAAATATATATGTATAATGGATTGTATATAAAATATAATTTAAATATATTATAGCTATATACAAATATATATATAAATCAATATTCTGTCCAATTCTTATACAACAATTTAGACCATCTGTGGATGTATTTGTTATTAATTGACTTATTATAAGTACTATTATAACTATATAACAGAATGATAATTATAATTACTCTTTCTATAAACTTATTTTATATATATATATATATATATATATATATATAATTTTTTTTTTTTTTTTTTTACCGTGAAAAGAAAATGGAGGTGTGGAAATGGGATTATATCTGTACGCTGTCTGCAGCTGTGTAAATAACATGCCCTTCTTGCTAACAAGCCAAATGGCAAGAATGACATGCATTTATTTAAAGGGTCTCCATCACACGACAGGTAGTTCTGCAGCTAGTCCATCCACAATTTGTGAGTTTCATCATACAAGACAAAAAGTCTTGCTGTTTTATTGTCTAGCCTGTGGTGCTGAAACTGAAGCCCTGTGCCGTTTCTGCACATCAGCGGAAACAGAAAAATCAAGACTCTCTTCTGTAGTGTTGGAGAGCGCCATCTTGTGGACAACAGCTGTTACTGCTATTATTATTATTATTATTATTATTATTATTATTATTATTCCTTCTGTATTATTCTATCACAAGTTAACCTTTTGAGACCCAGATGTTGAGGTCATGACATTTCCTCGTAATTTTCTACCTTTCTGCAATGTACACAAAAAGAGTCCAGGTCTAGGGAGGTCAATATAAAGTTCTTCTCACTCATCACCTTCATCTTATGATGAAACCTTTCTGTCCTGATGGGAGTGGTCTCTTCCAGGATGAGCACCTCATCCACAGACCAATAGGGTTTACAGTAGGGTTTAGTAATAAAAATCACCAACTGAACACGTATCATCGTTCGTCTTTGTCGGAAACACCAAAGTACACTTTATTAGGAACACCACACAAGCACTGGGTATGATCCTCAAGGAAGTATTCCTTTTAGATTGTGCTCCATGTTGCTCCCAAATGTGTCACATGATTTCTATGGGTTTGTCAGTTTCAAGCTTCTTCCCGAACACATCCCAAAGGTGCTCTAGTGACCTGGAGAGCCATTAAAGTACATCATTAAAGTACTTTGTTTATGAAACCAGTTTGAGACGCATGCTGACATTGTGCATCGTCATGCTAGAAATACCTGTAGGTGTTATAAGATGGAAAACAGTTGCCATAAAGGGATGCACACAGTCAGCAACAGTACTCAGATTGTCTGGGGCATAAAAACAATGCTCGATTGCTATCAAGGGGTGCAGTATGTGCGAAAAAATAATTCCCCACACTTTAACACCACCACCAGCCTGAAGTGCTGATGCAAAGCAGATTGAGTCTATGGAGTCATACTGTTGATGCCCAATTCTGAACCGTACTCGTCTGCAGCAGCAATCCAGATTCATCACACCAGATTTTGTTTTCCGTCATCGAAGCCTGGAACTCAAAGCAGCATATCTGACTCAAGGTTTGATATTTTGCGCATTCTAAGATGATTTGATGGCCACCAAATGATTGGAGTTATTATATCGTTCCCTGTAGGTAGAAGCAGTCTGACAGTTCTTTAGCTTGACACACCGTTTGCTCTAATTATTATATCATTAAACTGGGACTTGTGATAAAACTTCTTGTGAATTTTCTTGGGACATTTACAAAAGACTTCAAGCATAGTATAGTAACGAGACTTTTAGCCGCAGTTAAACATTTAAATGGTGCAAACATTCTAAAGACTGCTGTACATCTGTGTATCCATGAATGATCCTGGGCTTAGGTGGCTCAGAGTCCACTGCAGACATTCCTGTGAACATTCAGTGACTGGATCCTTGAAAAGCAACAGATAACTTTTCATTTTGTGGAAGAGATGTGTCTGTACAATTCCTGCGGGAATTGTATGGACAATCATTCACAAACACCACTTGCACATTTCAGGATCTTGGCTGGGATTTCTTGACACATTCAGTAGAGTATTGACCTCGCCACACATTTGTGCCATTAAAGGAGTTCCCGGGAGGCCAGCGTTTCAGACATGAAGCAGGCAGTCTGAAAACTTTCTACCTTGATGGTATCCAAGCACTGGGATAAGTGCAGTAGTGAAGCTCTCTCTTTTCTGCACTATCAAAATGCCCTGGTTTAACTTGATCACCTGAAGTGCTGAAGCAAAGCAGATTGAGTCTATGGGTTCATGCATGAAGTGTATTCACATATTAGACATTCTCCTGTTACCGAAGGCTAAAACAACCACGTTTTTTTTAGACATTGTTTAGTTAATTATTTAGCTTTAATCTGCATCTGCAACAACATTCAATAAAAGTGTTAATTTTAGCTTGAAAAAGGAAATGCATGAATACACTTCACCAACAGATGGGGCTGTTGCTTCAAAATTTAAAAAGGTACACCCTAGGAAAATGGTCCTGAACTGTACCTCTGCTTGTAGTTATCTTTCAAACCTTCAAACATGGAAATATGTATATATATTAAATATTTTATATTTTTAAAAGGTTCGGTCTCTATTTACCTTTTACCCTTTTAGATAATAATTAAAATTATCTTAGGGGCAGTGGTGGCTCAGAGGGCTAAGGCCCTGAGTTATTGATCGGAAGATCGGCGGTTCGATTCCCAGCTCAGCCAGGTTGCCATTGTTGGGCCCTTGAGCAAGGCCCTTAATCCTAACTGCTCCAGGGGCGCTGTACCATGACTGACCCTGCCCTCTGACCCCAGTTACGCTGGGATATGCGAAGAAGGAATTTCACTGTGCTGTAATGTATATGTGACAAAATATGTGACGAAAAAGGCTTTACTTTACTTAATAAAGTCTTAGCTGAGGTACTAAAGATACCGAAGGCGTACCACAGAAAGAACAACCCCAACAACAAGTAATAGTCCAGTTAATGCAAAATTATATATGCAATAATCACTTGTACAGTACTACTGCCTTTATTAAAGAGTTTGCACAACAAAAGACATCCCAAACCCTAAGACTTGTCACAATTTCTTAAGAATATTGAAAGGGGAAGTAAAGTAGTATGCAGATCCCTCTGCTGTTTAAGGGAATTAAAAATAACCTCCTTTCCCACAAATCCCCTCTTCCTTTCCATTGAAACTACATATATGTCTGGTGAGTTAAGAAGAAAATGATGAGCTAAGCTGTGGCTTGAGGGTGGAGCTAGACTCTATCCGGAAAAAAAAAAAAAAAAAAAGATTTACTGTAGCCTGAAACAAAACTGATTCATCATTTGGCAAAGTGAAATCTGTAAGCTGTCTTATATTTTGTGGTATTATATATTTTATTTTAATAAATTTTTTAAAGATGAAAACAATAGAAGATGCCCTAAAAGTCACAAACCAATAAGATTAAGAAAAGTTCATGCAATTCATTTTGAATTTATTATGCTAAGGCATCCTTAGACACTGTATCACATATTTTGCATAAAATATGCTTATCAACTCCTGGCATGATTTAATGGGGGTGATAAGCCTCCATTAAATCATGCAACAACCATAAGAGGTCTATATTTGGTACATCTCAATGTCATTTTCATACATTGCTTAAGATAAATCTTGTTTATACTTATAACATCTTGTTTACACAAAAAACTTTGCCTTTAACTACTTTTTATTATAAGCATAAGTATAATGTCTATTTATTTATCTATGGTGTTCCTATATATGGAGAATTCTCTAAGAGCAATATAATATAATATAATATAATATAATATAATATAATATAATATAATATAATATAATATAATATAATATAATATCAAATAATAATAAATAGAAATCATAAAATATTCTACTTTAATTTTTTATTAACCTTAAGTACAATAAAATTACTCAAAATTGGATAAATGTACTGTATGGATGAAAGCGTTTTAATGAAACATCTATCTATCTACTCAACCACACACACTCTTTTTGACATTGAGTGTATTTAATATCAAATCTTAAAGGTTTAACTTCAATTCAATTCAATAAATTCCCACAAATTATAGTGTTAATGTGTTTATACTCATTTCCCCCCCTTGTCTTAGTTATTATATTTGGAGAATTTAACATCTCTTGAGTGCCCCCTGGTGTATGATTTAGGAAGCACGATTTTGTTAGAAATTTTGAAAACCTTTTTATATAATAATAATAATAATAATAATAATAATAATAACAATAATAATAATAATAAAATTTACAAATATTTAATAATGTAGATTAGATTTATATTTATTTATTGTTTTATAAAAAGATAAAAAGAAAATAATCGGGTAAAGATGCATACATTGTTTTAATTATCTCAGAAGTAAATATATATTCTAATTTCCTGTCATTCACTCTTCCTGTTTACACCTTCTGTATCACTTTCTCACTTGCTCACATATCCATCATTGTGCAGTAGGATGCTAGTGCACCAACAGCCTGCCCCGGTTTCCGGAGTCTCTTCTTTCTAATGAACAGCACAAGGAAGAGAGGAAATATGTGTGTGTTTATGCATTTTTGAAGAACAGAAGCGTGGGCGGGAGGGAGTGAGGTAGGGAGGAAGGGAGAGAAAGAGAGAGCAAGAGAGAGAGAGAAACCGAGAGAGAGAGAGAGAGAGAGAGAGAGAGAGAGAGAGAGAGAGAGAGAGTATGGAATGTTGTGATGTCACTAGCTAAGTCATGCACAAAGGCAAGGAGGACAGCAGCTCTCATTCTCTCAATCTGTAACGCGTGCTGTACACCCTCCGCACCCAACTGTGAGTATGACTGTAGTCTTTCTTCTACCACTCATCTTTCTCACACTGATTTTGCTTTGTCTCTTGTCCCATTTCTCTTTTTGCAAACTAACTGACATCCCTCACTCTGTGCTTGTCTCTCCTCTTCAATCTGTCTTACTCCTTCTTTTGTAAATGTTTCCATTCTTACGGGACATCTGAACTAAATGCATGCTCCTCTCTTTAGTCACAGCTCTTGAAGTTGAGTTACAGCCGCAAAAAGAGACAAGGCTAAAATAGAACTCAAGTGCCTCGTTGGGGCTTCAAAGAGGGTGGGGGATTTTTTTTCTTTTCTGAGGAATCTCCTCCCATTTAAGTATGAGAAACTGCATGTTTGACGAGACTCTCACACTGCTTTAAAGAAAAGAAGTCTGGCAGGGCAAATACTCAACCATGCCGAGAAAGAGGGCGAAGAAGGTAAACAGGAAAAGTTAGTAGGTAGCTGCACAAAAGAAAGAAAAAAAAATCCAACTTGACCCAAAGCTATAAACTGACAATGCAAGCTACAAAAGCGCCAGAGCGAGGGCAGATTGTTTCCAGATGTTGTAACTTGTCATTTTTTCTTTTTTACCCCCACAGCCTGTCCAGCTGCTGACTGCTGCTCAGTGATGAGAGAGTGTGTGTGGTAAAGTGAGCGAGCAGCAGGGCTCAGGAGCAGGGCCGGCACCCGGACACAAACTCCTACACTCCAGCATAGACTTTTCACATCTGGATCTAAAGGACTAGACACACACACACACACACAAACACACACACACACACACACACACACACACACACACACACACACAGCCATGTTGCAGCAGATCCTAAAGGAAATGTATATTGACCCAGATGTCTTGGATGCTCTGAACGAGGAGCAGAAGAAGACATTGTTCCTGAAGATGCGACAGGAGCAGGTCCGCCGCTGGAAGGAGCGAGAGGAGAAGCTGGAGCGAGAGGAAGCACGCAAACCCAAAGCCAGGCCAGGTACGGCATCTTCACCTGTCACACTTTTCAGAGCTCGGTTTATTTGTCAGGTACGGTTTCACATACAGTACAAGGCATTTGACTTTCGCATTACAGTACAAATGCATCATTCACTGAACGTCAGTCCACTATCTTTAATGTCTTGTAGAGCTTTAGACGTAACTAACATATATACTGTATATAATATTTTATAGTAAGTATGTTGTAGGTATTCACTTTTACTTTACAAGAACACAGTGGTTGATGACTCGTCCTGTACTCAAACATTTTGCATCCAGTCAAATGCTCTCTAGAACACATTTGTCCCATCCTGGCAGCAAAATGCTCTACATTATAGTGATCATACATAGCTTTATTTAAAATGATGGCCTCATTTCTAGCTGTTACCAGCTGTTATTGTAGAGATAGCATGGTGAGTCTGTGAGGATGTGGTGGAAGATGAATGTAAATTTCATTGGTTGGGTTTTTAATATGAACATAGGGTTAAGGGCCTTTCCCAAGGGCCCAACATTTGCAACATAATGGAAGGCACGTACTGATAATTACTGTAAATGATATACAGTAGTGTAATATACAAAAGTCTTAGGCCCATGCAAATAAATCTTCAAAATAAAAGAAATAACCCTATAAAGCCTAGTAAAGTAGTTAATAGTAAGTTACTTACCTTTTCACATCATTAAGGACTCATTTGTGGAGTCTCAGTTGCAATTTGTGTTATTTTCTAAAGACACTCATGCACAGTTATGGATATTCATGCACATTTACATATTTCTATTTCATTTCCTTGATCGGCTGTACGTAAGTCACTTTAAATAAGACATTTTCAGGCATATTTTCATACAAGGGACATTTCTGTTTAAATTCCAACTTCATTTCCACACTAACATTTCTATATTTTTCTATATTTGAACAGGATCATTCTCCCTGTTTGTACTTCTAGGTTTTCTTATATTGTATATTTTGTATTCTATAGCTATTTTATTCTTTCTTAGCTGAATTTACTTTCTATTTGATTTCTTTTTTATTCCTATTTATTTCCTATTAATAATCTTTTATTTTAAGGTCACGGCCGATCGTTTAAGCATTTCACTGCATTTGAGAATTTGAGAAATTGCTACAAAGTTTTACTGAGCATCCTGCAGAACCACCCACAGTTCTTGTGAAGACTTTGACTGTTGCACCTGCTTCTTTTTTTGCACGCAAACCTCAGCAGCTTCCTTTGTTTTGTTTTTTGTCTGAAATGTGTCTGCTTATATAATGTGCTGGTTTATTTTCTGGCATCAAAATATTTTTTCCGTATTAACTTCCAATTTTGTGGTGGGATACGGTAACGTGTGTATATCCAAAAAAATTTTAATATAGTGTGAGAAATCTATATTTAGCAACATATCCCTAATGTGTGACAGTATCACTACCTGCACACAACATAAGTGAACTTGCTTGTTATTCTGAGTAACTAGTTACTCGAAAACAACATTGAAAGTAGATTTATTTAAGTGTCATCAAGTTGCGTTTCTGTTTTTATTGTTTTCTGATCATTCCAGCTTGCGAAATCAAGGCTCATAATTACATATCGTTACATATTGCCAGTTTAGACATGAGAGTTTGTTTCAAGCTACACTTTCACATTGCACTCGGGCCTAGCTAGGCAGCACTTTTGTACTTCTGTCTGTCAAGTCTGTCAGGTTTAGAAACCACTAAAAATAACTACAATGTTCAACTGAGGCTCTTGTTCAGTACTATGAAGCCAGAAGAAGAAGTTAGACAGTGATCCTGACGTGTTATAACATGTAAAGTAAAGTTTAATGACAACTCATTGCAGAATGTTTGAATTCAACTCATAGCAAAGTGTTAAGGTATTACGCACTCACAAGCTTTCTCATCAAACCACATCTCGCAAATGACAGTGTCGAAACGTTTGCGAGAGTCAACTGTAGTAATATTACCCTTTACTGTACTGGATTGCTCATGCTCCTTTTACAGGCTAAATATGGTATGATTGTAGAGAAAATGATTCTGAGGTGAAATGTAAGCTGATGGTGTGGTTTGACTATGGTAGGCACTTCCTGTGTTATGTCGATGACGATGAAGGCTCACAGGAACAGCTCGGCACATGAACCACAGAAAGGCGTGAAATGCTCTTTGAACGTACAGACAAGTTACAAGCGTACAGCAACTCAATGCTAAATAAATACATTTAAAAATATATACAAAAATATAGATTTAGGATTCTGCTTTTTATCTTGAAGAAATGACAATACTGATTTCCACTGGAGTTAGTTAAAGGTATGATTTTGTATTAGAGTTTCAAAGCCAAAGTTAGCCAAATCTGTTTAATCGGCTAATCAGCCAGTCACATTGCAGCTAGTCCAATTTCAAGTCAGTCAGACAAATAATATTTTTAAAGTTCTAGGTTCATAAACCTGCTAATTCATCTGCATTTATATGGGCTATATGAGATGAAAAATCGAGGATGAAAAAAAAAAGTAGATGGTGTTTGTTTACATTGAGGAAATAGATTATTAGTAGCTTATTTCAAGTTCAATTTCAAGTAGTCTTTTATTGTCATTTCAACCATATACAGTTCAATAAACAGTGAAACGAAACAGCGTTCCTCCAGGACCAAGGTGCTACATACTGAACAACTTAAGTTAACAATATAATTTAACAGAAACTAACTAGCTAGCTAAGAAATCTAATTAGCTGACTAGCTGAGACAAGACAGATATATATATATATATATATATATATATATATATATATATATATATATATATAATAATTATTATTATTATTATTATTATTATTAAATCCGGCACATAACTGTTCATAACATCAATTTTTCTCAACATTTTGATTTCACTTATAGTCCAGGTTAAACTTCAGGCAGACATCTAGGTACTGCAAAGAAAATCATTACATTCTCTCCAGACGCGCTCACGGTTTGACGTTTGCGCTGTTTAAACTTGTGGTTTATAATCGGTCACAAAACTGGTCACAACTTCCCTTCTGCTTACTGTAACATTTTGACATTTTGATTTCATTTATGGTGTAAGGTTCAGTTTTCATAGTGTACGTCCCATTTTTTGGAGTAAACCTTGATGACTCATGTGTGACTGTGTATTGAGGATTTTGGCAAGTTGTAGGTGCATTATGGTCCTTTCTGTGTCTTTCTGTACTCTCTGTGTATATACACGGTAAAGTATCACGTTGATTGACTCTCTTGAGCGACACGAACAGTCAGACTGGTTTCGGGTCGTCCGATTTAAAAATACCATTGAAAAAGCAGGTTGTGACTAATGGACAGACAAAACCTTTCTTTTATTTATATACTGTGGATGGACCTAATTAGGAAATGGATTTGAGTTTACACTCTAAATTTTTAGCTTCTTGTTTAGGGGTGCAACAGAAAAGCTGTCATTCTGTCATTAATAGGTCACCAGTTTGAAACAATTTCCTAGCCATCTGTGGCTGGGAGCCAAGGAAGCAAAATTGTCTAGGGCTTATCGCTGGAGATGTACACTATCTCTCCCTTGTCAATCAGCAACATTAGGTAATGATGACCTTTGAGATCATGTAGGATTAAAGGTTTTGCTCTGAGTGTGTGATGATGCATTAAAAAAATTATATATATATATAATATAATTATAATATAATTATTTATTTTTTTATTTTTTTACTTCATATAGGTATATACTATATACACACGTGGACAAAATTGTTGGTACCCTTTAGTCAATGAAAGAAAAACAATGGTCACATAAATAACTTTAATCTGACAAAAGTAATAATTTTAAAAAATTCTATGAATATTAACCAATGAAAGTCAGACATTGCTTTTCAACCATGCTTCAACGGAATTATAAAAAAAAAATGAACTCATGGAACAGGCCTGGACAAAAATGATGGTACCCCTAGAAAATACTGACAATAATGTGACCAAAGGGACATGTTAATTCAAGGTGTGTCCACTAATTAGCATCACAGGTGTCTACAATCTTGTAATGAGTCAGTGGGCCTATATATAGGGCTCCAGGTAGTCACTGTGTTGTTTGGTGACATGGTACGTACCACACTCAACATGGACCAGAGGAAGCGAAGGAAAGAGTTGTCTCAGGAGATTCGAAAGAAAATTATAGACAAGCATGTTAAAGGTAAAGGCTATAAGACCATTTCCAAGCAGTTAGATGTTCCTGTGACTACAGTTGCACATATTATTCAGAACTTTAAGATCCATGGGACTGTAGCCAACCTCCCTGGACGTGGCCGCACAAGGAAAATTGATGACAAATCAAAGAGACGGATAATCCCAATGGTAACAAAAGAGCCCAGAAGGACTTCTAAAGAGATCCAAGGTGAACTTCATGCTCAAGGAGCATCAGTGTCAGATCGCACCATCCGTCGTTGTTTGAGCCAAAGTGGACTACATGGGAGACGACCAAGGAGGACACCATTGTTGAAAACAAATCATAAAAAAGTCAGACTGGAATATGCCAAACTACATGTTGACAAGCCACAAAGCTTCTAGGAGAATGTCCTACGGACAGATGAGACAAAAATGGAACTTTTTGCCAAGGCACATCAGCTCTATGTTCACAGACGGAAAAATGAAGCATATAAAGAAAAGGACACTGTCCCTACTGTGAAACATGGAGGAGGCTCTGTTATGTTCTGGGGCTGCTTTGCTGCATCTGGCACAGGGTGTCTTGAATCTGTGCAGGGTACAATGAAATCTCAAGACTATCAAGGGATTCTAGAGAGAAATGTGCTGGCCAGTGTCAGAAAGCTGGGTCTCAGTCGCAGGTCATGGGTCTTGCAACAGGACAATGACCCAAAACACACAGCTAAAAACACCCAAGAATGGCTAAGAGGAAAACATTGGACTATTCTAAAGTGGCCTTCTATGAGCCCTGACCTCAGTCCTATTGAGCATCTTTGGAAGGAGCTGAAACATGCTGTCTGGAAAAGGCACCTTCAAACCGGAAACAACTGGAGCAGCTTGCTCATGAGGAGTGGGCCAAAATACCTGCAGAGAGGTGCAGAAGTCTCACTGACAGTTACAGGAATCGTTTGATTGTAGTGATTGCCTCAAAAGGTTGTGCAACAAACTATTAAGTTAGGGGTACCATCATTTTTATCCAGGCCTGTTCCACGAGTTTATGTTTTTTATAATTCCATTGAAGCATGGTTGAAAAGCAATGTCTGACTTTCATTGGTTAACATTCATAGAATTCTTATTTATTATTACTTTTGTCAGATTAAAGTTATTTCTGTGACCATTGTGAGTTTTTCTTTCATTGACCGAAGGGTACCAACAATTTTGTCCACGTGTGTATTATATATTTTATATATATTTTACTGCATATATATATATATACAGTAAAGTATATGGTTATCCTTCATCTTTCCAAGATTGTAGTTCATAATGGAAACATTGGCTGGGAATTGCAAACTGGCAGGTTACCAAATTGAGAAGAAAATGGCTTGCTAATGAAGATTAGCACATTTCTGATCAGTAGCAGAGTTTCTGACCCTAAATGTCTTGCTATAATTTGTCACCTACAATAACCCCATCTCACAGGCTAGCTCTATTTTTGAATCTTTCAGTTCAATTTCAAACCGAAAAGACAATTAACATTCAGAGCATGGATTCTAAATTCCTTTGTCAGCGAGATTAAAACCTTAATCGGCGGGTTGTATGATGGACACCCCAGGGACACGCTGTTCAAACCAGGAGCAGCGAGGGACCAAGCATGCTTTAAGGATACCAGTGTAACGAATCAGACTGATCACAGACTAACAAGCCTTGGGTTAGAACGCATTAGATGTTTTAAGCCGAAAGAAACAAGTTCACAGGACTTCGTTGACATTGGATGAATATTGCCAGTCAGCATTTGCATGAAGGAAGTCTTCGGCGTTGTGAGAAAACTTGCTATAAAAAGATGACTCAGCACACTGCAGGCTGTCTCAGCAGTCGAACTAGTCATGAGGAGAAATTCAAGCGGGAGTGTTCTGATAACTATAGGTCACACATACAGTAGGCTGGCAGTGTGTTAACTTAGCATAACATACGTCGGTCCAACCTTTTCTTGGCCACGCCAAAGACAAAGCTGTTATTATCAAGCGCCTTTCAGGGCTTGGTGGTGAACAGAGAGGCCTCTTTCTCCTCGAGAGATACGCAGCTGTTTCTCAGCTGGTCAGTGGTTTCGTTACACAACGCTGATACAATATCCTCAAACCCAGAGGACAATTCCACAACAGAACGTTAGACTCTGTGTATTTAAAATCTCCATTTCGACTTGTACTGAGTGAGGATTTTAATTGTAAAATACTGACAGCTTTAATTTTGCTTTAAAAGCAAGACAGGAAATATCTGCCAGGCCATGTTCCATGCCCACAAACAATTAACTGCCAGCAAAGCAGGAAGTCTACAGGAAGTGCATGTGTTCAGAGAAAACAGGAGAAAGCGAGGGTTGAAAAGTGAAAGCAAGAGAGAGAGAGAGAGAGAGAGAGAGAGTGTGTGAATAAAGATTTGAACATAATCTGCAGCGAATCTGTGAAAACTGCATATCGCAAGATGTGTGTATATTACAGGAAATGTCTGGTTATTTAAAGTCTGTCTGGGAAAGTTCAAATATTTAGTTTTATTATGATCAAGATTGTTATGATTTCACATATTCGAGTTACTGAGGACCAAGAAATCTCTAAAACAAAAGTGGATTAGAAACATTAAGGCGTTTATCACATGGCGTACTCTGACACAATGCTATACAATGCTATGACACAATGCTCACAGCTTGTCAATCGAGTACCACCTTTTAATTTTCCTGTTGTTTTACTTATTACGTATGTAATTAAGTACACACCATAAATATCTTTTCTATAATTATTGTTTTATATAAGGAATAAAACCCAACAGGGGTTGCTGTTTTAGGAAAATTCCGCGTTAAAGCTGCTCTTATTCTGTAGGAAATTAATCAAATGCGAACCTTTTGATCGATTGTTCCACAGAGCTGTGAAAAGAAATTACATTCATTTACAACAACATAATATTGATTTGAGCAGCTAGATGGCGTAGTGGTTAGCACTGTGGCCTCGGACCTCCTCCTCGAGGAGTGTGCATGGAGTTTGAATTTTCTTCCAAACTGGCCATAGTGTGAGAGTGTGTGTGTGTGTGTGTGTGTGTGAGAGAGAGAGAGAGAGAGAGAGAGAAAGCTTGTGCCATGCAACAGACTGGCAATCCATCCATGGCCATGACACGGCATATCCAGCTTTGTGCCCTAAGTCCCCTGGGAAAGACTCCAGGCCTCCCAGGACCCTGTACAGAATAGACAGTATACAGAATGAGTAATATGTATTTGAATGTATGGGCTTTTATTGCTCAACTGTAGGCTTCTTGTCTGCCATGTGGAAGAACCGGATTTGCATCCCAGCTGATCCCCCAAACTCAGCCACTGTGTTTGTAGGCCAGTCTCATGTACAGAAACAATGGAAGGAAGGGCGTAATGAGGTGTGAAACCCATGCCAAACCAAATGTTAGGATCATAAAGCAGCTGAAAGAATGCCAGTATTGAGCCAATTAAAAAATAATTTAAAAAATGAAAAAAAAAAAAAAAGAACTTTTCTACTTTTCTACTGCTACTTTTGTTCATGCACGCCACTGAATATTCTGCACCACTTTTAATACAAATATCAAGATTTCTTATGATTTTTATGCATTGTATGAATTCTATGAAAACAAACGACTAATCCTGCTTGTTAAATGTTAATATCTAACAAACTTTTCTCTTTTTCACTCAGATCTAAAGTTCTATAATCCCTCACTCTCAGACCCACCGTTATGACTTGTATCTACTGTAATTGTGAAAAAAAATGATAAAAAAAAACAACCTCCAACACGTCCTAACCTAAAACTCAACGGATGAAGGAGTGGCTGTTCATTGTGCTGAATGTAAATTAAATATATTTTTATACCATGTGTTGAAGAGGTATCTTTTCTTATAACAGTTAAAACTCAGGCAGCATCTCAACTATAAAAAGAAGACGCACAGCGCTAGTTCAGGAGAAAGTGAAAAACAGAACTGCTAGACAATACATGAAGTAAAGTACCATACTATGGCCATAGTGGACATACATCAGCAGCAGTCACTGCTAACAAATACTTAGCATCGCAGCTAAATATATGTTAGTTGTTGTTGACTGACAGTTAGGACAGCTGCACAGGGGTAGGCTAATGCTAAAGTATATCTCAAAGAAATACCATATTAAAGAAACTATTCAATTTTATTTTATTTTTTTTTGGACAAAAACTCACTTTCTACTAATCTGACTTTTGTAGCCATCGGTATATATTTTTAGGATGAAACATACTGTATACTGAGGTAGAGTTACCCCTTGTGCTTGTACAGTATATTATGCATTGCACACACCTTTGCTAGCTGCTGATTGATAGATTAATCGGATTACATGACTTCTAGGAAATCAAATGCATGCTATGTAAATGGCATACTGTACAACCATACGGAATACACTGCCTGGCCAAAAACACAAAGGTTGCACTCTAAAATGAATACCCTTTATCTTTACTGCATACAATGTGGTGGTTAGTTCATGTGTGAAAATGATTGCCCCCAGAACCACTCTTTCATGGTTTGAGTCTGTAGCATCAACAAAACAACATATGCCATTGTTGTCCATTGATCCCAGTCATTCAGTACATTCAGGTCATCAGCTGACTTCCTTTTATTGCCACATAATGTTGTAGAGCCTAGATCATAACAGTTCATTACACTGTCTCCACAGGCTTGTACAGTGAGCACTATGCATGATCTGCGTACTTTATGAGCTTCTCTTCTTACCCTGATGTGCCCATAGCTCTGAATTAGGATGAATCTGAATTCCACAAACCACATGACCTTTTCTCATTGCCAGTACAGTCTTTATTCTCCCTAGCAAACTGAAGCCTATGTGAAGCCTATCTGAGTAGCCTCGTTAATACGTATTTAATCCCAATCTTAAATATTTTTTTCTTCGCATATCCCAGTAGGGAAGTTTTGTTCTGGAGCAGAGAGGGTCAAGGGTCCTTGCTCAAGGGCTCAACAGTGGAAACCTGGCAGTACTGGGACTTGAAATCCAGACAAACTCACAGCCTTAACAGATTGAGCCACTACTTGCCCCCATTCAACTTAAGTCAACTTAAGTACAAAACCAAGCATTTAAGTAATCCATTTTTTCCCCCAACCACATTTCTTTCACAAAGTTGACAGTTCAGCACCAGGTTTTAATAATGTGTTGAAGTGTTCTTAACCCAGTTCCAGTAATTAAATTAAATCTCCTTAATTGTTTTCTTAGCTTGATGCACCCAAATAATTTGGCTCTTCTGAATAAGCAACCTTTATTTTTTTTTTTGGCCAGGCAATATTTGTACAAATGATATGCCATGTAGAACATATAGTATAAGCTCATCTGCAGTAAGTATGAGAAAACCTTACAAAGATTTATTTGTAATTTGTGACTTCTTAGCTCACAGTTGCAGAATAGCAATAGATATACAACTGTGACTATAGGTTTTTTTTCTGGAAATTGTGAGATGTCACACAAATTGGATAATTTTATAACTAGTAATTGAGGATTATTTTGACGCTTCTCTTCTTGGTCCAGTTTCTGTTCCAATCCTCACATCCAGCCACTGGGGTTACAGGCCCGGAAACTAAGGCATGTTTGTTTCAGGAATGGCAACTGATGTAAAACCTGTGCCAGATCAAACATTTAAAAAATGCAGATCTTATTATAATTTATTTTTTTTAAGTTACCCTTTTAAAGTTAAGTTTCTTAACCACATTTAATAAGCCATATGTGAGAGTTAATATTAAAAGATTCTGACATTGGGTCTTGACCTAGTGCTTTAGGTTCTAATTAAACTGCAATACAAATCATCGTGTATGTATAAGCAAGAAATATAATCCACCTGAGGTATCTTTTCAAGGGGAACTGTCTAGAATAACACAAATAGGTATCTTGAACAGAATCATGTGAATCTTTGTCCCTTTGATTATTAGGGTATGCCCTACACCTGAACCTAATTTAAAAGATAAATCTGTGTGATGTTCTCTTACACATGCTGGAAACAATCTACCATACCTTGTATTAAGTCGTTATATTATTTACTTTCTCACGCACTCACTTATTCATTCTCTATACAGCTAATCCTGTACAGAGTCACAGACATCAGTTGGGCACTTTAGATGGGGTGCCAGTTCATCACAGGGCACATCATGCACACATTAACACAGTCATTTACACAACACCATCAAGTTGAAAACACCAGTTATCAGCACTAATCTTCATGTCATCGGACTGTGAGAGGGTACTGGAGTAGCCAGAGGTAACCCATGCGCTTGGGGAAAACATACAAACTGCATGCACAGGAAATCGAGAAGGGGCTCAAACCCGCAACCCTGGAGGTGTGAGGCCAAACCATTAACCACAATGATTGATGTATTTAGAAATAAATCATTGTTTATGCATTCAATTTTCAGCCTTTTTAGTCTATTAGTAGGCTAAATATTATTGATTCTTTTCTTCCGTTCTGTGGAGGAAATACTGTACATCATGTTATCATATCAATGGCTTGTCAGGAGGCACATTCACAGTCTTTAGAACTACAAAGAGTCAAATTCAATCATGTCATGTTTCTTTAAAAAAAATCTTTAAGTCTTTTTAAATCTGTAGTAAGTTAATAATAAGGTGGGAGTGCTACCTATTAGGCTGCATGGTGGCTTAGTGGTTAGCACCTCAGGGTTCGATTCCCATCCCGGTTTGATTCCTGCCTCTGTGTGCATGGAGTTTGCATGTTCTCCCCACACTTGGTAGGTTTCCTCAGAGTAATACTCCGGTTTCCTCCCACAGTCCAAAGACATGGATACTGATTGAGCATGTGAGTGTGTGTACGTGTGTGTGCCCTGTGATGGATTGGCACCCTGTCCAGGGTGTACTGCCGTGTGCCCCAAGTGTCCTGGGATAGGCTCCAGGTACCCCATGACCCTGTATACAGGATAACGGTATAGACGATGAGTGAGTGAGTTACATTAATTGGGTAGTACAGAATAGAATAGGGGATGAACAGTACTCAGTGAATCTGAAACAAACTAAAGCTGGTAAACCATCACAATATTTTCCAGGAAGCAGCTTCTGACTGATTGACAGTGAGGAAGTTAGAAAACCTCAAACACTTATCAATGAAGTAATTAGAAAGCTCAAAAAATAACTAACCAGCTGGTCTACCAGTTTGACCAGCTTATTGGGTGTTTTTCCGCAGCTGGTACCTGGTAAGACAAGGCAGGTTTTTTTCAGCACAATTCATTTTAATGCTGGATAAACCATTAACAACATCACGGCGGTTTGAATGAGGGAATTCATAACACAACTAGCTACTTTGTTGTTCGATAGCTAGACTATTTGTTATGACAACCTCATTAAGTCAAGGGCATGTCCGCCTGCCGAGCTGGAATGCGGTACCTTTGCAATGAGGAGTGCAAGAAGAACCAGTTCATTCTGATTGCCTTCCCTTGTTTGCTGCCAGTCCTCTTCGTTATGTTCGTGTCACATTTTCTGAAATGAAACCAATAACAAGTGTACACCCATTGATGTGTGATAAATGCTTATACACCCTTTAAAACCAGTATATTGTTATCTCTCTCTCTCTCTCTCTCTCTCTTTTAATCCCATTAGTGTATTAGTTTTATTTAGATATTTTTTACTGTACGTATATGTAATGAATGTCTATTTTTAGGATTCATGTGTCTTTCTGTGTCTTTCATTGTGTAGCTCACAGTAAGAGTGTGAGTTGGCTGTTGGGCTGCGACGGTGACGTGCAAGTCATCGTCATTGGAGAGATGGATGAATTCAAGTCCTCCAAGATTCTCCGAGCAGGGTTTGGCGAGAGACAAGCTGCTAGTCTTCGTAACAATTCCCAGTATGGACACATTCCTTTTTGTTTAAGTGTGACACGGGCTTAACTCATGAATTACCCTTCATAAAGTATCATCTAATAAAGGAAATAAGCAATACTGAATTGTCAGAATGAAGCATTATGGCAATTACATTTGATTACTTACTTAATTGTGTTGTACTCTATGTAAAGATCATTTGGAAGCACTGGTTAACTTGATTATTAGCATGAAGGGCTATGGCTTGGTGAAATAAAGATTTGGTGCCTAAACTGACACTTCCAGAAGATTTCAAGCCCAGTACAGTTAGCCGCAGTAAAAAAATGTGAATGGTTTTTAAGAAAGATTTTAAAGAAGACCAGATGTGTGTGTTTGACGATCCCAGCAGAGGTGGCTCGGTGCCCACTGCAGTCTTTCCCATGAACATTGCGAGCGAGTGGAATGCTTGATCTTTGTTGCCAACTTGTGAAAAGCAATGCATCTGCCTGTGGGAACTGTACACAGTCATACACGAACACCACTTGCACATTACTGGAACTCGGCTGGGAGTTATTGCCACATCCGCCATACCATCCTAACCTCGCTCTGAGCCATTTCCATTAAAGGAGTTCCTGGGAGGCCAGAGTTTCAGACCTGAAGCTGGCAGTCTGATCATGGCTCCGGCTTACTGAGAAAACTTTCCACCTTGATGATATTCGAGCACTAGTGAAACACAGGGGACAGTGCATTAGTATAGCGGGTGATTATATAGAGAAACTTTACTTTTATAACTGTGTGCTGTTATTGTGCAGAATCAAAAGTTCCAGTTTGATTTGAACACCCCCCATATTCATTTTCTAGAGCCTATCATAGGAACACTGAGTGTAATCTTGTATGGGATACCATACAGTACATACGGTATACCTTTACATACTGGAAGAGCGATTCTGAATGTCGCAAACCAGTAAACTGTGGGTGGAATTGCATACTTTCTATCCCCTGTCAATCACAGAGACAGGAGGCATGGGCGTCTTTTGATTATGTATTATGTATGCAGAAAGGTGGGAAGAGAAAGCTTTTTCTCCAAGGGTTTTTCCTACCTCAGCTCGGGCAGCAGTTTGGAAAAGATTCTGTGTATATCTTAGAGGAAGCACATGTTTTCCTCGTGGTATCACTTTGTCATGTGATAGGCAAGTATTAGCTAATGGGTGGGAACCGGCAAGACTGAAAACAGTGGGGAAAATGGTGACGAAAAATTTATTTTGGCAGGTGTTACATAAAAATAGCATATGTTTCGTTTTGCTTAATAAATAAAAAAGTCCTAATATACATTATCTACATATACATGCTGTGTATTGCATATTTATCATTTTTCTACTCCTATGTTCAATATGTTCTTTTTCTCTTTTTCAGCATCCAGGAAGCAAGTTTGAAGAGCAACCTTGTAAGCCGAACATCCCAAGAACCTGTACGGTCAGGCAGGGAGAATCTCCCACCCGGAACTGTGTCCGGAGTCCAGCTTAACTTAACGGTACGTGAAAGCCAAATCTGTACCCGGACACGTCGTTAAAACCAGAATATTTATCAGTAATAAAAAAAAACATAAAGAAAATCTCTTGAACATAGATAAACAAGTTGTCTAGTAGTAGCTCATCTATCTCCAATGAGCCAATGATCATGTAGATGATGGAGAGAAAGCAGGTGCACATGGGTTTGGTGTTGCTGCATAATTTTTTTTTTTTCTTTCTCTGGATTTGTTTGTGTCTGTCTTTGGGCCTGGTGTGAGTGTGTGCTTGCGTTTAGGCGCTCTGGATTACGTATTTGTGTGTGTATGTGTGTGTGTGTGTGTGTGTGTGTGTGGGTGGGTGGGTGGGTGACCTTCCTGTTGCTGTCATTAATCTGGGACAGAGCCGTGGGGCAGTGAGACGGACTTTCTCCGCGGGGAGAGCCATCACTGCTCAACGGCCAAATAAATCACAACCACTGTCTCTCCGTCTTTCCATTCTGTCCTCTCTCTTTTTCTTTTCTCTCTTTCTTTTCCACTATCCCCTTTTTTTTGCATTCAACAAAACCTTCCACTCCTTGTCACCTGGATCTTTCTTTTTTATCACGGCTCACCTCTTCACTTCTTCGGACCTTGCTCGGTATCATTGCGGCTCGTTGTCATGGTGTGTGTGTGTGTAAATGTTGTCTTGTTCCAGTACATGTAGTCTGAGACAAATTCGGATCCGTGCTGCCAGTTTCGGTTCCGCCCCTAGAGAACGGCTGAGGGAGGTCAAAGCACTGCGACGCTATGATCTGTGCTTGAGGCTGGATGTGATATCGATGTGTGTGTATGTGATGAGACATATAAAAAGGAGAGTGCAAGAGAGTGTGGTGAAAAAGAAAAATCTGCAGCCCAGGAGGGCGAGGGCGAATTCTCATGCTCGTCCCCTTCTCTTTCACGCTATACTGATGCGAGGGGGAAGAAGAAGGCTGGCACATCGTCGTGGGGTTGCCATGGCAACGCTGTGTTCAGCCGGAGCTCAATAAGATGGACGTAGGCAGGTCGCTTTGGCCACTGCGTAATCCTTCAGACTCCTCGCATCTCCTGAATGCAAAAACAAATCGGTCTAAACAGGCTCTTCAGCCTTTTTTTTTTTTTTTGCTAACACACACACGGATGTTCCCATGCATTTCTTTTTTTAACGTCTTTTTGTGATGTGCAACAACAGGTCATCTAATTAAGCACACTCAAAGTGATACTCTATATGATCTAAGGTCTTGTGTTTTGATAGGAGAACAGAGAAGAAGTGAGGACACTGCCCCCTCCACAGGTAGGCTTTAGTATTGCAGCCTGTATATTTTTTTCTTCTCAACCTTTTTGCTCCACCATTGACACCATTTTACAGGTCCCAAATTATTGTTATCCTATATTAATCACCTATAGTGACAATGAGTCACATTTATATTTATACTATTTAAACTGTTCATTGCTGTGGTAAAGTACACAAACGACAGTATGATAGAAAACCTTGTATTGCTGTAGTAAATTTCATGTGCAAAGTATTACCACTCTGCTCTCTGGCAGTTAAACTGAAAAGTCTACATAGGTCCACTTTAGACTACAGACTGAAACATGCCAGTCCATATGCTACTCTTATGTTCCACAACCAGAAAACATGCTTATTTTTATTTTAAATAACTGGCATGATCACCAGCAGACCCCTGCACACAAGGAACAGCGACCCCTTGACTGGAGCAACCCGAAAGAAAGTTTTTAATAATTTTCTAATTATTATAATATATTGCATACACCACCTACATGTAAATAGAACTACTTCATACATAGTAAATCTCCTGTGTGTCCAGACACATCTAGAAACCTGTCCAAGGTTAAAAACCTATTTTTACAGCATATAATAATAATAATAATAATAATATAATAATAATAATAATAATATTATTATTATTATTATTATTATTGTTGTTGTTGTTGTTGTTATTCATAATAATAATAATAATTATTATTATTATTATTTAATAATAATAATTATTATTATTATTTATTATTATTTATTATTATTTATTTTTATTTTTTTACCGAAATTTGTCTGCTTTATCTTTAGGTACCAGAATGTGACCCAAAGCCTGCATCCCCAGTTGAGAGTGTAAGTACAATGCCTGGTGTGTTATAATATATCCAAAAGAAATATATATAAAAATGACTTAATTTCTTAAAATGTTTCACATTTTCAAACTCTATGGCGCTAATCCATGGGAAAATTATTAATTTCTCAATTTTATGCATTAACACTTTACCACTTATACTGTCAGTTGAATTAGTAGTTGGGACTCAGGTTGGGGGTTCGAAATGTTGCCTCCGGTCTGTATGTGTGGAGTTTGCAGAGCTTGGGGGTTTCCCCTGGATTTTCCATTTTTTCCCATTGTTTAAAGACATTAATTCTAGCCTCATTTGCATTGCTCATAGTTTGTGATTGCGTATGTGAGTTTGTTATTGTGTATGTGAGGATTGAAAAACTCTGTGGTACAAAGAGTCTCAAATACCTTCTGGATTTCCTACTTGCTTATCAAGTATTAATCACATTTTTTTACTTTTTGGATGTGCTCATGCACTGCTTTATTACAGTTGCAGTCAGAAGTTTATTTACGCTCATCATGAATATGAATGTCATGGCAATACTGGACTTTCCAATATTTCTTTGAACTGATTTTTTTTTGGTGGATGAATGATTGCACAGCATGCATGTTTGATAGAATAAATCCCCAAGAATTTGGTGCATAAGTTGCGATTTATTTTGGGGTTTTTGATCAAACCAGGGAAAATATTATACACCCACCCATGTAGATTATTCATTCAGTTGCTATTCATTCATTTTTTTCTTTTTTTTCCCATAAATTACATTATGGCCATAATAAACAACATAAAGTACAAGAAAAGTCCAAGGAACGATGATTCCTAGATCAATTTAAACAATTGTACTGTATGTAAGTACAAGTTATTGGTGGATGTAGCTTCTTTGTGAAGATATGGAAGTCCCAAACTGTCACCCTCAGCTAAGAGAAAATTAGTTGGAATGGTCAGGAACCACATCCATGAACCACCAAAGCAAAGGCTGGACATGAACTGGGAGCTGGTGGAACACCAGTCTCACTGGCAGGAACACTGTATCAGCTGTTGAGCATGGTGATGGTAGCATCATGCTTTGTGGCCGCTTTACTGCCAGTAGACCTGGTACATTGTACACAAAGTGGATGGAAGAATAAAACAAAAAGGTTTTCCATGATCTCAAAACAACAGCGAGATATATGAAACTTGTGTATAATTAAATGCCCCAACAGGACAATGACTGCAAAGCCATATTAAAACGGTTTGTGGAATGCATAAAGCAGGATAACGCTGATGTTTTGGAGCCTTAGCTATATTGAACATTTGTGGATTGCGCTTAAAAGTCAGGACAGTTTTAGGAAATCAACCATTAATTGAACGCTCTCTAGTACTAAGAAGAGTGGTCAAATATCATATATTATACACAATATCATATTAAAAATGTATTTTCATACTATTACAGATATAATCATTCTGCCCTCAAAACTCATCGCAATGGTACTAATTAAAGAGCTAGCTGATGCAAAGTTAACTTCAGTAACTGCAATATGCTGTAAATGCTTTTTATCCTGTATTGCTATAAACATGAAATAATTTACAGAGGAAGAAAGGTCAACACACCCCACATTTACTACTATGCCTTCTGAATTCTCTTTGAACATTTACATGTGGCAGTATGGACCAATGGGCAAATTGGCCTACAGTGAGTGACACTCTAGTGTCTAGGTCACATTTCATTTATGTCGGTGTCGTATTTATACTGTATTTGCATATTTACTGATCACAGTCAGAAATAGATAAGTACATAAATAAGTACATCATAGTCTGCCAGATACATTTTCTACATCTTACAGACTTATCATGTAAGATGTAGAAAATGTATCTGTATATATATATATATATATATATATATATATATATATATATATATATATATATATATATATACACACACAGTAGATAAGGATTGAAGTGTTAATGTGTCTAATTTTATCTTGAACAATACTATAAAGTTAAGCACATACTGTAATAACTCATTACTAATGACTAGCTGTCTAGTAGTTTTCCATGATAAATATATACGATTCTCTTATAAATGTTTAGTTCAATCTAGACTATTATACAATTACTACTTGGTAAGTAATTACCCACTGTTCATTAGTAGTAGGGACGTAACCAAAAACAAATATATTATCAAAAAGGTAAAAAAAAAAAAAAAAAGAGACAAGATACGAATAGGTTGTAAACATTATTGTTAATCAGTGCTTTGCTCCAGTAGCCTGTCCTAAACATTGCCTTACTGAGCTCCAAATCAAAACCTTCTGCTGTATATAACTCCGTAATAATTTGTTTAATCCAAACCAAATTGATGTTCAATCTCCTTGTGCATTTATCGCACCTTTTTATGTGGTTCCTCATTGTTTTTGATGTAAATCCTAACTACAAAATTAAACCTGTGGTTTGGGGAGGACATCATTGTTTTGAATTCCTTCCAGAAAGTTGCACATTGCATCTGGTTTAAATCAGTCATGAACTTGAGTGAAGTAGCTGAACTTAAGGAAACATTTCAGGTTCAGAAGTTGACTAAAGAGTTTTGCCATTTTTTTTATTTGTTGTAGTTTCTGAATGGCTTGTTTTTTAATGCAGTGCTTCCAGGAAGATTGCTTTAGGATTCATATTTGACTTTGAGTAACACCGACTGGTTCAAATCTAAATAAGATGCAGATATTTAGAGCACTAAACAGGTACTGATGCAGTTGTCTAATGTGACATTGGCTTACAATCCTAGTTTTTGTGCTATTAGATATATAGTATGACTCTGACAGTACTGAACTTGCCACGTACAGCACTGGGAAAATTCTAAGAATATTATAGTAGTTCAATTAAATTGCATGTTATTTATATAGCACTTTAAACAATGGTCATTGTCGCAAAGCAGCTTTAAAGAATCAAATTAGGGAAATAAATATGAAATATGTGAAGAAAAATGTTGTTTAAATCAGAATTGTAAAATTGTCGTTATACTGGTTAGATTTTTACTGGTTTTATATCCAACCAAGCATCAGAATGGGGAGGAAAAGAGATTTAAGTGACTTTGAACGTGGCATGATTGTTGGTGCCAGACAAACTTGTTTGAGTATTTCTGAAACTGCTGATCTACTGGGATTTTCACACACAACCATCCCTAGGGTTTACAGAGAATGGCTTGAAAAAGAGATAATATCCACTGAGTGCAGTTCTCCGGGCGAAAATGCTTTGTTGATGCTAGAGGTCAGAGAAGAATTGACAGAATGGTTTGAGCTAATAAAAAGGCTCAAACAACTCAAATAACATCATGTTACAAGCGAGGTACTGTATGCCGAAGAGCATCTCTGATCATACAACATGTTGAACCTTGAACCAGATGGGCTCCGGCATCAGAAGACCTCAGAAAAAATGCACAATAATAGATTGCTGGACTGGACTGATGAGTCTCAGTTTCATGTCGATATGGATCAAAACCTCAAAGGAACGTTTCCAGGAACTTGTCGGATCAAGGCTACAAAGAATTAAGGCAGTTCTGAATGCAAAAGGGGACTAACCCAGTACTAGCAAGATGTGTACCTAATGAAGTGGCCTGTGAGTGTATATATAAAATAAATAAATAAAAAGATAAATACACTGGCTGATTAATTACAGACCATCTGCTCCAGACTGCTGGCCTTACATCAACTCTCTTAGTGTTTCCTGTGTGGAAAGTCCCTGAGCGTCATAGCGAACACTGCTTTTGGCCATGGTTTCTGTCTCTCTCCGTCTCTGTCTGTCTCTTAATTGTTCTGTTGGTATATCTGTCTCTGTCTGTCCTTCTCAGGTGCTGAAAATCTGTTTAATTTCCAATCTGTCGCACTTTCTGGCTCTTTAGGTATGTTTTGCTCTATATCTGTCTTACTCTCAGGCTTTTTGGTTCTCTCTCTCTCTTTTATCTGTCTCTGTCTCGCTCTCTCAGGATCTATAGGCATGTCTCTGTGGCCAGCTCCGTTCCAGGCTCTGTAGAGCAGGCTGCATTGCTGCATGTCTGTGGTCTTTCCTGGCTCTTCTCTCTGATGCCTGCGAAGGCTGAGGAGGTCACAACACCAGCTGTCCTCTGGCACTTCTCCTCAGATCTGTCCTCTCACACCTGTCTCTGTCCTTACTCCAGCACTGCACCCTAAATCTCCCTTAGACTTTTGCATTCGTGCAAAACATCAAGACGGAACGCTTCTGTTTTTAAAAAGAATCTTTGTGCAGGCATCTGTTATATTCCGGAGGTTACGTGTAGCGTATAAGTTGAAGCGTGTTGTGGGAACAGGACAATAACACTCGCATGGGCGCAGTGTGAGGAAAGGAAAGGGAAAGGGAAAGAGCTGGGCCCTCGGGTTTCCCCGGAGCAGATGGTTGATAAAGTTGATGCGGGAATTAAAGTGTCAGAGACGGAGGACGTGTCAGTCGCAGATGGATGGAATCGTGCGATCGTCTCCGGAGGCGAGGGCAGGGGCAGCGGCCTTTTTTCTCAGTGCCATGCATGCGCACACACATATGCGCACGCACATGCGCACACACACACATACACAAACACTCACACACACCCACACAGCTCCATCTTCATGGGGCTCTAAGCAGAGCTATTTCTTGTCCCCCATGGTGTCATTGAATATGTTTACGCCTCAGACCCAATGAGGACCCACATGTTTCATGATTGTTTTTGTATTCCTTGTGACTGATTTAACACTGCATTTAAAAATCGAAATGTTAATAGGCAGCAAAAACCAAAAAGGAGAGTAGGAGTATGTAATAAAAAAATGTCTTAAATTACACACATTGCAGTGTATTCTTTAAAATCTTCCCTTAAGCGTCCTTCGCTTCCCAAAGTGGTTTTACTTGGAAACCCTCAATAGGCTAAATTAAAACAACAACAAAAAATCTCAACATCTTAGCACGCACCAGTAAGCTTTAACAATACAGTGCAAAACATTATGCCCAGTATTGTGTACTGTATGTTCTCCTTGTGCCACCTGGGCAGCATTGGTGCCGTGAGGTCATGACTCTACAAGACCATAAGGGATGTGTTGTGGTATCTAGCACCATGACGTTGTCAGTGGATCCATTGGGTGCTGTGAGATTCGGGAGGTCAATGTGGATCAAACTTGTTTGAGATCTTGGGATTTTGGAGGCCAGGTCGGGAGCCTTGGGCTGTTTGCCTGATTAGCCCTGATTGCGGCAGACTGTGGTACAATTGGTGTTCTGGTGCCTTTCTAGCATGACCAGCATTGACCTTTTTCATTCTGTGAGTTATGCTGCATTGACATTTCAGCGGGATTGGACAGAACAGACTCGCCTTTGATCCCAACAGGCTTGGGTACTCACCAGTTTTTCATCACCAGTTTACTGGTACAGTATGTGATTGATAATCAATGATATGGTGCTAATATTATGGCTGATCTGTTTATGTGCAAAAACAATAGCTTTTGTCCCACGATAATGAAAAAAACAAATCACCTTATTCAGTTCACTTTCATAGGAAGTCTATGATCAGGAGTTTACTCAGCAATGAAAGACTTACATATAAAATATATTTTTGTAGAACCCTTTCCAGATTGCAGTAAATAGCACTGTAAGCTTAAAATCTGCATAATTTTGTCTTTTTCAAAGATAAGGCTGCTTTGGTAGAGAAAGAACTTGTCATTCTTACAAGTTAAGACTCATAAGCCTGGAAGTAGTTGAGTTGCTGTCTGATTGCACAAGGATATGATCAAATCTTCAGGCTGAAATAAGTGCTTGGTGTACTCCAGTTTAAGATAAAGTGTAAAGTTAGATATATCTACAGTAAATAGTTTTAGTAAGACTTTTCTCTTTATTTTACGTCTCTATCATTTTAACACCTATTAGTAAAGTACAGTGGAGGTAGGTGTGAATGCACTTACAGGATATTAAACATGTACTGCTTGTTCAGTCTGACTTTTTTTTTTTTTTATACGTCAGGTTTGTAGAAACATGTCCATGATAATCACAGACAGGTTACAGATGCAGGGAAAATAGATTAGGTTAATAAAACACTATTGTTTCCTACCATGTGACACAACTCTGTTTTTTTTCTCCTCATGTCCATTGGTGGTGCTGTTGCGCTTAATTCCACAAAAATCCCAAATAATCTGCCCTAAAACATTTAACAGGAAATCATTTGACATGTATGCTAAAAACAAAACCTTCAATGACATATCAATCCAACAATTAATATAGTGCGGATGCAGTAGTTCACTTTCTTTCACCTGTAGTCCAGTCCCTACTACGACAGGGTTTATTTACTTACTTCATGCAGCAAGGCATGTATATGGAGAGGTTTGCTTTGGCCTATGTGGTGACATCATAGGCTATAAATATATAACAGCAAAAGAGCAACGTGTGTCTGAGATGACAAGTTAGTGTGAAAATGGCAGCAAGAAATAGGAGGAAATATAATACTGCGCTGATGTAAAAGTGACAATCGCTTTTGTTTTTATTTAATACATAATTGGTCGTTATGTCCGTGAGGCTTGTAAACAAAAGCAAACAAAAATAGTTATTAATATGCCAGAAGCTTATTAGTTAATGAAGTTTTTTGGTCTGGTATAACGTATCTGAGTGGTAACTGAATAATAATTTTTATTACTGTAGTTAAGTACATATTTCATGTGTCTGTTTTTTATGTGAGTGGTTTTATTGGAGGATTCTTTTTACATTTACTCCATTCAAATGCACAGCAAATATCTGTACTTTCACTTATTTACATTTCCGCATGATTGAGTGAGTGAGAGAAAGGTGGAGGGAGAGATTTTTACTATGAAAAGCATACTGTGAGCTAATATTAGCCTTGAACTTTTAATACTTAATTACATTTGAAGGTGAGTGTTTCTGTGCTTTAACTCAGGTGACACACAAAAGTGCAAAAATAACTAAGGCCAGGGCATCAACCATACAGAAAAAAATTGGGACCGAACCGAAGGGGTTAACCTTCATTTAACGTTTATCCTTGAAGGACATTAGGAGATTAATTTTTTATAGGACATTTACAACACCCATCTCTGTTTCCTACATGTTTGTTTTTCTTCTCTCATTTAATTCTTTATTTTTGTACTGTACCTGAGCAGCTAAACTTATAGTATGATCTTCACCTTCTCCTCAGGTTGAAGAGATAGAAGAGGAAGATGATACAATCAGCCCTGTGGATGACACACTTTCCCTGCCCTCCATTTCCTACCGACCCCACCTGGCGTCAACCAGCGTCCTGCACAGCCTCACGCCCCAGGAAACGCCGCAGAAGACCACGCCGCTGTCAATCAGCAGCACGCTACGCTCAGTCGAAGCGAGCGAGCCTCGTATTAGCAGAGGTGAGCACCTTTATGCATTCTGCAAACGATTCAAACTTTCAATTGAAAATAGGTGCTAGTTTCAAACACAGCAGGCTATATCTCCTTTACTCTGGCTGATAAAAAAAAAAAGAGAGAGATGAAAGAACGAGTGAGAAAGAAAGACACAGTGTGAAAGATAGTTTAAATGATTCTAGCTAGCTTAGCACAATGGGTGGTGGTAGCAGACATCTGTATCTGTATCAGTTTAATAAATCAAGTCCTCAGTTTTGGAATTAATGTCAGCCAGTCACCTAAATGAAGTATTATCCAGTTCGATCAGTTAGCTAACAGGAACTGTACGCCTTTAACAGATTCCTTCCCTTCAAGCTAGCTAACCTGAGGTAAACTGTTGTGACAACTGTTAAGAAATGGCAGCCATTACAGTTCTCTATTCGTTTCCTGTGCTTTTGAAATGAATAAAATATTATTTGGGTTTAAAATTCATTGTGATAATTATGGTATGCAACAACCGAGAATCCACAGTGGATAAAACCTGACTGTTATATGAAGAGTCAAGTTTTCAACTGGCTAATTTTAGGCCATGCCCACATGTAGCCGGGTATTTTATCTGCGATTTTGGCCTTTCGTCCACATACTGAAGATTTTTCAAAACTCCGTTTTCAGTGGTGTTGTGCGGACAGGGAAAAAGGAGATTTTGGCTTGTTGTAATGTTACCTCGTGTGCTGGAGATGTCATTCTCTGTGTGCTAGTCTACTTTATTTGACGTCAGCTTTGTTTAGTAGGATATTTGTGCAATAGTGGATTTAACACAGTCACTAGTTTACTGTACGTAATGTTGCCTACTGGACTTTTTACATGCGTGTACATGCACGCGCAGTTACTCACTACAAAGCTCACTGCTGCTACATACAAAACTTAGACGACACACAGACTCCGCAGCAAGTAGACAGTTTTTTTTTTAGTTTAAAAAAATACCCGGCTACGTGTAGACATGGCCTTGAAAGCTGCATTTTATCGAAGTAGAATGTTTGTTGAGCGACCCTTGAAGCGTGTGTGACATTTTTGCTAGCACAGAATACTAGCATAATGTATACAGGGTCGCAGGGGGCTTGGAGGCTATTCCACGAGGTGGGGTACACACAAAAAAAGGATTCTCATTCACACACTACAGGCAATTTGGGAATGGCAATTAGCCTTATCTGTATGTCCTCAGACTGTGGGAGGAAACCCTCTAAGTATGGAGAGAACATGCAAAAAACAGAATCGAACCCAGACCCTGGAGGGGCAAGGCACCAGCACTATCCACTATTCCACCATGCCACTAGCAAACAGCATTCTCCTGTTTAATTTAAGCAGCTTGTTTATTCCTCTTCACCTTATTTGACATTACCTTCATAGTGCAGCCTTGCTGTTTGGTTAACCTCGTCTCATTTTACACAGACCGTTTCAGACTGGTGGAATCTTTATGACCTTGCCCAGACCATGGTTGTAAAAGCAAGACTGTACTTTTTTTTCTTCTTCTTCTTCTTCTTCTTCTTCCCCTGAAAGCCTAGTCTCTTTTACAGGTCATAGGCTAACACCATTGAATACAACCTGTCTGTATTTTCTCTGGTGTAGTTGCTTGTTATTTTTGTAGATTTTTTTTTTCTGTGTTATATATTTGTGTTTAAGCTTCCTACATTCCCATGCTACACCATGTTTTAGGAAAAGCCTTAAGGTTTACTTCTATTTCTGTGCTTAAATACAAAATGAAAAAAAAAAAAAAAGATGACAGCCAGGTTAGACCACTCAGAATGCTGAACCAGCACCATCCAGTGTGTGTTATTATACATTACAATTCATTTATTAGTATTTCTTTAAACTCCCCCTCCTGGACATATCGATACACTGCATCTACAATGTATTCACACACAACTGGCCCAGGTACAGCAAACAAACACTTTATCCTTTGACTTTTTTTTTTTTTCTTTTTTTTGTGGGATTGTGCTGAACAGCTGTAACAGATGTATAGAAACAGAACAGCTGCTTCTTAGCTTGAAGGTCATCAAAACAGAATATTATTGCTATTATATAGATGGATAGATAGATATTTTATTGATCCCGAAGGATTTTCCAGAACTGATACATATCGATGAGTGTGAGAAAGGCGTGTGTGTATATGGGTATTTTCGGTATGTGTGAGATCTATGAAGCCGACTAGCTAAGATTTTGGCTTAGAGTGAGTGAATGTGTGTGTGTTTCCTCGCGTCTGTTCCTGTGGGTGCACGTGTGCGTGCGAGCGTAACAGCCTCCCGCAGCTGCTGCCTCAATCTCCATGAGCGCATGCATGCGTATGTGGAAGCGCATGTGTGTGTGTGTGTGTGTGTGTGTGTGAAGAGTGAATGCGTGCGAGTTACGTCTCCTCTCTTCACCTTCAGAGGGAAGGACACACATTCCTGTACTGCTTCCCGACTCTAGCCCTGGGCGACGCTCGGCCGTAGCTGATAAGTGACAGGGCCCCCAGCCTCGGCTCTGTTCAAAGCTCCTCACTCTCACATATACACACTCACTCTCACACTCACACACAGTCCTCCTGGCAGCCGTGACCCCCCCGCAGCTTGGCTCAGCGCAAAGACGTGCCGCTCCGGAATTCTGCCCTCTGCCCCATTTCTAGCCCGCCCCCTCCCTCTGGGGCGGGGGTATTTAAAGAGATAGCTGTTTTTTGTCTTTTTACACAGACTTTATAAAAAAGGAGGTCGATTTATTCAGGACTGTATGCTACATTTCAGATTTGAGGGGAGAAGACAAATGTATTAATATTTTTGCCTACATTACTAGACATCTGGATTTCAGAGTAAGATTTTTTGTAATTTATTTATTTTATTATCTATGCCCACCGATATGTCCTGGTAAGGCTTGTGTTGTACCTAAAACCTACCCCCAAAGCACCGGTTGTGAGGCGGGAATACACCCCGATACCTTCAGTGCATGGCACCAAGCGTACACTTTCACACACTTGTTCACACAGTTGACCCACTGGGAGGCTGGAGGAAACTGGAGAACACAGAGGAAACCCACAAAGACTGTGATGTGTGATCTAGATGTATCAATTATGCAACAGCTTCCCCTTCTGTTTATAAGTGATTTAAGATAAAAAACGATCGTTTACATGGGGTGTTCAAGTCAAATCGGGACTTAATGAAATTTCTTCATGAATGTGAAAAAACTGATTGACATCTTTAAAAGACTTCAAGCACAGTACTGTAATGAGACCCTTAGCCATTGTGAAACATTTGAATTTAAAGAAGGCCGTAAGTCCGTGAGCGACGATTGTGGCCAGTGTGCCTCGGAGCCCTCTGGAGTCGTTCCTGTAAACCCTCAACAGGTGAAACCTTCCTGTCACCAACTTGCTTAAGAGACGTACCTGTCTGTGGAAACAGAATTAATCACCAACACCTCTTGCACATTACGGCAACTCGACTGGAAGTTATTGCCACATCCACTGTACAGTTCTGACCTCGCTCCAAGCCATTTCCACATGTTTGGGCCATTAAAGGAATTCCTCGAGGCTAATATTTTAGCCATGAAGCAGGCCATCCGATCATTTAGAATTCCATTCTGAGAAAACTTTCTACATCCAAGCACTAATGAAATACTGGTATATAAAGAGAGATTTTACACTCATAACACTCAAAATTCTATTATTCTCATGATCGAAAGTCCTAGTTTGACTTCGCACCTTAAAAGGAAAAACGTATTTTAATTCCCTTTAAATATATTTGCGCATTTTTGGGCACATTGTGGATGTCCAATAAAGCTTACCTGCATTTTTAATTCAAGCTGACTAAATGTATAAACAGATTTTATTACTGTCATCCTAATAAGTGGTAATTAATCCACAAAGGCAAAAATGACACTCCTGCTTAAAGCTGTAAGAAGAATGTAACTCACAGTTAATACAGTTCCACTGTTAAGACAAAATGGTACTCAACTAGCTAGCTATGCTAGCTATGATAAACAAACATCGTCCAATGTGTAAATTAGCAATTGATAATTCACTCGTTTTATAAAACTTAAAGTGTGTAGCGCTCACTTCTGTTCAGTTCTGCTCAGAAACAGTGTATATCTCATTTTATTAGTTAAAACAAATTTAATTGCAAACAAATCGGTATGAGTTACATGTTAGGTTTCATGCTAGTTTCCTAAGCAGATTAGCAAAGCAAGCTAATAGTACTAGCTTTGGACACTAGCAATCTTTCAAGCTCTATCTGTATAAAAAAAAGAAAAAGAAAAGGTTTAGTCTGTATATTGATCAGAACTCGCTCTTTGAATGATATAGATATAGATAGTTCTGACATGCTAGACAGAACTTAACGAAACTTTAGCTGTACTTCGATATCTGCCTGAAATTAAACCTGTATCATAAGTGAAATCCAAATCTTCAGTAAAAGCGATGTTACTGTATAAAGGTTTCTGTGTCAGATTTAATAAGTTACTTGTATGCTTATTAGTATCTACTAATAAGCTACATGCTCAATGTAAACAAACACCTGCATCAATAAATATTAATTAGAAAAGGTAAACTGAATATTTTCACTGGAATAACATGTCGGAGTCGTTTTAAGACAGAACTTCATCTTTATCCGATCTACTTTTAAGATTTCTTATCTGTAATTCACTCTTCGATTACTGAACAGGGCGTGTATTTGACTAATGATGAAAGAAGTAGTGTACAACTTAGTGTAAACAATGCGTAAGATACTCAACCTTACAAAGTTTTTTTCTGTGTATTTATAAGTTAGTCCTGCATTACAGAAAGACAGGTACACGTGTATGTGCGCTTAAACTTGAAATAATAATATCACTGATTACATTAAAGCTGATCCGCTTATTTTTAGCTTAAACTATTTCTAAAAACTCCTTTTCCTATCATAAACCGATACTTCAGCTAGTTCGCTCTCTACACGCTTTGAAATGTTATACATGTTGTACCGGTTATAAACTTTTCTCCCATTTTGCAAGTAAATAAGAATTAGTCGCAGGTAGGAATGAAGGTTGTGAGCTGGATGCTGAAGAAATGTTGCACCTAATGTGCCAGAGAACTGTTCAAGCCAGTCGTTTAGATCCGTACTCATTTGCATAAATGCAAATGAGCTTTAGCCTATGACTCAAAACTGTGAAAATGTATTTTGGATCAATTTAACAAAACAAGACTTGAACAAAAGGACAATTCACGACCTTCCAAACACTGGGAGGGACAGGTGACCACGGTCCTATGCCAAATCTACAGCACACACACACACACACACACACACACACACACACACACACACACACATAGTGATTATTAAACACATACACACACTGATTATTAACAGCAGGTGAGGAAAGCTCCAGGTTTGCTGCATGATGATCAGGTGTTTTTAAGCTTTTGAGGTTGTGTGTGTGTGTGTGTGTGTGTGTGTGTGTGTGTGTGTGTGTGTGTGTGTGTGTGTGTGTGGAGCCTCCCAGATCTCAGGCTCAGGTTCCACAGCTTCTCCCATATCAGTTTGTCCCGGGTGGGAGGAAGCGCAGCGGTTATGGGAGGATGAAGAACGCCACGCCGGGGCAAGTAGCGTGCCGCTTTTTATGCTGGTGTCAGCTAACAGGAGGGAGTGGCGCACAGGACGCTAACGTGTTCGAACACACAAACGCACGCACACATATGGGATGTGTTTGCAAGGCTCAGCACAGGCTATTAGTGGGGCGTGGAGAACGTGGCGGATCAGCCAGCTTTGGACGCCGTGTGATCGTGTGTGTGTGTGTGTGTGTGTGTGTGTGTGTGTGTGTGTGTGTGTGTGTGTGTGTGAGTGTGTGTAGCGTGTCCGCCGAGGTCGCTGGAGCCTGTCCAGGGTTTCCGTGGAGACCGCACAACACACAGAGACAATCAGAGCAGGCCCACGCAGTGCGGCGAGAGGACGTTAACACAGGAACCACGGGTCAGAATATGGGAGGGGGGATGGATTGGGGCGAGGGGGGTGGAGGAAGGCGGGGGGGGGGAGGAAGAGGAGGAGAAGACAACAAACACGGCAGGGCAGTCAAGGCGCATTCTTTTAGAGGCGGTCCATGGGTCTTAAGTTCATGGAAATGGCAACGTATTTTTACTCGCCCCGGGAAAAAAAGAAAAAAAAAAAAACACACACACAGTCACACACAGTACATGACAAAAGTCATTTGTTTTTTATTAAGTTGCAAGTCAGCTCACGTTAACTTTTATTTTCTTGTTTTTTTTTTTCCTTACAACCAACAATTTAGAGTATCCCTGTCTTTGTGACTAGTTTAACTTCTTTAAACAGCTTGTAATGTAGTAATGCAACTCTATTACGTGTCCGTAGTTGCGGCCAGTTTCCGTCTCTGACAGTTGTACATCACTTGGTTCATAATTAATCTTAACTAGCAGTCAAAGGAATGGACTGTTGTTTTAATCCTGGTTTTGGAGGAATTATACGATTAAAAAATGTTTGAGGGTGAGTCAAAAATTATCAGCACTCCGGTTATAATAAATTAAAAAAAACTCCTGTTGGCCGCATCTTATCAGTGCGCTTCGTTTGGATACCTGCAAACAAAATTTGGGCTCTAGTAAGGTGATACTCTAAGTAAGGAGAAAGTGAATCATTACAGATGAGGAGACATGGATTCATCACTACGAGCCTGAGAGTAAATGACAGAGTATGGAACAGAAACATCCTCAAACATCGCCAACTGAGAAAAAATCAACAGTGCTCATTATGAGATTCTTATTGAAGAGCTGAAGCCTAAACTTCAGATTAAACGCAGAGGATGTCCGCACACTTCTGCCTACGTTGTCAACACTGTGCAAAAATCTATTATTAATTTTGAGATGTTAAAGCATCCTCCCTATAGATTTGACCTTGCTCCATCAAAGGATGAAGATTCACTTCTGATGAAGAAGTGAAGACAGAGGTGCATTCGTGGCTCACAGCTCAGTCTAAACCATGTTTTAATGAGGGAACATGAAAGCTTGTTGACGGATGGACAAAGTGTATTGAAAAGCAAGGGGATTATGTCAAAAAATGATGTATTTGTCTTTTCTGAATGTTAATAAAGCTAATTCTACAGCCAGTGTGCGGATCATTTTTGACTCACCCTCATGTGTAAAGGACTACATTTCCTCTGTGTTTTTAACATAACAACATTTTTAACATTATAGCAGTGTTTGTATAGTGGTTGGAATTGTACTTTTCTGAACTGTTCTATTGATATGGATTTTCTAAGGACTTAGTGAGCGTTCTTACTGAGTGACGTAAACGTTCTTAGTGCAGCACATGTCTTTAGAACAATGTCGGAACATTGCCGTATGACCTTCTGAGAATTAGAAGATTTCCTGAACATTCTAATAACATTGCATAAACATTCATTTATTCATTCACCTTCATCCATCACAGTGAAACCGGAACCTACCCGGGGAATACTGGAGGCATGCACAAATACACTCCAGGATAGGACACCGGCCCATCATGGTGTACCATACACACACACACACACACACACACACACACACACACACACACACGCATTCATTCACGTATAAGGGCAATTTCGAGTAGCCAATCCATACACTGGTATGTTTTTGCAAGGTGGGAGGAAACCCATATGGACACTGGGACTGGTGCTCAGAACCAAACCAAGGATCCAGAAGCTTTGAGACAGAGTGGACATTAATTAAAAAAAAAAAAAAAAAAAAAACTCAGCACTGCTATTTTGCCATATGAGGGTCCTTATACCATATGAGGGTCCTACTTAGCTAAACATCCATCCTAAAGGCTGAGGCGTCCCTGCGTCCCCTGCACTCCTGCTCATGACTCACGGCGAGGCATTCTGGGACACTTCTCTCAGCAGGGTGTGCCTGAGACAGTGTGAGGTTGTGTTTGGAGGAGACAGAGTTTGCGTGGAGGGAAAAAATAAGCGTGTCAGAGTTTGTGCGTGAAACCGAGAAGGGCTAAGTGTGTGTGTGTGTGTGTGTGTGTGTGTGTGTGTGTGTGTGTGTGTGTGTGCGTGAGAGAGAGTGAGAGCAGGCTTACACATCTGTGTCCCCCGGGGATGTGGCTAAAAATATGTGGTTCCTCAAGCCTTCTGGTGTCTGAGCAGCGTCTGTCTGCTCTGCACCGCCATCCCTGCGGCCCTCCTTTCCTCATCTCCCGTCCCTCCGTCCCTCAATTACACACATACACACACGCACACTCACACCAACTATACCCAGCTGCGTCCCTGCTCTACTTCCTCTGCCAACGACCTCCGGTCTGGCAGTCTGCAGCCCTGGAAGAGAAAGCCAGGGACAGAGAGGGAGGAAAAAAGAAAGAAAAAAAAAACGAGATGTGAACGGAGGGCGGAAGAAGTCCAACGATAGACGGGAAATGTGCGAGAATAGATTCACAGCCTTTGTTACTGAACTATAATGAGAAATGTCATGGTGGCATCGGTGGAAATGTCCCACTTTTGCTAAGAGCCTTGTGAATTTGCGCTTCATTTGTCGTCCTTTTGTTTTTTCTCTCTGCCCCTCTCTTTCTCTTTCTCTCTCCATTTCTCAGGGAAAGATTTCCGAGTGACATCGGCCTTCAAACGCACCGAATCTGGAGAAGGTGCGGAAAACATTGTAGGGCGTGGCCGTGTGGCTCAGCTAATGAAGACCTTTAGTGTGGCCAGTGATTCCTCCAGCTCACAGCCTCCACCCAGATCCAACAAACCACCCGTCCCGAATAAACCCGGCCACTTGCAGCATCTCCACTCGAGCTCGTTCAGGTAATCGGCGGAGATCACAGGATGCACGGACCGCCTCTCTCAGGAACATGGCTTTAATTGCACAAACAACGCAGCAGGATGAGGGGTTCTAGCGATTTTCGAATTACAGTGTTTTGTATAATCATGCCCCCAGGAGGCACTGAAATACAAAAAAACAAAAAATATTGTGTAAAGTTTTTTTTTTTTTTTTTCCTGCACTTTTGTTGCAAACTGTTTTATACCATTGTTTTTCTGTATTTGTAGGGATCTCATCGACTTTGGTGTATTTTACATTATATCCTTACAAGTTGTACCACATCAGAGGGGAATTCCGCAGTAAGATAATTTTCCCACAGTTGAAGCAATTGGCAATCCGTGTTATGATGAGAGAAAACTCAGGCTCTCTGCATGAGCTGCTTTGTGATTTTCCACGTTTTTGAAACAGAACAGCCAGCGGGACTAATGAGATGATGCGTGTTGACGGGTTTATTGAGCAAAAACCGGCTACGTTTCCTGTCTCAAAGCATGTTACATTTCCAAAGGCTTTTTCTTCCATCATTACTGACAAATTACTTCAATTACTTCAGTTTTTTTGGATGGAACGTTTCCGTAAAGCCATGTTGTTTACGTCAGGTTTGCAGCATTTTTTTTTTTAATGGAGTCGTTTTATACCAAACACTTTTAGCCAGCCATAAACAGACGTATTAACAAATATTGATTATATGGTTGACAACAAAAAACTCAGCAATTACACATATTTGCTCTTAGAAACTCCTGCATTTACAACTTGAACCCGAGAAGAGGACGGGACGGAACGTCCCCTCGGCTTTACAGCAAATGAATGGGAACACACAGCGTTGCTGTTCTTCAGTTACAGAGTGTACCTTCAAGAGGCCGTGCATGTGCTGATTCACCAGTACAGAGAGCTATTTCTTCAGTTTAGGCACCATCGCATCGGCAAAATAAGTCATTTCGCAAAAGTCAGCGCTACTCACTTGACGTGTGTGTATACTGCCTCAGACAGATCATGAAGGGCCGAGCCATCAGTACGAGTTGAGCTCGGCCTCCATGTTCATTACCGCTGACGAGACCCTTCCTTACAGTGCAGCAGCGCACGGCTAAGAGGGTTGATCAAGCACTTCTGGGAGCTGTGGCCTCGGATTGCACTTTTACGTAAAGGGTTTTTAAAAGGTTCTCGATGCTGTTCTGGGATTTTTCGATAAAATGCGGACTTATCAGCTTGGGCCATTTCAAGATGGTACCTTAAATAAAGCTCAGTGATAAGCACATTATTGCAGATTAGAATCCCTGGCATGGTGTGTTAAAGATCCATCACCAAAGATCCAGAATCGTAGATCTTGTTTTGGGGTTATTTGAAGAATATATATAAGGGAGAGCTGGTAGGATTCGAACAGGTTTTGGGGTTGAGGGTTAAATTATTCAAGAGTGTGTTTTCAGGCAAACATACATACGAGGATACTTTAATGGTAATAATAATCCTGATCATAGAGTAATCGCAGACTACTCTAAAAATCAAGATACTGTAGATACTTTAGTACATAACTGTTGTTACTACTGTAATGAAAGATGCCGTCCATAGTTTTTCACAATCATCCAAAAAAGAAGGGTACAACATTGAGCACTGTCCACTAACCGCCATCACTGAACTACCTTCAGTTTCATTTGTTACTTAATAGCCTTTTCACAAATATCTTCAGCAGCAGTAGATGAATTACAGTTATTTAAAAAACTTTTTTTTAACAATACCGTACTGTGCAAAAGCTTGATCTGCCCCTCATTTTCGTGTTTCGTATCTTGCTTCCAAATAGCTAGTCTGTCTTGTATTTTTAATGCAGTCTTGAAGAATAGTTCTCCAGACTTCCTGAAGCACTTTTTTGGCCCTTTCTTTTTGGCTCTGATTTTCAGTCCCGTCCTTGTAGCTGGCTAATTTCAGAGGAATGTTTTTTTTGTTTGTTAATCCACACAGTGACCTATGAATCTTTCAAACATAAAATAAAAAAACAACAAAAAAAACAACTAAGGCATGTGAGGAACAGGTGATCAGGGCGATGATTAGTATACAGGTGATGCTGAATGCTGAGCGGTTGGAACAGACGAGAGGGGAAATGAGATTGTCACTGTATGTAAACAAACAATTTTAAAATAGTGTCTTTAGGCACTTTGGTGCCTGTCATAGTACAACTTTTGTCTTTCATTGAATTTAGTTTAATATGAAGAAATCAGGGGTGGCTAAAGACTTTTGCACAGTACACACTGTATATGTACAATAGACATTACAGGTCATTACAGGTCATTACAGGTCATTAGTATGACTGCAAAATAATGTATGATGGTTGCAAGGCCGTGCTAATTGCACCAGCATGACCAGCTTGACCAGCCTTTTGGTAATGACCCAGCATGGTCGTTAAGATATACCTCTTTCTCGGTTTACAGCATGAATCCCATGCTGGTCCAAAGAAATTACGGAGTCAATAATCCTTAATGCCCATGTTAGTCTGGAGCACCATGCTGAACTTTACTGTTTTATTATTCTTATTATTATTATTCTTATTAGCCCAGTGGTACTTTATACCATGAAGATCTTCAGAGATTTTGATCATCCTTTACTCTACGACATCAATTGTTGTTCTATTGTTTAACATCAAGAGTGAAAAAACTGTATTGTTTTGTGCCTGATTCTGTTTTCTTCCATGCAATCCTGTCTGCTTGTACAAAGTTAACTTCCTACCTACATATGGCAAGCCAAGCTGCTTTTCTTCCAGCTTTTATAATCTAATTATTCTCCATTCAGATGTCAGCCATCTTTGATATCTTCCCGCACCGTTACTAGTTTACTGTGGGAGTATAATATTTGATTGCACTTGTTTTTCTGCTGTGTTACGTTTGCACCATTGAGAGGGTTGTTGTTTATTGTTTCTCGCTATGGATTGATGACTTGAGTGATTTTATGTGAGGACGAGTGTTAGATATTGTCTTTGTGAGCAATGCTCACAGTTCAGCAATAAAATGATAAGAATCCTCCAAGGCATCTGTTTTTTTTTTTTGTTGTTTTTTTTTAATACTGGCCTGGTAAATTTGGTGAGTGGGTGGGAAGGTTTTTATATCTTAGTGGGGACCGAACTACATGGGTAGTTAGTTGACAGTGTGGGAACATGTGGCAGGTCCCTAAAGAAAATAAAACAAAAAGTAAAAAAAAAAACAAAAGCTACAATAAAAGAACCTTAGCCTAAAATTCCAAACTATTTCCATTAGTGAGGTTAAGGTTATTTTTATGGTACCAATTATGGGACAGTCCTCACAAGGATAGTGTTGCAAAGTGTGTATGTGTGTGTGTGTGTGTGTGTGTGTGTGTGTGTGTGTGTGTGTGTGTGTGTGTGTGTGTGTGTGTGTGTGTGTGTGTGTGTGTGTGTGTGTGTGTGTGTGTGTGTGTGTGTGTGTCTGTTTGTGTGTGTGTGTGTGTGTGAGAGAGAGAGAGAGAGAGATTTTGCTTGGGGGTGTGTGGAAGTAATTTGTGATTCACTTTATATCCATATTAAAGTAAATCTCTCCATTTCTGTGCATTGTCTGTGCTACCAAATCTGCTTATTGTTCCATAAAAATGATGGCAGGGATCACTAAACCCATGAACCAACCTTAACTTTCCTTAAGTTATCTGTCCTCATGGTTGCCCCCTGCTTGCTGTACTCAAAAATACATGGAAAGAAAGAAAGCGTGAAAGTGAGACTACAGACAAGACAATCAGTTCAAATGGCAGCCAATACATTATTTTTGTAGGAGCAATTATTATTATATACATACATGCTTGCTTTTAACTTACTTCATGGAATACTCCAACAACGTAAAATGTTTTTTTTTTTTTAAAGCGTAATAAAATAAAATTAAAATAACATTGATACATCTGTAGGCCTGCTGCCCTCCTACACAGTTAACCATAGTGGCAATTGGAACAGATCCCATCCATGTACAGTGCATCAGCCTTTCAACAGATGCTAATCTTTATAAGGTCCTCAGTCACAGTTACTGATTCCTTCGAATAGTGATTACTCCTTCTTAAGTAACTATTTTAAAAATGTTGCTTTTTGCCATACATACTGTATGTAAATCTGCTATTGATTTGGCCACATTTCTAGAAGTTGCACAGTCACGAGGCAGCTTTCTGATCCCCTGTTCAGCTCAGTATGTACCTTTTGCACCAGACATCGTGACATCTGTCCACTATGGTCCCGCACACTATAAAGCCAGTGCCAAAACCCACACACACAGGTTATCGGGGGCAGGGCTTTTAGGACGACTTTCACACACACACACACACACACACACACACACACACACACACACACACACACACACACACACACTAACAGAATAACTACTGTCTGGTTCTGGATTACATAAATTGTCTGAATAATGGATTGCATTTTTGAAAATATAACTAAATAACTGAGTACTTAAGTGGCGGACCTAACATGTTAGGTAAGTACTCTAACCCAAGTTACACCCAACACTGTCCATGACATACAGTAGGATTGAAACATTTGCAACAGAAGGACTGAATCAGCTAATGCTATCGCCAGAAACAAGCCATTAAATCCAGGATAAAATCACATAAAGTGGGACCTCAGCAAACAAATGCCCCGCCTCATGAATTTTTGCATTAAGAACTGAAACTTTGCAAGAAATTTGCCTCGCCATACAAAGCATTTTCAGCATATAAAGCGAATGAAGCAAGCTAAATGGAACTCCGACTAAGTCGCTTGTACTGTACGTCGGGGAGCCGTTCAAAACTTGTTTGCATCAGTGGAAAGTCAAGCAAAGTAAGTTTACATATTTTTTGTGTTTTTTTTTTTTTTTTTTTTTGCATTTTGTGAAATATTTCCTGAAGACATCGTGCCATGGGTCCAAAGAACGTTATCAAGGACGATAGCAAGAAGAAAAGGGAGCCACTTTTAGATTTGTTTTTAAAGCAGCCACGGCCAAGAGGAATCATAAATTAAGTTTAAGTAAAGTTTATTTATTCCATATTTTGTTTCATGTAGATATCTTTTCCAAATATTTTGACTGTTTATATATGCAAGAATTGCTTATAGTGTTGGAAATTGGTAATATTGATAACTAGCATAAGTACCCGTCATTGACGATTACAGAGTGTTAAGAAAGAGTTCAAAGGTTAAAGCCAAAAATAAGCAGATCAGCTTTAATGTAATCAGTGATATTATTACTTCAGGTTAAAGCCCATGTACATCTGCCTGTCTTTCTGTACAGAAGAACTCTCTGTCTAACTTATTAATACAAAGAAATAAAATATAATCAGCATCAGCTGAATACACTCCCTTTTTGGTCATCAGAGAGTGAATCACAGATTAAAAAATTGAAAAAGTAGATCGGATAAAGATTAACTCCAGTGTGTTAACATTAACTTATACCACTTTGGCGCTGTTATTTCAGCGGTAAAAATGTTGACTAATCCCAGTAAAAATATTCAGTTTAGCTTTTTGCTTGTGTTTACATAGAGCAAGTAGCTTATTAGTAGCTTTTTTTTTTTTTTAAATCCAGCACAGAACTGTTCATAACTTCAATTTTAGTAAATATTTTTATTAAATTTATGGTGCAGGTTTAACTTCGGGCAGATATTTTAGGTACTGCAAAACTGTCAATAAATTCTGTCCAAAAGTCAATAACTTCCCATCTACTTAACATTTTCATTTCACTTATAGTGCAAGGTTCAGTTTTTAAGCCATGGTGAGTTGTGCTGTCATATCTTTGGATTGAGGATTTTGCCGGCTTATAGATGCATTATGGTCGTTTCTGTGTCTTCCACATACTCTTTATATACAGTACATGGTAAACTATCGTGTTGATTGGCTCTGTTGAGTGACGAGTATAACCACGCCCACTTCAAGGCAAAAACATTAAATTGATAGGATCTGTTAAGTGATGCGTATAGCCACGCCTACCTTGAGCCATAAGCGCTTAATGAGTAAAAACAGCTACTAGATGCTGTGACATAATCTGGCTGGACAGACATACAGAAAAACAGACATACAGACATCCAGACAGAACATTTTCTGAGGCTGGTTTCAGGTCCTCCAATGAATGAAACAAAGATATCATTAGCCGAACTATTTTATTTATATAACTATTTTGGGGGCTGGAACAGATTATTTGCATTTACATTAGTACTCACTCATTGTCTATACCGCTTTATCATGAATACAGGGTCGTGGGGGGCCTGAAGCCTATCCCAGGAGACTTAGGGTACAAGGCGGGGTACACCCTGGACAGGATGCCAATTCATTGCAGGGCATGCACACAGACACACACATGAGGATAACAAGCAAACTCCATGCATACAGAGTCGAAAATCAAACCTGGCTAGGGATCGAACCGGGACCCTGGAGATGCAAGGCGACAGTGCTAGCCACTAAGCCACTGTGCCATCAGACATTTACATTATTTCCTATGGGAAAATGCATTTTGCAATATGAAATTTCGCCTCAAGAACTTGCCTCCAGAATGGATTAAATTGGTATGCTGCAGTACCACCATTTGTACACTGTCTGAGGTAATGATGTTATGATGACAAATCAAACTTCTGCAAATTAATATCCGTATTATGTTCTCAATCCTTTTCACCTGCTTGTTCCAGTCCACCACAAGATTCTGCAAAATAATCATCAGAAAAGAAACTATTAATTTCTAGGTTATTCTGTATCAGTGTGACAAATCATCAGGTAATCCATTAGGTACAGTAAGCAGGTAATCATCAGGTAATCTTTTTGTTTTTTTTTTGGCTCAGAAAACACACCTAATTATCAATGATAATGCATAATAGCCTGATGTCGGATAACGGTGCTTCTGCCATCCTGTGGTTGTGACTGAAGTCATTGTAGTCACTTGTTTGCAAAAGGTCTATAATTATTATTGTAATAATTATTAGTAGATGGAAATGTATGGACTACATCAATTGCTAACATTGGCCCTTTGGGGCAGATATCACATTGCCCATACTGTCTCTGTAAAAGTGCTGTATATAAGTGAAGGAGAGGCAAAGGACATGATTTGGCTCTCACAAGCCTTGGTATTTGTGGAACAGCGTGTCAATGGTTTGCTTCTTACCTAGAAGATAGGTCATATGAGGTGACATGGAGGGGATCTACATCTGCCCCATGTAGACTCTCTACTGGTGTTCCGCAGGGCTCAGTACTTGGTCCTCTTCTGTTCTCCCTCTATACCCGGTCTCTTGGAAAAGTCATATTATCACATGGATTTTCATACCATTGTTATGCAGATGACACTCAACTTGTTTTCTCCTTTCCTCCCTCTGACACTCGGGTTTCCACGCGGATCTCAGCATGTCTGGCAGACATCTCATCCTGGATGGCAGCTCATCAGCTGAAACTCAATCTGAGTAAAACCGAACTGTTGTTCATTCCTGGTGACTCATCCCCAGGTCAAGATCTTGTGATATCCCTGGACAACAATCAAATCACTCCTTCAGCCACTGCCCGCATCTTGGGGTAACCATGGACAATCATCTGTCATTTTATCCACACATCGCTAACCTTACTCGCTCTTGTAGATTTCTTCTTTACAATATCAGAAGAATCCGCCCATTTCTTTCTTCACAGGCTACTCAGGTGCTTGTTCAGTCCCTTGTTATTTCAAGACTGGACTACTGCAACTCACTCCTGGCTAGCCTGCCTCTGTCCACAACTCGTCCTTTGCAACTGATCCAGAATGAAGCAGGACGTCTCGTTTTCAACCTTCCCAAGTTCTCCCACACCACCCCACTCCTCCGCTCCTTGCACTGGCTTCCTGTAGCTGCCCGCATCAAATTCAAAACACTGATGCTTGCCTACAAAGCTAAAAATGGCCCAGCACCCACTTACCTCTCTGCTCTAATCACACCACGCACTGCACCGCGTTCCCTCCGGTCCTCCAGCACTGCTCGCCTCGTCCCACCATCTCTCAGGGATCGAGGGCGGCATTCATCCAGACTCTTTTCTGTTCTGGCACCTAGGTGGTGGAACGAACTTCCTCTAGATGTTCGTACAGCAGAGACTTTGACTATCTTTAAACGTCGACTCAAAACTTATCTATTTCTCCAGTACTTACAGCACTAACCAAAAAAAAAAAAAAAACCCCTCTTCCCAGTTGTGTTGGACTAATCGCACTTAGTTATTGACCTAGTTAACCCAGTGTAAGTATCTATCCAGTAATGTAAACTTTAAAGCACTTTTTGTAAGTTGCTCTGTATAAGAGCGTCTCCCAAATGCCTAAATGTAAATGTAAATATGATTGGTATCAATAATATTACTCATCTCACACACACATGCTATATAAAGCACAGCTGAATTTTTTCTAAAAGTCTTCAAAAAAAAAGTTTTCTTCCATGTTTTTAGTCCATAGGTTTCAGCTCTTTCCCTGAATAGAAAAGATGCGATTAGCGAGTTTTATCTAGTTAGCTCCATAATTACTTAGGTTGTTAAAGTGTCTTTGGAGTGCAATTATCAGCTACAGGAACGCATCATGCCTCAATGCACCAATAAAATCACAGGTTTTGATTTCATTAAAGCCATGACTGAAAGATTGACAAGCTAAATTACTTTACAAACGAGGCAAATTAAACAGTGAGATGGAAGCAGTGTGTTAGAGCTGTTGAGTTTAATCCCCTTAGCAAACTGTTGTTTGACTTTTTTAAGTTATTCATTTATACTGGAAGTACTAGCTATTAAGCAACAGCTTTATTGTTTATGCGTTGACAACTGGAGTTACTAACAGTTATGTTGTTTAAGTTTTTTCAAGTCTTGTTGACTTCCAATTTCCTATTTTCCCCGAAAACAATTTTACTAGTGTCCTGCGCTGATCGACTATAACATTGAACAGAATGAACACTGACAGGAGAAGTAAACTACATTGATCACCAATTATATACCAGCAACTTGTAACAGGATTATGGCTCATCTACGTCTGTGAGTACCAAAGGCCAGCCCATCCGGTCCAAACCCACAGAAAAGCCTAAAAAAAAGCAGAAGTCCCTAAAAAAAAAAACAATGCTGCCCACGAATGAAAGGTCAGTGCATCGCAGACCAACATGCAATGGGGCCCTACAGGAAAAGAGCTAAGGACCTCTGACCCTGCCTCCAAATTCTCCAGATCCCATTTCAGGTGAGCATCCATGGGATACACCGGACATACAAGTGATCAGGAGAGGACGCCCAGAACCACACCCCGCATCCCATAGTACCCAAAGGATCCACTGCCAACACCACAGCACATACCCAGCAGTCGCGGCCAGAGGCATGGGGGGGGGGGGGACCATGGCGGCTCAAGGGGGACCCAAAACCTAGATGGTTTTAATGTTAATGATTGTAATGATATAGCGATTAGTGTATAGCATAAGGATAATGTGTGTTGAATAATTGTTTTTGAGGCTATAACATTAAGTAAGTCCCTGACTTACGAACATTCGAGTTACGAATTTCCAGAGATAAAATTCCACATGAAGTGCATTCTAAGATTGCCGAGGTCAATATTATGTACAGTATGATGTTACACATTCTCGCTAATCATTTATTACAAATTTGAATGGTAAAAAATGCCTTTAGCTTACCCTTTTTTCTTCTTTTGATATTTTCCACCTGGGAATTCATTTTACAAATGGTTATGTCTTTAATACAGATCAAAATGATCTTGTTGCATAACTAAAGTGCCCTATTACACTATACATTAGTTGCCAGCAGTCAGGGTTGAGTGATTGCATAGGGGTTTTCAAAGGTTCCATGACAGACTGCATTTGCATAAACCATGCTGAGTGTTTGCGGTCCCTTGACATTGTTGCATGTAAAAATGTAAATTCTGTCAAAAACCTGAGTCTGAGAAACATGTGAAGCATTTTTTCATTATAGTGGGAAAAAAGCTAGTATAATTTGTACATATACTGTACATTAGGACCATATAACATCATCAATGTCCATTATATACCAGTAAACTGGTGACCGGATCATGGGCACCCAAGGCTCACCCATGCCAGAGTTGACCAAAGGTCACCGTACAAAATAAATTTTAAAAAATGGCACGATAGACATGACACGTACCAGAAAACCAGTGCACCAAAACCAAAGGATAAGGAGTCCAAGGTCCGAAACTGGCCTCCAAATTCCCCAGAACCCTATTTTATGAGGTTCACCAGACAAAAGGTCTGAACCATGAAGGCCTCACCTACAGTACAGCACCAAAAGGATCCACTTCCAATATCCTGATGCCAGACTCTACAGCATACCCCCAGAGGTCTTGCAGTTGCATAATGTATGTGTTTTAATGCTATGGCTGATTAGTGGTGGTCTGTGTGTAGCTTTGTCTGACTTCTGGTCAGTGGACAATACTGGACATTCTATAGCACATTGATAAAGCTTTATGTGGATTTAAAAAATGTCTTAAATAATAATAATAATAATAATAATAATAATACTTTAATAATAATAATAATAATAATAATAATAATAATATAATAATAATAATATTATTATTATTATTATTAATATTAATAAAAACAATTTAAATGTTCAAACTTCAGTCTTAAAAAAAATTATTTAACGTTAAAGAAAAATATTTGTATGCCAGGGAAGAAAACAGTACATTATATAAACAAAAAGGAAGCAGGTGCAACAGTCAAAATCCTCAGAAGAACCGTGGCTGGTTCTGTAGGATGCTCAGTAAAACTTAGTAGCTAATTTCCTTATAAAGCTGCACAAATTGTACCTGAGACTAAAGGGTCTTCAAAGTGTCATCACACCGAAAACTAACTTTGATTCATTAATTAGGCCTTTTCTTAAGACTTTTACACAGTATCGTATTTCACCAAAACAACATGGACATGTTTAATTTACTTTTAACGAATGTCTAGGTTTCTATTTCTTTAAAGAACATTTCGATAAGAAACTAGTTTGAAAAAAAGCTGTTGTAAAGACCATTGTACCATTGTAGTATTGTAGGCCATAGCCAGCCTGCCCACAGACGTCTAAAATCCTATAAGAAAAGTTTATTTTCCTCACACTGTTAACGCCATGCATTCATCAAATTGTTGGATAGAGAAATGGATAAATGGATAATATATTCAGGTTGCAATCAGATAATTGCTGTCAAAAGATCCAAAAAAAATCTCCTGCCTTTAGTTTTTACATGCAATATTTTTCCTTCTTCACTTCTTTGGTGGTAACCAGGCTTTAATAGGCACACGTGTTTCATGTGACTATGAATACAAAAAAAAAAAAAACAGCCAAAAAAATTCAAACTTTCCCCATGTGAGAATATGATGTCAGATGTTTATAGTGTGATTATTTTCAATGTTTAGATCAGTAACGCTAATTACAACTGATCTCAGCATCATTAGCATTACCTCTTGTTGCCCATGATTAAGCTTGTTTATCTGATTATTCATGTGTAATTAGTCATCTGTGTATTGTTTATGCAAAAGGACTGATTGTTACCGGGTATGAACCAGCATGTACTTGCGTTGCTGAGAAATGCAAGAGTCACAAGGTTTAGTGGGATAAAGTAAAATGTGACAACTCCCTGATCATCAGAACCATCCTTCAGTTCAACATCATTCCACAAACACACACACATGCACGCTTGAATGAGAGTTGGATCTGAGTCCCGTGCTCGGGAAAGCAACAATGACAGCGGCTGTTCTCTGACGCACGGAGACGTTGGCGAGCTGTTTCCAGAAGAGTACGGGAGGCCATTGGCAGCCCCCTTCATCCCCCCCCTCCCTTACTCCTCCTCCTCCTCCTCTCAGCCTGGCCATTGCCGACCGTGCCGTCCGATGAGAGATAAAAAGGGGCTGTTGTTGTTGTCGGCACGCATGGGAGATGGACGCCTCTGTTTTTCTCCGCCTGCCTCTATCTCCTGACGCCCACAGACAGAGGAAAAAAGGGACAACAGAAATAGGGGGAGAGAGGAAAGGAAGAAATGCCTGGCGTTCTGGGGGCTTTTGCTCTTATTCTCCTCCCTGGATACAGGAAAGAGAAAAGACAAGGCCTGGGCCATGTGATATGGGGAAGCATGCGGGCCCGGCTCGGCCCCCAGGCGGAGAGAACGAGGCCTGCTGCGTCTCTCCTGCATGATTAATCTGGCTGAGGGGCAGGATGGCTGCCTCAGACCTGCCGTATTAACTCTCTGCTCACCAGCCAAATGCACAAAGACACGCACACACAAGTGCGTCTTCATGGATCCACACACCAAAAATCTGGGTTGATGGCTGCTTATGCGTGCCAGAGTGTCCACCTGCAGCAGGAGCTGCGTGGTTGGGTTGGAAAAGTAGAGCAAGCCATTGTGCCTTTGTTCTCGCCACAGGCTCCGTCTCGGCCGAGTCACATGAGAGGTAGAACGTAAGTGGTCACGCTGCTTGGACATGGTCAATGGACACTGACTTTTTGCTTGATCTTGGGAGGAAAGTCCCACATGACTGCTGCACGGTCAACACAAAAGCCCTAAACAAACCATTAATCACGTTTTGGCTAGACTAGTCCAGACTAGACCAGTCCTGCAGTTGCCATAGTTTAAAACTTAGAGAGATTTTTTTTTTTTTGTAGGTGTTTTCAAATTACTAGTTAAATTAAGAAAATAAAAACAGACTTCTAATTTAATGCACTCTGGCCACTCATCAATAAGCTTTACTAATTCGTACATCTGCTTTGAACTGCCATTTAAAAGATGTTTTCTTCATGATGCCTTTGGTTCCATTCATTTGAACTGACACCTGAAGACACCTCCTACCCACAGTAATAAATAAACTTCTTGTCCAGGCCTGTGTGTTTTTCCCACTCTTCAGGAAGTCTTTGTGTATCCCAGCAGAGCAAAAGTTACCTGGTCCCCTGCTAAGGCCAGGCAAAAAGACCAAGCCCAAACTTGATAGGCTCCCAGGAAGGTGGAGGGTTAACTGTCCTCAGTCCACGCTGCATTAACTGGAAAGGAATGAAGTGTCAAGCGTGTTCTCACCGCCGTGAGACGCCCGAAACCCTGCCTCCTCCAACAACCCCCCTCCCCCCCCGCCACCACCCCACCCCAGCAACCTCCCACAGCCGTGACCAAATTATTTTCTAGCCTCCAGAGATTCGCCTCGCCAGACAAAAATCTGCAGCGCAGCCCTGATTCAGTGCACAAACACGCAGCCTCCCTCCTCTCTCAACGCCTCTCCGCCGCCACTTTGAAGAAAATGGGCCTGCCGTTTTTTTTCTCTTTCTTTAACGGGCCTCCGTCAGGACAGCTCCGTCTGTTTACACTCGACAGATTTAAACGCTCCCAAAAACAGCGTCCACAAAACAACTTGGCTTCCTCTGTGAGTGAGGGCCAATCCAAGAAGCTGCTCTTTGTTCACGGTCCCTCTCTCTCTCGCTTCCTCTGTCTACTTTTCTCCTCTCTTACGCTTTCTCTTTGTTCTTCCATCAGGTTTCTTCTCTGCACTTAGTTAAAAATAAATATTTATTAATTAATTTTATTAATAAATTACTGATCAAGTTTTTGGACAGTGGTAAAATTGGTGGAGGTCAAATAGAGTGGCAAAAAATTAGTTCTGAGAAATAGCTAATAGACTGAAGGGAAGATAACAGAGATACAGAGTGAGAGTGAGAGAGGGGGGTTATGGGGGGAGAAAATAAACCCCACCAGTGAGCAGGCCGCCCAGCCCTGCCAAACTGCTTAAAAAAGCCCTCTGTTTTATTTATAGTGCGCTGTATCCATGGTAACCAGAGGGGTCAGGCAAGCCGGGCCTGTGCTTCACCCTGCTCAAGGGATTAGGATTTCACCGAGCTTCTCACATGTGCCCAAGGTGGGCTAGAGCTTCTCACTGACGCTGTAACACAGCTCAGGGAATAGAGCTGAAGAGCAGGGAGGGCTGGGGGGGACTTTCACACTCACCAAAATGGAGAGAAGTGCCATATGAGCCTTAATGAGCTCGCCAACACTCCAGAGGCACCAGCAGTTTGGGTTTATTTACACTAATTGTCAAAGTTCTCCAACTGAGTTTAAGCCCATTAAAGTGATAAGAGCAGTAGATATTCCAACACTCAGTAAGGTCAGACAGGGTCAGTGGGAAGCACAGTAATTCTGCACATGACGATCTCACCCTCGGAGGAAGGAGAAATCAGGAGATAGTGATGTCGAACTTATGAGTCCCGTTAGAGTGAAATAGGAATACTGAGCTCCTAGTTTTCGGAGGCACTGAGGATCATAGAATGTGGACAACATTTTTAAGAGAGTCTTAAGTTATAGGAAAGTTCAGTTCAGAGCCCATGGCCTTATGGATTTTCATTGGTAGAGGTCGAATGGTCAGAGGTCATTAGGCCATTCTTCATAACGCAGAGAGAGAGAGAGAGAGAGAGAGAGAGAGAGAGAGAGAGAGACAGACATGCTCAGCCATGCAAAAAGGACGGCTTCACAAAAGTGGGAGATTTTTGTGGCCTTGTTATTTTCCGCTTAGGCACAGCGTTGCATGTGAGAGCTGTTCCAAATCCTTGCGTGGGAGCCTGTTGGAGGATACCAGAGAGAGAGAGAGAGAGAGAGAGAGCGCGAGAGAGAGAGAGCGAGGAAAGGAGGGGTAAGGGGAGAGAGAGGCATTGACATGCACTCCAAGAATGGCGCCGTGTGAGAATGTGGACTTCCGGATCCCTCCCGGGGAGAACGCAGTCAACGTTGCTAGGTAACAGATTGCTATGGGGTTAGTGGAGCCATGCATGGAAGATGACGTCTGACTTAATTGGAGGTGGAGAAAGACTGGCCTCCAGATGTGGGGGTGGAGTGGCACTGGTCTTCTTGGCGTGGTGTTGGATGGAGATGAGTAATGACTGGACTCAAGATTTGAAGAGAGACTTGTGTTCCAGAGGTAAAAAGAGTGGGACTCGCAAAATAGAGGTAGAGGACAACCGGCCTTGAGAAGTGGATGGAAAATTGCTTCTTGTGTAGTGGTAAAGAGAGCCAGAATACAGGAACTGAGTTTATAATGGAGATAAATTGGGATTACTAGGTGGAGGCAGATATAGTGAGTGACAGCCTTTTTTATAGATTGGTACACAGGTCAAGAGAGATGGACCTCCTACAATGAACATATATATATATATATTTATATAGTGGTAGGTTGGCCACCAGATGTGGAAATGCATGTGGAGAGAAAATGGCCTCTGGTGGCCTCCAGGGATGGAACTGGAGAAAGAGGTAAAGTGAGATTGGCCTCCCAAGATGGAAGTGTATATGAAGACCTCCAGAGATGCAGGTGGAATGAGATTTTACTCCTCTTTTTCTATTGGGTCCTGTTCTGTGTGGTGAGAAAACAGCCCTTCTGAATCCATGACATCCAAATAACTGAAGCTTTCATCTGATGGCTAGGTGAAGTTAGTACCTACACCATCTTCAACAGCAGCATGCACTATGGGCTGTGATTACAACAGTATACGTAGTTGCTAAGCGACAAGAGGCCTCTGGTGTCTGAGGCTCAGTCCTGTTGCCAAGTGATGGGGCTCAGTGGGAGCTGGTGGTGGCACTCAGGGACTGGCGTCACCACTGGGACCAAGGGCACCGTTGCTAAGAGATGCCACCAGCAAGTCAGAGTTGTGGGTAGGAGACGTGGAGGAAGGGAGGGAAGAGGGGCTTATCAAGGAAAGGACAAAGGGCTTTCTGAGTCAATGGGCTCATACAGGGAACAAGTGCGTGTCATGCCTAGCTGACACAACCATCCTCAGGATTACAATCTGTACACACAGAAGGAGATACATTTCTCAGTGGTATGCACTGTTATTGGGCGGCTGGTCAATCTGTGGTCCACGATACAGCATTTAAATACTAATATGACCTGCTACACAACAGCACTGACCACAACAGGAGGCGAAGATTTATTTAACAGTGTTCATGTAAACTAGCTGTAACGGTAAAAGTAGGAAACACAAGTGACCGATTTGGCAAAAGTATGGCAGGTGAGTGTCATATAATAAGCAGGAAGTCTTCGCTTAGATTCTTCTTTCTATCTAGAGCAGGAGATTGAACTCTAGAACTTGGATGAATCCAAGACTGTCGCTAGCTTGACCACCTTAATTTGCTAAATTAACAGGGATATATTATTAAAAATTCACTTTTTAGTCATTTTCATACGCATTTAGATGTGTCTCTGTACAAATATAAACCTGTGAAAAAACATTTCCAGCTTTTTGTCCTTTATCCGCTTTTTTGTATTGCCCAGGGCTTAAGCAAGCTAATCAGATTTCTCCCCTATTGTGACCTCATATAAGAAAATACTCTCATATTGACCAGCTCCACTCAGCTCTGCTGTATTTTATTTGGGGCAGTGTGCGAGCTTGTAAGTGCTTGGCACTTTTCGTAATACATTTCTTCTCAAGTTGTGTGTTTAGCATTATGTATATCCATCATTCGTAACTGTGAAGCACCTCATATACATCCAAGTATACCAAATCGTGTACAAAACTGTATGCATTAGTTAGGGAGGAAAAAAGATCAGGGGCACTTGTGTTGGCCACATGTTGTGTTGTTTGTTTAATTAGCAAGCAAGCTATGCTTGAATGAAGGCCTCAGCTTGTAGTCCTATATCCATTGCGTGCCCTCCTTCGAAAGTTCTCCTAAAATCACTCCGTGAAGAGCACTGCACTGCGCTACATCAAGATAGTGCTATGCCGTGTATTATAGCGCCATAGGGGCCACGCATCTGGGATGGTATAGAGCAAGACTCGTTCTGGCCAGAGACCTGGCTCACGGCTCCATTTATCAGCGAGGACGCACGCACAAAGGCCTCAGTGTGGGGGCCGGTAATTGGATCTGCGACACGCCGGTGCCCCTAAGACCTGACTTCCCCCTCCTTCCCCAAATTCCCCCCTTCCTTCTTTTCCCTTCTCTCTTCCTTTGCTGTTACTCACCCGCTCCCTCTTTCATCTCACCATTATCTCCGCTGGCTCAGTGCGTCAGGAAGCACGCTGCATGAGCACACGCAGACATGCCCTGACTCACACACACAAGCACGAAGACATGAGCGGATATGTTGCCCACGGTCAGGCGCTGACTTCTCTCACTTTGTAATATTAACATTTAACTACATTGTGACAAAATAAGCTTTTTGTAGGCCATGCATTATTTGGACTTTATTAGATTCATTGTTTCCGTCTATTATTGTGTCATTATTAAAGATAGACCCAGTTGACAAGGTAAAAGAAAAAGGCTCTGCATTACAGTTAAACTGTGTAAAAGTTGGATCGTATACAATGTGCATGCATTCTTTAGACGATTAAGATGAAAGTTATGAAAATGCTTTGGTTAATAAAGTTAGCTAATCGTATAGTACATTACGGAAAAGCTGGGGCCATGACTGATGTGACCATTCCACCTAATGTATAAGGAATATAACACAGCTGGCAGATTGTTATAAGGAAATAATGCCGAATTGTGTTGTGATGTGGAACCAGCTTCCAAGTGCGGTTGTAACACAACAATATGTCAACAGTTGTTAATTTAACAAAGAACAACTTGCCATACATTTAACAATTTATAGGTACATTTAATCTTGTGGAACATCAATAAAAGAAAAAAAAAAAGTTTGAACCTGCTGTCAGGTACTAACTTCACCAAAAATTGAATAAAAAAAAAAATGCAGCTTGCCATTTTACTGAGAGCACTACACGAGCAAAGTGCAACATTAGTGCTCTAGTATAGCAGATAGTGGATAATCAAAAGAAGCTACCTAAACAGTTAATTCTTGTAAAATGATTGGTCTTGTTAGCATGTTAGTAATGCGCTTAGATTTTTGTTTATTGTCAACAAACTGGGATCATCTACATAAAAAGATGACTAGAATATATTGCTGTACATAGATAGATAGATAGATAGATAGATAGATAGATAGATAGATAGATAGATAGATAGATAGATAGAATATGTACAATATGTACAATATGTACAGTATGTTATACAACTAGATATAACATTTATCAATGTTATTGATATTGGTTTTTAACATATTTTATATAATTTTAAACTACAGTACCAGTCAAAAGTTTGGACACAACTTTGGATTTATTTTCTACATTATAGAACGATACTGGATTTTTTTTTTTTTTTTACTAAAAAAAAAAACTAAAACTAAAAACTAAAAGCTTTTTAACTAAAAAAAACAAACATATATGGAATTAGGTATTTATGCAACAACAACAACAACAAAAGTCAGTTGTCAAAGTCAGGGAGACATTTTAAGACATGAAGGTCACCTCTTCTCGAACGCTATTGTCAAGTGTATTTGAAAAATCCCATGAAGCACGATGATAAAACTGGCTCTCATAAAGGCGCAAGACCAAAACCTACCTCTGCTGCAGAGGAGAAGTTCATTAGCATCACCTCAGATTAGAGCCGTTATGAAGGCTTTACAGAGCATAGCATGCGGTATCAATCTCAGTATCAACTATTCAAAGGAGATTATTGCATGTTTTGAATGGCTTAAGCATTGTTTTAAAATGCAGAATGAAATTTTTAAAAATTGGGAAAGCCCATGGGATTAGAATGTGTGTTCAAACTTTTGAATGATAGTTTATTTATAAATGACAAGATTATGAAGTTATTTCTCGATAATGTGTTGAGTTAATCTAGCGATTTCAGACTATGAAATCACCATGCTGTCAACTTTTGATATTATTTCATTAGTATGCATTCACATAAATTATCATGTAAAGATGTAAAAAATGTATCAAATGAAGCAAACTGCTTTGTTAAAAAAAAAGCATAATTACATAAAAGTACAAAGACATAGTATATCATATTATAGGCTTTTCTTCAAAGCTTTAAATCAATCTATAACACAGTTAAAGTGTACAACTGAGTTAATAAATGACCAAAAACTGGCTGACGAAAAGTCTTGGGATTTGAACTCATGACCACTCCCTGAGTAATCACTGCCAAAAAAAAAATACATCAATCATTAAAAAATAAATGTGTAAGCTGCACTGGCATTTCCCAGAAACACCAATCCAGGACTTCTAGACACCAATCCAGAAACCCTTACATTACTGCTATTTCTGATTTAGTAAGAAATTTATTTTTTTATATCCTTTATTACATGCAAATTTAAAATATATATCAGCCTCTTAGTTCCCATCTATCATACAGCACACCAGCTACCTGAGAACTTTAACCACATTTACCCAAGCAAAAGCAAACTGACTTGTCCATTTCCACCACTCATTACCAACAATTCGGCAATCATCCCTATTTCAACAAATACCTAGGGACCGCAGTCACGCAGGTCCTCAAGTCGTCCCTTAATAAGAAGGCTAAGCAAAGAACAGCTGCCAGCGTTTTATCCGCTCCACGCCATACTGGTGCGATTCTAAACTGCCACCATTGAAAGTATCTTTATTTCAGCCATTACCATCTGGTTTGGTGCGGCTGCCTTACAGGAAATAAGGAAATTACAGCGTGTTGTCAAGACAGCTAAGAACATCATTGGCTGCGATCTGCCTTCAGCACATGACCTGGACGTCTCTGGAATGCGAAGGCAAGCAGGAAGAATCGCTGCTGTCACCTCTCATCCTGTAAACAGTCTGCTCCAAAAACTTACGTCAGGAAGGTGTTTCAGATCACTGATTACAAAAACAGCATGACAACCGGATAGTTTATTTCCCATAGCAATCTTTTGTATCTAACAAACTGGTTAGAACAGCATTATGGAGGATTGCACCAATTTCAGATTCACTCTTAACTACCATATAGCTGTTATACTTAAAGACACCTTTTCAGGCTTCTGCAGCAGCACATTGAAGTTGAATTAACCTTATTAACCAGTATGCGGTACTGTGCAAAAGTCTTGCGCCACACCTCATTTCTTTCATATTTTGCTTTAAAAGAGCTAGACTTTCTTTTATTCCCATGTAATAGTTCTCCAGCTTTCCTGAAGTGACCTATGAATAATTCAACCAGTAAAAAAAAAAACAAAGTAAGCCATGAATCAGTGAGAAACAGGTGCAATCAGATTGATGTTTAGTATACTGGTGGTGCTGAATGCTGATTGGTTGGAACAGACAAGAGGAGAAATGAGGTTGCTGTTGAGGTTGTTACATAAACAAGCAATATACAGGGTGATTCACTCGATCGAGGCCCCAAATATTCTGTAATAAGTCTTGCTATGCTGAAGTAGTCTAACTAAAACAAAATACGCTACATACCTATGTGTATGTATGTGTAATCGATTGTATTACATGCAATGCTGGAAGTGATCTTAATTTTCTGCCAGACACATTTCGATGCTGCACTGCATTTTCCTGAACCATTTTCCTGACTCTTTTCTCCACGGATCTCCACGGGCACGATATCTATGGTGCCTACCTTATCGGCTCAACTCCATATAGCGAGCTTATTGTACATTTTTTCGCTTAGATTGCTTTGTACTAGCGAGAGTTATTACAGAACATTCGGGGCCTCTTTCGAAAGAATCACCCTGTATATGTGTGCAAAATAAATAAATAAATAAATAAACATTTATTTAATTATTATTAAAAATAAAAATAGTTATTGTAAAACAATGATGAAGTTATCCAAATTATGCAATAATCTCATGCGAACTGTTGATATTGAGATGTGTCTGCTATTTATGCTTTGTAAAGCCTCCATAACGGCTCTAATCTGAGCTCCTGTAAATTAAATGAACCTCTAAATGAACTTCTCCTCTGCAGTAGAGGTAAGTTTTGGTCTTGCTTACCTGGAACGATTTTCATGAGAGCCAGTTTCATCATGGTGCGTTATTCATTTTGCACTTGATAATACTGGTCTTGCAATGATCTATTCCCAAACAGCTGACCTTCATGTCTTAAAATAGCAACTGACTTTTGTTACTGTTGTTTTCATTCCTTAATCACAGAATGCCATATCTGTTATTTTTTATAATTTTGGGGGGAAAAAAATCCATACATTTAAAAATTGTTATAAAATGTACACATAAAAATCCAAACTTGTGTCCAACCTTTTCAGAGAGAGAGAGAGAGAGAGAGAGAGAGAGAGAGAGAGAGAGAGAGAGAGACAGAGAGAGAGAGAGAGAGAGAGAGAGAGACCCCATTGGAGTCTTGGATATTGGTGCCTGTGGCATCATTGGGATTTGAACTCATAATGACCTACTCAGGGACATGCACAGTCATGTTGAATGGTCCTTGCTCTTACCTGGAAAAAAAATAATAAAAGATCACCCATTAGCATAAAACTGGATTAAAGTTAAAAGAATGTAATTTTAACTAAGCACAGATCAATTTTACATTTGTAAATTGTTTTAAATTTAAAAGATTGATTTCAACTAGGAAAAAAAGATAATGAGCTCATCAAAGTAGAACTAGGAAAAGGTATCATCAGCTTCAAGTTCAGCATATGATGTCATATCAAGACGGCTGCTCAGGCAGTAAACTAACAATTCTGTATTTTTTATGAGATTACAGTAGTATTAGTTAAATATACTGTACTGTATAACATTAGGTGGCACAGTGACTTAGTGGTTATCACTGTCCGCTTGCACCTTCCGGGTTCGATTCCTATCTCCGGTCTGTATGCATGGAGTTTGCATGTTCTTCCCGTGCATTGGTGGGTTTTCTCCTGGTACTCTGTGTGTGTGGTTTTTTTTTTCACACAGACCAAAGACATGCAGATTAGGCTAATTGGCGTTCCCAAATTGCCCGTAGTGTGTGAATGACCGTGAGTGTGTGCCCTGTGATGGATTGGCACCCTGTCCAAGGTGTCCCCCGCCTTGTGCCCAAAGTACCCTGGGACTATAACATTAACCCTGCAGGTCATGCAGTGGTTTGGGACAGTATATATATTTTGTTAACATTATCTGGCTAACTAAACTTTCCATAATTTTTTTTTTTCTTAAGTGTGAAAATGATGTCATTCTGAATTGCAGGATTTAGATCTGTGTTTTTTTTTTCTCCTCATATTTTTACATTCACTATGATAGCTATACACTTTTCTTACATTGTAGCAATTAGCTTGATTGCAGCATTAGCATTATTGATTAGCATTATTGCTATTTCCAAAGCAATAATATCATATGCATTTGAATTAAAGGAATAAATAATTCAAATTTCGTTTTTGTCTAATCAAAAATGACTGACCATATTATTCAGTTTTTGGCAAACGCACAAAATGTGCAACAAATCTGCCTTCCAGAACTACACATAATCATGCAAGAACAATAATAACAACAACAAAAAAAAATCAAACAAGAATGCTCTGTCTATGAATGCTGCAATAAGTTTTATTGAGGGGAACTGAGTGCAGCTGTGTGAATCGAGCTTAGGCACCCCCAAACCACAATGGCGCAAAGCTAATGGCTTCTAGCATGCTTATTTATAGCATCTCCTCCATGACTAATGCTTTCAACATCCACCTTCGTCCTTCCCTGCACTGCCTAATCCTTCTTCTGCCATGTCTGTTTCTGCTTCGTGTTTGTTTCTGGTGCTGCCGCAGTGGCGTCGGTGCCGGCTTTAGGTTTGGTCTGGGTTTGGGCTGCTGCTGCTGGCTCCTGCACACTCAGCCAGGCCCCCGCGGCCTGGGCCTTCTTCCAGCATGGGCGGCAGCAGAGCGGACAAAGGAGCTCAGTCTATGCGTGTGTGTGTCAGTGTGTGTGTGTGTGTGTGTGTGTGTTGGTGTGTGTGAGAAAAAGACAGAGAGAGAGAGAGAGAGAGAGAGAGAGTGAGAGAGTGAGAGAGCGTGGGCTTGGAGAGAGACCCTGGCGAGCCCAGTGCGACGGTCTTATCCTTGTGGCTCAAGCACACGCCACCAGCTGCTGCCCTCTTCCTGTGCTTTCATTAAAGCAGGCTTCGTCCTGCTCCATGGGGTATAACACACACATTACCGCACCACAGTTATATCACACCTCTGCCTCACACTCCTGTCTCTAAGTCTGCCTCATTCTCTCTTCCCTTTCCTTTGTCTCCCAGTCTTTATGTATCTACGCGACTGACTTTGTTGGCTATGACTTTGCTTGCTTTTTTGCATTCTCTCTCTCTCTCTCTCTCTGTCCAGGCCGATGCAGCCAGTTCCGGCATACAGCCACTGCAGCATTCACAGCACCATGAAATATCGTTGTGTCCTGAGCCTGGTGTTTGGTCAAAGCTGGCCTGCTTTTGTATCTTTGAATATTCAGGTGTGATTCAGTTGCATGCATATGCGTGTCATTATGAGCTTGTATTCACGTGTGTTCGTCGGTGCATGCGATCGCATGTGGAGAGGCTGCGTCAAGAACGTCGAGCCCAGAGCCAAGCCAGGCATTGCCAGCGGGAGCGCCTGCTATGTAGGGCGCCTGGCGAGCTGGACGCCAGTAGAATATCAACGCAGAGTGCACGCCACTCCTTCCCACAGCCCACCTGCCCTGAGAGAGAGAGAGAGAGAGAGAGAGAGGGGAGGGCTGCAGGACATTGCCAGGTAGTGTCCAGACCCACTTCCCTGCATCGTGCCCAATTAATCAGTATCACCATCCATGCTGGACTCTCCAACGCCATTAACAGGAGGTGTGAGTTTTAAGAAATACTAAGAATCTCTACTACATGAGAATCAGCCACTACTACAGGGGTTTAGGAAAATAAATAATATGTACAGGTATTACATATGATGCACATACTAAAAGTTTTGTTTTTGTGTGTGTGTGTGTGTGTGTGTTTTTTTTAAGAACAACCTTTCATGTTTTTTTTTAACCTTTTTTACCTTTTAGCGTTTTAATTTAATGTTGTTTCAGTCAGAAATTATCCGCACTCTGGCTGTAGAATTTACTTTAGTTAATTTTTTAGACAAGGCAAATTCATAATTTTTCAACCTTACTTATCAATATACAGTACAGACCAAAAGTTTGGACACACCTTCTCGTTCAAGGAGTTTGAATTTGTATTATGGCAATAAAAAAAAGAAAACGAAACTCGTTTTAAAGAAAAACGAGTGGCCATCATTACTTTAGGAAATGAAGGTCAGTCAGTCCGAAAAATTGGGAAAACTTTGAAAGTGTCCCCAAGTGCCGTCACAAAAACCATCAAGCGCTACAAAGAAACTGGCTCACATGCGGACCGCCCCAGGAAAGGAAGACCGAGAGTCGCCTCTGCTGCGGAGGAGAAGTTCATCCCAGTCACCAGCCTCAGAAATCGCAGGTTAACAGCAGCTCAGATCAGAGAGCAGGTCAATGCCACACAGAGTTCTAGCAGCAGACACATCTCTAGAACAACTGTTAAGAGGAGACTGTGTGAATCAGGCCTTCATGTAGAATATCTGCTAGGAAACCACTGCTAAGGACAGGCAACAACAGAAGAGACGCGTTTGGGCTAAAGAACACAATAAAGAACACAATAAAGAAAACTCTTTGAATGAGAAGGTGTGTCCAAACTTTTGGTCTGTACTGTACTTTGTCCATCTGTCAAAGGATTTTCATATTCCCTCATAAAAAAAAAATGTTTTAGGCTGAAACACCAGCCACGAATGCACTGCTGTCTTTATGTCTTTATCAGAAGTGAATCTGCATCCTCGTAGTGCTTCTTTCAGAGAACCAAGCAGGTGAAAGTCTAATGGAGCGAGATCAGGACTATAGGAAGGATGCTTAAATGCCTCAAAACAAAGTTTTTTTTAATTTTTATACTTTTTTGACTGTCGACAGTGTGTGTGTGAAATGAACCTGCTTAGCGATTCCAACTGGACTGTTTACCTGGACACAGACCCGATAAGGATCTACAACCTTGGGTAACCATCATTTCTGACAAATCCCACCTTGTGCCTTATGATTGGCGACAGGAATTCAATTTCATCTGTGATTGGTTAAATGCTTTACATGTGTACAATCAGTACACCTTCCTTTTCCTGAGACCCAGTGGATAAAAGTCCAAAGTAGGGGCTGGGGGGAAAATGTTCCTATGGGCCAATCATGCACTATGTAGCAAAAGAGAAACAATCAGATCAAGTGTTTACATGGCTAACATTTAGCTATTGAACAGATTGTCCAAGGTTTAAACCACGCCTCTCATTCCAACTGGAAATTCTTTCTGATTGGACCAGATCAGGTCAGACTGCTCTGACTGAAGTTTATATGATGTGTTTTTTTTATTGCTATTCGGCTATTATTCCCATTATTGGGGGAATAATATGGTCATAGATAATGACATGTTATAGTAGCTATAATTAGTTGCACCCTCACTAGCCTGTCTATTTCTTTCTCTTGAACAAAATAAGACAAAATGGTGACATTTACAGATCTTGGAATGGATGAGAATATAAACTACATTATAGGATTTACATTGGAACTAAACTACTGAAAGAGCCACTGATGTTTTTCGACATTAATGAACATACAGTATTATTGCATAGTATGTGTACTATTGCTGGTGTTATGTTTCGGTCATTAGATTGTTTGTTAATAGTGGGTATCTGGGTTAGTATACCTTTCTTGTCTTTTCAAGCTAGTTGCGCCATTCTTTTCTGAATTTTCTCATTGACAAGGTGTTTCCATCTGCAGAAATTTTAAGGGGATATTTTGGGCTTTTCATGTCTTGCATTAAAATCGAGGTGCATATACTATACTTATGTTACAATAGGTCTATATAAACCTTCCTGCTTTGCATACTAACCATGAAGTTTGTCACCTGGAGAGTGTGACAATGTACAAATTCCACAATCCTCCGTTTTCAGTTTGGCTGAGACTAAATCTAGCAAAATTTAGTTCATATTTTTCGTCAAGTCAAGTCAAGTCAAGTAGGCTTTTATTGTCATTTCAACCATATACAGTTGAGTACACAGTGAAACGAAACAACGTTCCTCCAGGACCAATGTGCTACATACATGCAACGACATAAATTAACAACACAACATAAATTTAACAACGCAGATATTTACATGTTTAAGTTAACCTAAAAAACTATCAATTTCTATACAAAAAAGAGACAACAAAGACAGCAGACAACAGACAACAAAGTCTATGGCTAAATGGAACTTGCTATCTGAGTTACTGGAACTAGCTTTATGGCTAACTGAAATTGTCTCGTCTGGCTAACTTATGGTCTATGGTAATGCAGTTACAGGAATCTCAACTGTGATTTTTAAGAGTAGATTTTTTGATTAAAAAAACAAAACAAACAAACAAAAAAAAATCCCCGTATTGCCCCGTTTAATGTTAACTTTCAGCACAAACATGAATTTTCAGATAGGACCATATAATACCATTTTTCATAATACTTAATGCTTCTTATCCCCCAATTCAGGCTTCGTTTTTTGTAAATATGCACACATTTAAATTTTTATCAGACGAAAAGAAACACGTTTGCAAATACAGTTTCACGCCCTTTTATTTACTGTCCGTAACTTTTTAATTCAAATCTCAATTCAATTATCTTAATGGTCATTCAGATCAAACTTGGCCAATTTAGATTTCACATGAAATGACATAAACGTGAAAAAGTGCATTATTCTAAAATGTAAAATCGATGTGAATTTGAATATGGTTACAGACACTACAGATTCTTTGCGTTTTAAGCTTTAAAAACAAAAGCAAAAACCTGAATGCTTTAATTTATATAACATTTTTTTCTTGGCTTCCACCAATTTTAGTATCAATACTTGTAAAGAATTATGAATAACTTGCATTTAAATGATTATTGAGTTATAGAGAGACATAACGAGTATAACAGAGACATAACAGCCCTTTTTAGGGCACGTATAAAATCATCTCTCCAAAACGGCTGAAGTTTGCGAGTTGATGTTTTTAGAGAAAAAAGATTAATCACTTCCATGTTGCATAAACTTCAGAAGTAGCTTGTTCGGCACGCACATTTCCTGCATTATATGTATAACATAATAATTTTTAAAAATGGCCATTTGTGTAATGTTTCGTGTGAAAATGGCAGGATATCTGGAGTTTCTGTAATACTCACTAAAGGCCTTCCACTACCAACAACTATACTCAAATGCTACATTATGGATTCATTAATTACAATTTTTTGTACATAATTTGTTATAGAACTTATTATGTTGTCAGATACAGTAGAGAATAGGAGTCGATATTTAATGAAAAAAGTGCCATTTTAAAGTGGACCGATGTTTGTTAGCAGATGAGAAGATGAGGGGAGTGTGTGTGTGTGTGTGTGTGTGTGTGTGTGTGCGTGTGTGTGTGTGTGTGTGCATGTGTGTGCATGTGTGTGCGTGAACTGAGAACATCAGTATTCGGCAACACCTGTGAGCCTCACGTTCCCTCTTTTTTTCTACTTTGTGAGCTTGTACACACACCTGAACAGACACACACATGCGCACACACACACACACACACACACACACACACACACACACACACACACACACACTCATTCTCACATGCTTGCTCTGTACCACCCCTCTCAGGGCTACAGCTCAGTCTAAAAATGTCTCGTTGAGATAACATTAGGCTGACAGCAGAGAACTAACTGGCAGTGGTGCGTTGGAGTCTTTTAGCCAATCAGGAGTGTCATGTACTGGCTGTTTTAACACGACTCGTAGTTTAAACTTATACACGGTTATCATCTGTGATTATGTGCAGTTTTATTAAAGGGCCAGGCCCAACATTGGTTTATTCATGCCTCTGTTTTGAGCGTGTGTGTGTGTGTGTGTGTGTGTGTGTGTGTGTGTGTGTGTGTGTGTGTGTGTGTGTGTGTGTGTGTGTGTGTGAGTGCAAAGCTGCGTGGAGGACGTGCTCGGTGTGGGTAGAAAGACAGCTGCCCTGACAGATGCCAGGAGGCAGGACCCCACCAGGGAGCGGGGGGGATAGAGCTGGCACTCCCTCACCCCAACGGAAACACCATGGGCTGCAGAGGAAGTGGCAACGGGGAGAAACTCAGTGTGTGTGTCTGTGTGTGTGTGCGCGCGCGCGCGTGTGTGTGTGTATACCTGAATCTACATTAATACGTTTGTTATGAATACATAAGATATTCTATGAACAAAAATTCAGCCATGGCATGAAATGCCATGATAGATAGTTATTAAATAATTAAAACAAATTAAATGGAATTATGTTAATATTTGAATAACAGAAAGCATACTTATATTTTTAATTACACAGTTTGTTACTTGGAATATTTGTTGTTGTTGTTGTTTTTTCAAGTACGTGTTTTGTGTAAGAAGTAAAACTTTGTTCAATAGAAGCATATTTTATATATATATATATATATATATATATATATATATATATATATATATATATTAACCGCTGCCATTATATGACCGATTATATGACCATTATATAATGAAATGGGACTTTTTTGCTTTTATAAATAATAACTAATAATGAATATGTGTAAATATTGTATATTTGAAGTTTTACTTCATGTCGTCTCTTTAGGATGTTCAGACCAAAAGAAATTAATATATGTGAATATATATAGAGATAGATAGATAGATTTTTTTTCTTCACATTTTCACTATATTGTTTTCATCAGTGGTGTGGATGTGTAGCATACGCTAATCTGCTAAGTGTGCATGTGTATGCGCGCGTGTGTGTGTGTGTGTGTGTGTGTGTGTGTGTGTGTGTGTGTGTGTGTGTGTGTGTGTGTGTGTGTGTGTTTTCAGCGGTGACAGATGAGGAAGACTGTGAGGTAGGGAAGGCTGCTGAGGAGCAGAAGGCTGATGGATGTGAAGGAAATGGAGGGAAGAGGCCATATGAGGGGGTGGAGGAGTGGAGAGGACAGGAAGCTAGTGTACAGGTGAGAAACCTGCTCTATGCAACAGATGACCCAGTTACAATCATGCTCACAATCACACACACACACACACACACACACACACACACACACACACACACACACACCGTGCTTACGCTCTCTTACATCTCCTCTAAGAGCTCCGAACTCAGTAACTTTCACAGAAGAATATACCCTGGCCTTGATTTCTAAGCTCCCAAATAATGGGGCTAATCTGTGTGTGGAGTCTTTAATTTGGTATCGGCCTTGTGGCAGGTCATTTTCCTAAAACGTACTGTGCAAATGTCAGAGGAGGAGGATGAAACAACATTCAATTTTGGTTTTCCTCTTTTTTGTACTTGTGCTTATTGCTCTTCACAGCGGTGATAAGTGCAGATCTCGAAGCCTCTCGGGAGAGTAAAGCCGAAACACGAGAATGTGTTACGCGTCATGCACTGTGTAAAGCGGGTTCAAGTTTAAAGTGTGAACCGAAGGAGTTTATCAAAAGTGGAGACATTAGTGTTGGATAGACTTTTGACAGATGTTTAGCTTTGGATGCTGTTAGCCTTGAAGGCGAAAACGTGCATAGATTAATGAATATAAAACCGACCGCGCTGAAGTTACATTAACTCTCACATCATTTTAAGAGATTGAAACATAGGCTGTAATAAAAAAAAATGTTACAAGTCGTGATTTTTCTTAGACTGCTGGTCATGATATATAGTAATAAGCAATTGTCTATATAGTTTCTACTTTTTGCTAGAAAGACACATTCGTCCTGAGATACTGTTCGTAAATCAGGTTATGTGAGGTCTCAAGACAAGTGTCCACACTGCAAACAAGTGAAATAGTGAAATATTCTTGAATCTAGCCAAACTATCTATATGTTTTTATATTTTCCAACAAACCATATATAATCTTATTACACTTATTTCTAGTCAAATGTTACTAAAATTGAAAGTCAAAAATGTTTTGTCCATTTGAAAGATAATTTTTCTTCCATTAACTTATAAAGTCATATATGTCATATAATTTTTTTACTTGAAATTTTAGTAACAATTGACTAGAAATAAGCTTCATAATCTTATATTTGTTATGTTGTAATCTTATTTTTAAAAATATTGATAGTTTAGCTAAATTCAAGAAAATGTAAAAAAAAAAAACTTGCAGTGCAAAAATCTACCAAACCACACAGCGGATCGATCCAGTAAAATCTGAATCTTTCTATTCCTAATAATTACTACTGTACAGTATATATGACATTTCACCTTATTTTACCATTAACAGTATGCACTTATTAGCTTTTGATGGGTAGCGGACTTATGAAGAGATCTTAGTGGTGGGTGGAAGTTGGCCAAAACCAAATTAGGTAGAAAATGGAGAAAAGTGATAGTTTGCCTGTGGACTGTCTGACATTTCCTCCCTATTCCAAATGTAGTCAGTAAGCCAGAATATGTTTGGTGTGTAAAAGTAGAAGTGACCACCAATATACAGTACAACCCAGTATATAATCCTAGTTAAACCCCCCAAACCCCCCCCCACTTACACACACACACACACACACACACACACACACATGCACAAGCGTAAATATGCACTACCAGTCAAAAGTAGTCAATGTTGACGGCGTTCAAAATATACAATAATCTCCTTTGAACAGTTGATATTGAGAGGTGTCTGCTACTTCTCCTCTGTAAATTCTTCATAATGGCTCTAATCTGAGGCTCTGTTTGTTAATTTTTTATTTCTGAGGCTGTTGACTCTAAATGAACTTCTCCTCTGCAGCAGAGGTAAGTGTTATTCTTGCTTTCCTTAAATGGTCTTCATGAGAGCCGGTTTCATCGTGGTGCTTGATGGGTTTCGCAAATGTGCATGACAATACTGTTCTTGCGAGAACTATTCCAGAACAGCTGACCTTCATGTCTTAAAATAACAACTGACTGTTGTTCTTGTTGTTGTAACTTAATTACCTAATTCCATTTGTGTTATTTCATAGTGTAGAAATCACCAGTATTGTTCTAGAATGTAGAAACAATGTATCCATACTGTAGTTTTGTGCAAACCTTTGTCAGGTACTGTATATATAAGTATCCGGGCAGTAGCTACCAAGTTTTAACCCATTACATCACAGCTCCACTAGGTAAAGACCAAACACTGACTTACACTAAAGCCACAAAACTACAGCCTACCTGTGACAAAAAGAAATATCTTGCTTTGAATATTAAAGTCTTAGTTTCAGCTCCTGAGTGGCTCAACGGAAAAGCGTATTCCAGCAAACCACAAGTTCCGACTATTCATGGCCAGAAATCCAAGAAAAAAGTTATTCAGGAACTATTGAAGTCAGGTGTGAACAATAACAACCGTGGGTAGGGTTGATCAGGAGTCTCTGTGGAAGCAGGAGGAACTGGTCAGAATTCCTTTTGGAAAAGGAGAGAATGAGAATAAAAAACAAGATAACAACTCTTTCACACACACACACACACACACACACACACACACACACACACACACACACACACACACACACACTTCTATTCTAAAAAAGTCTACTTGTTTAGGTTTGCATTAAGCACTTTTCAAAAAGCTACAAATCAGGGTCAGATCCAAGGGCCTAACAGTAAGTACTGAAATTTTAATTGTATAATTATACAAATCAGTTCTAATATTAAATTCTGCTTTTAAACTTTGGTTATAAACTCATGTGCGTTAATTTCATAATGATCAATGACAAACCTAAAGGAAACCTCACTCACTCATTTCACTGTCATTCACACACTATGGGCAATTTGTGAATTTAGCTCAATTTGCAGGTCTTTGGACTCTGGGAGGAAACTGGAGAACCCCACTAAACCTGGAACCTGGAGAAGCAAGGGAACAGTGCTAATCACTGCACCGTGCAACGTGGCTACCCTGGAGACTTAATTAGATTTTTTTCCCCTTTTGTGATGTCATAAAAAAAGACCCCCTCCCCTGGCTTGTTGCTCAGCTTTGCTGTTCTCTTTTGGAGCATCTCTGCAGTAGCACATTGAAACGGCACATTAAGTGACATAAAGGGTGAATAAGGTAAAGTGCATTACATTATCTGTTATTTCAGCTGAAGCATTAATACACACACACTCACACACACACACATACACTTTTAACTTGTTAAAGAAATAGTAAAATACAGGACCTTTAAAGAAGCAAACTCCAGACATCAAATTTGTCTTGGCTGCTTGATTATTATTTTTATTTTGTAAGTCTTTGGGGATGTTTTATATTTTAGACCACACTTAACTGATTTAAGTATGTTAGTTTTTAAAGCCTGTCGAGGCATAGACAGAGTGCTACAAGATTTTAAGCAAAGCAGTGTGTGTGTGTGTGTGTGTGTGTGTGTGTGTGTGTGTGTGTGTGTGTGTGTGTGTGTGCAGGCCTTGTTTGCATGCAGCGTGCAGGCGCTGATTTTGCTGCAGGGCCTGCGCAGTAGAAAGTGTTGCCATGGTGAGTGAAGACAGACAGACAGGGCCAGTGTCCTCCACGACACGCATTTTCCTTTCAATCAGTGATTAGGATGTGAGTCTGTGTCCCAGCATGTGTGTGAGTGTGTGTTTGTGTGGCTGCTGGACAGGGGAGAGTTTCACACCTGTGAGGAACAAATAGCTTGAGGTATCTTCACATCGCCAGAATCCCTCAGGTAATGGCTGGAACTATGCTGTCGCACCAGCAGAACAACTCCTGTCCAATCTCACTCACACACACACACACACACACACACACACACACACACACACACACACACACACACACACACACAAAAGCACAGTGATCCTAAAGCGCATGTCTCTGTCCTGTCCTTCGGCTCAGTGGCTTCTGATCAATCTTCCAAACCTCAGTGGGCATGAAGCGATGAGCTGATCGCTGCAATCTCTGGACTTCCTGTGCCAATGCCAGGTCCTTCCCTTCATGTGTTTCCTATTTAGGTGGCTTGCTCTCTGCCCGAGTAAAAACAGTCCACTCATGGGGCATGTAGACAGCACTCATAGTCATAGCTGGAGGCTATGTACAAACAGTGCTTACAGCAGTGGTCTGAGAAGCTCCTGTCATCTGCTAACGTACATACACACTCACACACACCTACTGTACAGTATACAGATTTATATACACACACTCACATACAGCAGTACGTGGGGCTTTTTGTCCATAGAGACCATGCCCATGGAGACTGTGTCCATGGAGACTACATTCACGACTGGGTCCAAGTAGAGCGAGGCCAAGGAGGTCACCGAGTGGTGGAAAACTCTTTGAGACAGTTTTGCATTTGTGTTTGTCTTTCTAGATGCTCCTTCTATAAACATTATTTTTTAATAACGTCCATTGCGAGTGATTTATTCTTTTCATGTGGGTTGATACCACAGTTTAAGCATCCTCACAGTTGGTCAGACTGAAGACATGTTAGACTTGGACCACAACCGTGGTCTCCAATGGTAAAGCTCGGGACATAATGGACTTTAAATGGACTTTATTCACATCTGTAAAGGTCCTGCATGGCATGAAAAGTTGAACCTTTCATATGTATTAATAAACTGTATATATGAATATATGCAGTGTGGTATGATGAGCACAATAACAATAATTTCTATAGTACTGGTGGTTTTTAACAGTTTTTGCACTGACATAGGGTTAAGGGCCCAAAGGCCCAAGGGCCCAAAGGTGGCAACCCGGAGGTGACAATGCTCAAATCCTCGATCCTCCAATCAGCAACCCAAAGTCTCATCTGTCTTGCCCACACCTAAAACAGCATTTCTAACTGTTACAAAGCACTGTGACATGAAACTCATGATCATTCAGTCACATGACATTTGTACAAAGTATATGTCTGAACCACTTCCACCATGGCTCACTCGTTAATGTACTGGAACATGGATATGTAAGAAAAGAATCTCATCCCCTTTAAGATACAACAGTTTAACATGAATAAGGCCATGCTCACATTACAAACCACATTGCTGAATTCTAATTATTTATTCATTTAATTTGTCATATTGGATTTGTATATAATGACGGTTACATTTATAATTCCAACTGACTTTTACCTGACTTTTCTGTTTATCTGTCCTCTGAAATGGTACATATGCGCACATGGTTTGTCTTTGCATGTGCCATCTGTGTTAAAACACACAATATGGTTGGACGGATGCGATTGTAGCAAAAAAGACATTTATAAAAGCATGCTGATAACTTTAGCAGCCTACGCATCTAACCGATCTAACCGTTCCTATTCAAGTCACATGACCACTTATCCACCGATATCTAGAACCACATATAAAAGTGACTCAGATCTGATCTGAAAAACGTGTGCGTTCAGACAGCCCTAAAAAAAAAAAACAGAACTGTGTCATGTTAACATAAAAATAAAAAAAATCAGATCTGAGTCACTTTATGGAGGTAATGTGAACGTAGCCTATGTCTTCTACACATATATTTTTTAACATTAAAACAAACTACTAAATATTGTGTAGGTCCCCCTTGTGCTGTCAAAAGAAAGGAAAGACCATTGAAGACGTGTTGTGTTATCTGGCATCAGGACGTTAGCAGCAAGTGCTGCAAGTTGTGAGGAAGGGCTTGTTGGAACGTCACATTCTACTGTTTCTCAAATTCGGATTTCATTTTTAGGATGTTAAGTCAACACCTTGAACTCTTTGTCATGTTGCTCAACCCATTCCTAAATGATTTTGCAGTGTAGCAAAGCATATTATCTTACTAAACTAGGCCGTGTAGGAATAGCTCAGTGGTTAAGGCGTTGGAATACTGATCAGAAGGTTCCATGTTCAAACCACCAAGCACCATTGAGTTGCCACTGTTGGGCCCTTGAGCAAGGCCCTTAACCCTCAACTGCTCAGATATTACATAAGATCAAATGTAAGCTGCTCTGGATAGATAAGGGCTTTGCATCTATACAACCCCAACCTGTACTGCACTGTCTGTGTGTCCTGTCACATTTCTATCACAGCCAGCAATGACTTTTTTCAGTTTTCTATTGTACTACACTAGCTCTTCTGTCGGATCAGACTAGACAGTCTAGCCTTCATTCCTCATGTGCATTAATGCGCCCGTGACCCTGTCACCAGTTCGCGGGTTGTTGGTAGGACCACATTTGGTAGGTATCAACCACTTGGTCTTCCTGGGTTGCTCTGACCTCATGGTCTAGCCATCACAATCTGGCTCATGTCAAAAGTCTCTCATATCCAGCACAATAAGATTGAAATCTGACTGCCTAAAATATCCCACCCCCCGACAGGTGTCAATGTAGTGAGATAATCAATATTATTAACTTCACTTGTCAGGGGTTTTAATGGGATTGCTGACCGGTGTATAAGTACCCGTGTGAAGAGCAAGTGGACGCTCGCAAGCGGTTAAATCCTGTCAAGAAAATGTTTAATGGAAGCCAACAGGCCAATTTACTATAGAAAGGGAAATAATATTTCTTGCAGGACATCATTTTTGTACACAAACAAACGCCACTGAGCGCCACAATCGGCACGTACTGCTAATGATATATCGCAGTGCCTTACCCAGACTGCCGCAGTGATTTGTGTCCACTGAGGTGTACTAAAGGATTCAGCAAGTGCTGATTTGCAGTCAGTGTGGCCATCTCTCTCTCTCTCTCTCTCTCTCTCTCTCTCTCTCAAGTTTTCTCTCCAGAGATTCAACACCTGAACCTCTTGACTGTCACCAAGTTTCTTCCTCTTACTCTCCATCTTTGTCTCTCACCATGCCGCTGGGAATGGACTCCTCTCACACTCCTTTTCTCCCTCTCCCTCTCTCTCTCTCTCCCCGGGCCTGGTGCCTGACACTGTTGTCACCCAATTCCCCGAAGACCCCCACCCTTTTCCCGATGTGCTCCACTTCATTTTACGAGCACCTCACTGAGAGGGGAAAAAAAGCAGTAAGGAAAACTAAAAAAAAAAAAAAAAAAAAGAATGTGTGTGTGTGTGTGTGTGTGTTTGTCAGTGAGTGACTACGCATGCATGCGTATGAGAGAGGTGGAAAGACAGATAGAGTGCAAGAAAAAGAGAGATAGGTTGAAGTGTTTGAGAAGGAGGGACGTTGGCAGATATGGGTGAAGGGGAATGGAGAGGAGTGAAAAAGGGAGAGAGAGAGAGAGAGAGAGAGAGAGAGATGAGAGTAAAGGAGAGGACATGGGAGAGTTTGCACGTTTACTCGGAGTTTGTTAATAATTAATGTGTCACAGGCTTGAAGGGGGGTTGCATCTCGCCTCGTCTTTCTCTCACACTCACACTCACTCTCTCTCTCTTTCCGTGTGCTCAGATGCATGGCTGTGACTCCCAGGTGTGCGCTAGTGCGAGTGGAAACATCTGAGCTGATATAGGAGGAAAGGACTGGACAGCACACTGCAAAATGGCCTCCCCAAAACAGCAGAAAAGCACAAGCACGAGCACAAGAAAGCATTTCGTACTTACGGACTGAAAAAAAAAAAGTGGTGTTTCAGAGCTTAACACTAAGCGTTATGGAGACTAGTATGATAGTATAGAATATCTCAACGGAACATTTTTCCTGATTTGTATAGTTTATCACTTCCTGGAAAGTGAAACTTCTGTTTTTTGATGAGTCATCGTGTCTTATCCATAGTGTTGGGATCATTAAACCCTTAGGGCATGTCTTCCTGTACATTAGTGGCTTGCTAACGGCAAATAAGATTCGTCTCTACATTCTGGTGCACATTTCTCCACACATCCTGGTGATATCCACGTAGGTCAAACATATACATATATACGCTGGATGGCCAAAAAAAAATACACACTTGTTTCCTTTAGTTCTGTTTATGGTGCACAATGTAATGGCTAATTCATATTGGAAAATGATTCCTCATGCTTGCAAAATCATTCTTTCGCAGTTTGAGTCCTGGAATATACCTGTACCGGCGTTTAAAACATTCAGGTCATCAGCTGACTTCATTTTTTATTGCTCCATACTGTTATAACGTAGTTGAGGCCAACTGAAGCAACCCCAGATGATATCACTGCCTCCTGGCGCTTGTAAAATGACCATTATACATGATGGGAGCATCGCTTCATGTGCTTCCTTTCTTACTCTGACGTGCCCATCACTCTGGACTCATCATGAAATTTTTTCATTGCTGGAAAGTCCAAAATCTTTGCCCAAAGCCTTTCTTCTGATTCATCTCGCGAACATCTGGTCACACGGCTGATATGTCCCAATCCTGTGAGTTCTCATCATATTGTGTGTTTACGGAAATGCTCTTACTTTCACTATTAAACATACTGTAGCTATGGTTGTAGATTTCCGATGATTCCCGCTTTTATTCCAAGCATTCTGCGTGTGAGGCTGAAGGTTCTGTACCATCCTTCCAGGTTTGAATAATACATTGGACAGGTCTTAACTCAATCCCAGTCATTTCATTAATATCCTTAGTTGTTTTCTTTGCTTGATGCAGGACAATAATTTGACCATTCAGTTAGGATTAATAGAATTAGTGTCAGCGGAAACAAATGGCAACTTTTTTTGGCCAGGCAATGTATACCATGACTTACATTAAAACTCATGGCATGTTGTCGTCTAGGACACTTTACCGAGGATGTTGAAAAAAGTGTCCACAGCTCAAAAAAACAAAAAAACAAACATTAATTCAAAAACTGCTTCAACATGCTGTCACTTTGATTTCCTGTTTCAAAAGGAGATACATCAACATACGGATCAGACACAGAATCGCTTCTATGTAATTAGGCTCTGCTTTCTTAATGACAAGACCCCATTCTATTACATGTATAATGTTTTTCTGTGTAATGCTATATCAAATGTATGATTCTCAGGTAGTAGCCAGAACTGAAATATTCTTATTTCTTATGTGAGAATGTGCTGTTAAAGGAAAAATAATCAACAATGGCGTATCGAAGACCCCTTATTACTGAGATGTTGATTATCTTCCCATGATAGTACAAAGTGTTTTATTCCTCATCTCAATTAATAATGAATAGCACATCATGCTTTTTAACTGTCTTTGGTTACGTTTAATATTGTGAAACATCCACCAGACAAGTTAGTCATCTGTTCTGTTACAGGAGCGTCACTTGTCTGCAAAAAAAAAAACTTATGCTCCAGACAAAACAGAACATCTCCTTAGATAAAACATTTTCATATCATTCATATATGTTTACGTACATGTTATATGTATATGCATTTCATATAACCGGTGTTATGTCGTGCTGGTGTTGAAACCCATTTCTGAGCAATGACAACAGCGTGATCAGCTTACCTCCTGCAGAATCTTACTCCTCCACAGTCCAATATATTGAGCCTGAATTCTAAGATTATTTCATATACAAGCGATCAGCGTGGTGTGTGTTTTGGCTGCACTGCTCGACATTTGCGCGTCTCTCTGACGGTCTGTCTGTTTCGTCCCCAGTCTGTCTGGTTGCCTGTTTTTCTGTTACAGCACCGGCCTCCGGTGCGCCAGCCGGCTAGCAGGCTAGCATGTGATATGGATTTTGATAAGAGGGATTATAGAGGTGGCTACTCCAGATATGTGTATGAGAGTATGAACATGCGCGCGCACTCACACACTCACACAAAATGTTCTACCTACTTTATACTTGTCCAAACACTTTCCTGAATTTTTATTGCAACCAGTCTTTGATGTCCTGCCCATAGACCTCTTATTAAAACCCTATAAGTGACCTAACAAGAGGAAGCTGGCAATTATAGCCTGTCTGCAATTATTCTTGAATTCAGTAAACTGGCAGAATTGAACAATCTTGATTTCCCTTTCTTGCATGGTTTGTTTCATTCTGCATGAGTGGTGCTGATGGCTGGAGCTCTTCAACAAAGTGTCAAACAAGTTTGCTAATCAGAATAATAATCAATGTACACCCAGGCAGTTCTCATATCAGTCTGATCAGCACATTTTGCTGTTTTGTCATATACGAGGGTGAGTCAAAAATTATCCGCACTCTTGCTGAAGGATTTATTACATTTTTTATTTAGTCAAATACATATATTTTTTGGGGGGGGATTTGTGTTATTTAAGGCTGAACTATGAGCACTGCTTCACTTCTACCAAAAAAAAAAAAAAAAAAGTGAACCTTCAACCTTAGGGCTGTTTTCAAGGGAAACCGAGCATAGTGAAAGTCAGATCAGGACTGTACGGGGCATGCTTTAACACTTCAAAATGAAGTTTTTGCACAGTATCAACACTGTAGGCAAAATATCACGCAAGATCACAAAGCCCTGGAATAGCATGAACCAATGAGAAACAGGTGCAGATGAAGACAGATTAGTAGGACAGTGTTGATGCTGGTGATCCTGAATGCTGAGGTTGGAACAGATAAGTGGGAAATGAGGTTGCTGTTCAGATCGTTAAATAAACAAAAATTTGTATGTTATTTTATCGTTACACTTTCCAGCCTGTCACAGTAAAACAGAATATTAACAGAAATTTGTTCCCATTTCTTTAATTTTATTTAATTTCATATGAAGAAATGAGGGTGGTTCAAAACTTTTGTGTATTTTTTTTTTCTTTTTTCTTTTTGTTTTCGGACAATAAATCCAACATTTAAATGTTTTTTAAAGCAGTAAGCTTTTTTGTAATATTTTATTCTATTCGTATTGTGCAGTTACAATATAATATCTGCTTAGAGGCAAAGCTCTGCTTTCCTCGGCACCCCAGGGTCCAAAAAATGACAAATGATGTGGACTCCCAGTATGCATTCATTAAGGAAAATAAGAGTAAGTCCGGCTTTTTCCATAGATGAATGTGGACAGGTGATTTTATGATTTTGAGCTCTGTGTCATGGTAAATAACAATAATGTCTTACTACTGCTAGTAACAATAATGACAATAATGATGGTAACTCAGGGGTTAGCACCGTCATCTCATTCCTATGGGTTTGGGGGTTCGAATCTCGCCTCCAGTCTGTTTGTGGTCTGTAAGTGTTAAATGGTCTCGCCATGCTTGGTGGCTTTCCTCTTACAGTCCAAAGACATGCAGTGTAGGCTGATTGACATTTCGGAATCGCCTGTAGTGTATGGTTGGGTTTGTGAGTGTGTGCTTGCACCTTGCAATGGATCCTGGTATACCCTGCCTTGTGCACTAGGTCGCCTGGGCTAGCCATCCCCTACTACCCATTCCACACACTGACCCTGCACAGAATAAGCAGCATAGATAACGCATGGATGGATGACGATATTGGTACAAACAACAGCAATAATCTATATGAATAAAAGAAATTATTTGTCTGTAAATTGGTCAGAACTCTATGATATATTTATGTATCTTTATTACACTGGAGGACCCAAACCAGTATGTCTGTCACAGCATCAAGTAAAACCGTCTAGACAGAATTTAATGAAACCTCGTCAGTACTTTGGTATCTGCTTCAAGTTTAACGTGCAACATAAGTGAAATCAAAATGTTGAGTAAAAGTGAATTTATGGACAGTTATGTGGTGGATTTAATAATCTACTTTAAAATATGCTACTAATAAGCTACTTGCTCAATGTAAACAAACACCTGCACCAATAGATATTAATTATAAAATCTAAACGGAATATTTTTTCTGGGATTTACTAATATTGTCAAAAAATATTTATACTGCTAAAGTAGTATAAATGAATATTAACACGCTGGAGTTGTTTTAAGGCAAATAATCTTAAATCCGAAATAATCTTTATCCGATCTCCTTTTGTAATTTCTCATCTGTGATGATCACTTTGTATTTGTATTTGACTGATGCGAACGAAGTACAACTTAGCGTAAACAAGGCACAAGATACTCAACCTTACAAAATTTATGTATTAATAAAGTATACATTTTGTATTAAAAAAGACAGGTAGACATGTACATGGGCTTCAACCTGAAATTATAATATCACTGATTACATTAAAGTTGATCAGCTTATTATTAGATTTAACCTTTTAACTATTTTAAAAATATATATATGTTTTAACTATTAATAACTTTTAATATAAGTCAATATTTTATTGTTTCCAAAAAAACAAAAAACAAACAAACAACAAAGTACAAACTCGGCGGCACGGTGGTGTAGTGGTTAGTACTGTCGCCTTGCACCTCCAGGGTCGATTCCCATCTCGATTCCCATCTCTGTGTGCATGGAGTTTGCATGTTCTCCCCGTGCTTGGTGGGTTTCCTCCAGGTACTCCGGTTTCCTCCTACATTCCAAAGACATGTAGGTTAGGCTAATTGGAGTTCCCAAATTGCCCGTAGTGTGTGTGTGAGTGTGTGTATATCTGTGTGCCCTGCGATGGATTGGCACCCTGTCCAGGGTGTATCCTGCCTCATGCCCTAAGTCTCCTGGGATAGGCTCCAAGCTCCCCGTGACCCTGAATACAGGATTAAGCGGTAATGATGAGTGAGTGAGTGAGTAACGAACTCACACTTGATCATTATCAATATTTTGTTTTGCTAAAAAAAAAAAAAAGAAAAACAACATAATCCGAACAACTTCTGCCTTTCTTCTTAACAAGATAAGTTCATCTGTAATTAGGTTTTAAGGGGAAAAACATCGCAATTAGACCTTTTAGTACCATTTGAGATTTAGTCTGGCCATGCATTTTTGGGGGCGTGGCTGTAAAAGGAAAGATGCCCAAATCGCCAACTTTTCTTGCAATGCCATTGTATGCAGTTCTGTACAATCCTGATCTGTCCTCTTTCTCTCACTCACACACACACGCAGGGACACTCATGAGGACATTCTGTATATCTAATATACATTTTCAATCACTGACCATAATGTTTTCTTGCAGCACTTAAAGCCTTCCCGTTTGTGCTTGTGTTCTCCTGATCATGTGTTGTTGCTCATAAGTAGCAGCATAAGTGAAAGATATCTGCAAATCATGAGCTGGTTATTCCTTTGCTTTTAAAAGTTCACTGCAAAACTCTGGCCCAATTACCTGCTCTGCTACAGCAGCCCTGTCACAGACTGTACATACAGTTCACTATAATTGGAGCAGGGGGATGGAGGGGGAAGAGTGTAAATGCAAAGCCAATAAGAGATTGTTGTTTACAAACTAACTTCATCACAGCATACAGGCCCGGACATACACACACATACCCACAGAGATAGGAATCTGTATATAGGGATTAATACGTATGCTTTCTGAGAAGTACTGGATGAAATTGGGCAGATCAGCATCCTGTCTGGGGTGCCCAATTCCGAATAATTGTTTGCATTGTCCTTCACCCCAGTGTGACGACACCTGATGTGCGCGCGCGTGTGTGTGTGTGTGTGTGTGTGTGTGTGTGTGTGTGTGTGTGTGTGTGTGTGTGTGTGTGTGTGTGTGTGTGTAGGTGGACAGAAGGCCATGGCGTGACCTGCCACAGCCTCTGAGGAAGCAGCCTGACATAATGAGGCCGGTAAACAAGTGGCCGTCACCTCGACCGTGTGCCGTGCACGCACACACACACACACACACACACACACACACACACACACAACACACAACACCCTTATCTCTTCTCTCACTAGGAGAGATGTGCAAGACAAGCCATGCAGGTCTGGAATTTAAAACCGTTAAGAGCAGCGACATGCACAGCTGCCAGATTTGGGCGGTGCTGCCCTTCCTCTCCCCTTTTCCAGGTGTTACACTGGTGAATGATGTGTGTGTATATGAGTATGTGAGACAGATCTTGAGATCTGTGCTAGGGCTTTCTGTCTCGAAGGGAATGCAGTCTTGTGCATAGAGAGAGAGAGAGAGAGAGAAAGAGCACAGCATGAGGTCACTTCCCATGGCTTCTCTGTCAAACACACAACACCCCACTGCGTACTAATGTGCGGATACATACACACACACTTTCAGAATATACTTCTACACGAATCGAATCATAATATTTGGATAAAATCCACCAAAAACCTTGTGCCGTGATTTTTTTTCTATGAAGAAGAAAAAAAGCCAATGGTTCTTTTGGTCAGTAACACACGGGCCAAATCCAAATACAGACATTTCTGCATTAAAGGTGTGAAGTCAGAGTACATTTATGTTTAAAGCAATATGGAATGGCTGTCCGGGGTTTGAATAGGTTAAGTACAGATATAAAGGTAGAACTCAAGCGGCACAGAATCGTGCCAGCAACACCGCACAGGTCAATGATGATTAAAAGAAATATATCTTTGTGTGTTAACAAGGAGGCTTTCAGACTTCAAACTTTTAAAAGGATTCATTTTTACCACTACTAGAATATGATTCTATTAGTGATTTTATAACCATAAATATATATATATACTGTATATGCATTTACTGTATATACATTTATAACTCTCAAAATGAGCATTCAGTATTATTATTTTTCATAGAACCAAGCAAAAACGACCATAAAAACATGTGATCAAGGTTATCTGTGTGATTTTTTTGCTCAGTCATGTTTGTATAGTTGGTTAAAATGAAATAAAATTCAGTTCATCATATTGCCTATTTTGTGCTGGAAAAACAAAAGTATACGTCACTATATTCTGCACAATCCTGAGCCTTAAATATGTTTATTTAAAAAACAGCAAAAATAATAATGGCTAAAATGCTCTGAGCTTTAAGGGCTACAAGTCATTAGTTGTCATTGGTTGGAACTCAGATCTTGTCTATTAATTCAAAAGCTGTTTCCCATCGTACACTAACATTCAGATGGTGTAACCCAGTTTTGGTGTGTGGATTTAAAACAGATAGCTAATATATTCTACGCCATTTCTGACAAATTGCAGAGGATGGACAATTTATATCCCTTACGTTCTCTATTCCATTCCAGGGTTGTTGGGCGTCCGGAGTCAGGGGTAGCTCGGTGGTTAAGGTTCAAACCCCATGACCACCAAGGGCATCACTATTGGGCCCTTGAGCAAGGCCCTTTGCCTTTAACCCTCAACTGCTTAGATGTATAATGAAGTCGCTCTGGATAAGAGTGAATGCCCGGGTGCTAAGCCATCGCAGGGATCAAGCACACACTCAAGGACACTCCACTGGATCATACACTACAGGCAATCTGGAAACATCAAACAGGACATGCAGTCCGACTTGATGCAAGATGCTAACCATGCAACTTAATTTAAACATTATTTACAATAATGAATATTTAAAAAAAACGCCTGAATTAATGTGTGTCGTACAGTAAGCATGTCAAAACTAATTTCATTGACAAAGTACTATTAAAGCTGGCTTGGCAGTAAAGTGTTTAGCACTATCACCTCACAGTATGTGTACAGTATGTGTATGCTTGCGGCCTGTGGCTTGCGAGATTGGCACCTCGTCCAGAGTGTACCCCGTCTTGCGCCCAAGTTTACATTTCACCTTTTCGTATCACTCCACTCGTCTGTGTTCACTATCTTCACTCAAGTGCACAATTCTCGGAGTAATTTGTTACACTGAAACTGTTCCTACACTCACTACTCACTACAGGCTTGCAGTCAGTTGGTGCATCACCACGGCAACACGCAAAGCTCTATCCACCTGTGGCTTCTTTGGGAACTATTTTTGTTGACGGAGCAAAAATAAACAAAACAAAAAAATAAATATTTCGCCATAGCGTGTGTGAACTGTCGGTTACACCATATTAGTTTTTTGTTTATAGATTTTATAAAAAAGCAATATCACCCTCAGAAATCAGGAGGAGTACTGCGTATTCATTACAGTTGCACCCTTGCTTGCTCGGGTGATAGTGCTTAATTAAAATGAACAAATTAACTTAATGAAATTGTAATGAGGACTTTAGAAACATCTAAGCAAATATTAAGTATTAGTTTTCAAATATGCTCAAGTAAAATCCCCTAAAAAAAAATCTTTCCTGGAAAAATATGGTAAATATGAAATGTCAATTGGAATACTTTTGGTCGAGTGCATGATCCTGCACTTCTGTGCATTAAGGAGCATTTATTTGCACTGTCCATATGATCATTTTCAGGAATATTGCTCTTTGATATTGTGCTCCACCAAATCAAAACACTCCAACCAGCACTTCAGCTGTGCGCCTCGGTGCTGTTTTGTCCGCAGCGGTTTCTCTACAGGTGAAGCTTGTAAAATTTGTATCTGTGCCCTCAGAGCTGAATAGATGAAAACTCAGAAGATAGAGAGGAGCGGAGAGTTACTGTGACCTTGCTGATCTGTGTCTGAACCTTCAGAATGTCCTGAAGCACTGTCAGTCTTCCTAGAGTTACGTCGAAGCCTACATGCTCATAAATATACTATTGATTGTATTGTTATTTATTATTCAGCTGAGGTTTATGTAGCCCTCACACATTTCCAATGAGCATTACAGCAAATTCAAAAGAGAGAACAATATACAGTAGATTATGTCTATTAACTTAAATTTTCATCAGCACTATTCAGGCAGAGAATTTTTGAAGAGGGAAAAAAAAAAGGTCTTTTCTCATTTATTTAACTTTAGTAAAATCCTAATCAGAGTTATGTTGGATCTGGAGCCTTTCATGGGAACACTGGACACAAGACAGGCATTGCAGACCATAACACATTTGTAACAAATTTCAAGTTAGTAATCCACCTACGTGTTTTTTTGGAAGTGGGAGCTAACCAGAGGAAACCTCACGGAAAAAAAAAACCCACGCAAGCACTGAAAAAAATAATAAAAGAAAGGGAAAAAAAAAAGCAAAACTCCTTACACCCTGCAGCTGTGAGGCGTCAACAGTACAGTGGTGCAGGGGATGTTAATTCAATAGTATACTACGGTATATAAACACTATCGGACACCAAAATGTGAGTAAATGAGGCATAACGTTACACAAACATAGGTTTTGCGTAGCGTGTTTGGTGATCCTGTTTGGTCTTGCTGGTGTAGTCGAATCGAATCATTTTTGTCTCGACATTTTTAAAGCAGAAGCAGTGAGAGAGAAATGGTGAAGGTGACTGAGATATTTTAGGATGTGATTTAGTGCACTGTATTTGTAATGTATTGCAGTGCCATTACATATACCTGTATCTGAATCTGCTTAGTGCTTCTTTCAAATATACAAATACCCTGCCTACTACAGTATGTATATATTTGGATTCGATGGTATGGCCTAAACCAGAAATGGGATTTGTTTAAGGATTAAACCGTACTGATAACACATACTTGAAAACTTAAAGAAAAAAAGAAAAAAAATACTAGTACAGCAAAGGACGAGAGAGATTGATTCAGTTTTTCTCTCTCTCTCTCTCTCTCTCTCATGTTGCCGGTGCAACATCACCATAAAACTCTGATTACCCTACCGCATGCATTTCAAAGGCCAGACACTGTACTACCGTCGCTCTCAGCACAGACTTCACTTCGAGCAACAGGTCGCTTTATATTTAAAATGTTCAGTAGTGTTCTTTTGCTAATTTCAACGCTATTTATTTGCCTGCTTACACATAAGATAAGCTAAATGTGAAAATAAACTAGAAATGTACATTGACCCTCAGGTCCCAGCTACGTAAAAGCTCACCAAAATCATAAAAATTATGTATGCCCAGTGTGTACAGGGTTATGGACGTCAGGTACTAAGCATTGGTCTACAAGGCTTTTGACCTTTAGCGAGAACAGTTCCTCAGCCTCAACTACATCACTCACTCATACCGCATATCTATACCGCTATGTCCTGTATACAGGGTCGTGGGAGGCCGGGAGCTTGTCCCAGAAGACTTACAGTAGAGCATGAGGTGGGGTACATCCTGGACAGGGTGTCAATCAGTCTCAGGGCACACACACATACACACTTACTGTACATTCTCACCAATTAGTCTAACCTGCATGTCTTTGGACTTGTGGGAGGAAACCGGAGTACCCACAGGAAACCAACCAAGTACAGGGAAAAACCTGCAAACTCCACGCTCACATACCCGAGATGGGAAGCTAACCTGGATCCTGGTGGTGCAAGGTGGTGCTAACGACAAAGCCACTATGCCGCTACTGACTACACCACTTGATTTAATAACTTGTTTGAAATAGGGATGGACTGTTTTCTGAATCACGTTCACACAGTTATTATATTTGTTGGTACCTTCTCTTAACATTCTCTTGGCCCTGTTTCCAAAGATGTAAATAACTAGCTAACCATGCTAGAACGTCATGCTAGCGTCTTTAGTTGTGGAATGGCCATGTCCTGTAGCTAGCTTTGTTTAGCTTAGGTTTAATTTGATTCCATGTTGATGAGAGCCTCACCGGCATCAGAGAGGGCAGTGAGCCTGGAGATGAAATCAGGCTTTCCTGGATGGGCACTTACCCGGGAGGGAGAGAGAGAGAGAGAGAGAGAGAGAGGTAGAAAGGCAGCTCAGTCGGGCATAATTGGCAGTCTTTGTAGAGAGGGGCCCTTGATTTAATAGGCACGGCTGGTGACTGAGGCAGTGGAGTGCGAACAGTGCGGAAATGTGCTGGAGCCTGGAGCCCTCTGGCCTGGCTCCCCTCCCCCTCCCTTCCTCCGTCCTTCCGTCCCCCTCTTCCTCGCTAATTCTCTCTGTTTCTCTCTCCTCCTCTCCACCCTCCCTCTCAGTCTCTGAGGACAACGGACACGAAAGCTGCCTGGATTCACACACTGCTTACAGCAACAGGAAGTGCACCGTGAATTATAAATATATACTTATTTACTAGATGTGCCCAAGACTTCGCTCGTGTGGAATAAGCGCATTTTTAAAAAAATGTGTAACACCATGTGTTCAATTTTGGAATGAACCAAAAATTTTTTACGTGTTACCGTGAAGTGCGTGGAATGAAGGTGTGAGATCGCATTTATTAAATAGATTTCAATTGCACACCCAAGCGTGTATTAAAAAATGTACAGCGCCATCTGTTGAATTTTAAGATGAACTAATGACTTTTTCAAGGTCGATTTTTTAAAGATATTAGATGTACCCACGGAATTTACTTGCACACTCATAAGTACGTTTTTAAAAATTTTACAGCGCCATCTGTTGAATTTTGATATGAACTAATGATTTTTTTTCATGGTTGTTTTTTTAAATATACTGTATAAGGGCATTTTCCTTTTAAATTTGAAATTAGAATATCTTTTCTTCCCATGATCTGATAGCGATGAAACAAAGCATATATGTTACTTCAAGCTCGGCCAAATACAGCTCTGAAAACTCCATAAAAATTAGTTTAGTAGTTTTTATGTGATGCATGCACAAACAAACGGACAAACAGACATACCAAAATTCCAAAAACCATCTTGATGTGTTCTATTACTCATCTTACATCTACCCAAAATATTTTTTTTTGCAAATACATATTTAATGTACACACACGGCAACTTTACAGTTTTATTATATGTAATAAATGTAATAGATTATGTAATCCTGTCATTTATAATAGGTGCAAACATTTAACCTTTGAATAATTAATGAAAGTATTTAAGATGATGTCAGTAACCTGGTCTCACCCTGGTTTTATACAGTTCACTTTGCAAATATGAAATCGTTGCCTTATAAAACAAAAAAGAAAAAAAAAAGAAAGAAAGAAAGCCACAAACATTTGTGATTTGCTAATTTTTTACATGCATCATGTTAAATGCTTGATTCTGATTGGTTAGATGATGGTAATTAATTTTTACAACAGCACTGACAGTTGTTCCATCTGGATTAAGGATTATACTTTGGTAGGACTTTGCCGGATTAATCCATAATTTTGTCTGCTTGACTTTTTTGTTTTACATTGAGCACATAGTGTGGGTATTTTATGAGCAGAGTTTGATTATCACATATAGTCCTGCCTGAGCGCTTTAGGGTTGCTGATTGGCTTGAGATAAAAGCTTTTGCCCTACTGGTAGAAGAGATTTGAATCCTGATGGTGTCCAGAAATCCAAGAGAACAAAATGGGCCATGCTGTCTTGGTAGGAGGGATGGCACCTACTGTACTTTCACCGCTTAAGTATAGTTAATCACAGCAACTGCAACCAATCATGGGCATCTGTGAACTTATGTTTGTAAAAGAGGGAAAAGAAACCTGTGTTTCTAGTGTGTTGGACTTGGAGTCTGTCTTGTGATGTAGTATGAACAGCATTTTGTCTCAGAGGAGGCATGTGGTAGCCTTCACCAATCCTAGGTTACATTAACTATCTATCCTACAGTAGCAACCATTATCTATATATTAACAATATCGCAGACTACTGTAGCAATTCACTGCATCCTGGCATCATGTTCTCATCATATCAGTGACATTAGGCTGTTTAAAATCCCACAGAGCTACTGCATATTTTACAGTTCTACATAATAAAATGAACACCTTTGGTGTAAAATCTCACCAGAAACGCTCCAACCTTGTGGACATATCAAGATAGTAAAATACTACTTAAATAAATAAATAAATAAATAAATAAATAAAATATATCCAAATAGAAATCTTGAAGCCACTTGAAGATCCTCAGTTGCTGAACCACATGGATGCACTGATGAGTTAAAAGTGTGCACACGAGGGGTGTGCATGTGTGGGAAATTGACATCAGTAGCATTCTTAGGGCCCTGGTGAGGCTCTAAATAGGGTGGGCCTTCAGCGGCTGGACCGTGATTAGACCAGGCCATGGGGGATGTGGGTATTGATTGGCATGGTGGAGACACTGGGCTGTCTTCCACGGCACTCTAATGAGAAGCCCTGACCTCCTCCAGTCAGCAAGGTCGCCAAACCCTACTGTAATTGCACTCTCTCTAATGGCGTCAGTCACGCACTCGCCCCAGCCCTAGTAATGACAATTACCATAATGTTCCTCCGCTTCGTGGGAGCCTCTCAATCACACAGCATTTCAGCCAGGGATCTGGATCACGCTGACGTGCGAGACCAGAATACACACCATTCTGTGCGTCGCAGATCGAATCAGCCCTGTGTGGACGTGTTTAAGTAGAAATTAAGCTTCTTGTCCTCGGACCCAACCTGGCTGCAGACCAATAAGTCAGTGCTGCTTCAAGCTTTCTAATTAATCAATAAACCAATCAATTTTCAGAACACTATCTCTGTCCTTCACAAACAGCAAAACTGACCCATTGATCTGGCACTCAGGACATAATCATTTCAGTCCAATAGGCGTAAGTCTGTTACGTTCAAAATAAAGGTTGCTGCAAACTTCCACTTATTCGTCTTCCAGTCGCTTTGCTTATGGTCTGGCGTTCCAGCTGGGTAACACAAACCCTACATTAAGACCATTGATCCATAGCGTCCACGACAAACGGGCTGTGAAACTTAAGAATGTAGACAAAACCTTCCCACAACACCATGCCTGAGAAGAGTGGAGTTTTCTACATTAGTTTATCAGTAGACAGATACTGAGCAAAAAAGATGTCTAACCACCATAGAACAAAAATCGAATAAGGTCAAAGTTAGCTCTCGCTGTATGGATCGGAAAATCTTGTGCGAAAGCCACACAATGTGATTTCTTCTCTCTTTTTCTCTCTCTCTCTCTCACACACACATACGCGCGCGCACACACTTGGAGTGTGTCTAGCGGCACAGGTGAGGGGGTTTATGGCTGTGTGCCGTGCAAGCTTTATTGTGTTTGGTGAGAGAGAGGGAGAGCAGGAGAGCTGAGCGAGAGTGTGCTCAGCTCTGCGCGTCACAGATTTACTGCTGCGTCTCTAATTTCAGCCGGCCGACGTATTTAAGAGGGCTGCTCGTAAAAGACAGCAGAGGAAAGGAGGGGAAAAAAAAAACGCAGAGAGCCGGCGCGAGCGGGGGCCCGGCCGGACGCTAGCTAAATCAGAGCAGGCACAAAGAGGCAGGCGTCTGAGAGGTATTGACCCCACATCGATCTGCAGCCTGCGCACTGCTATTGACCACACAGGGGAGAGACCGAGGGAGCCAACACACGCTGTGCCTAGCCTTAGTGGAATAAAATCAACCACATACACAGCACGCACCTATTCACACACTCGCTGACCTTGTGTATGATCTGACCTCCTTGATTACACCTCCATCAAGAAAAGCAAAGATGTATGGTTAAAGGCAGGGACAAGCATACCTTCCTCGTTGCAAACTCTTTCACTGTGAAGACAAACATAGGCATGTAGACAGAACTAACCTAGTTTTTAAACAAGGTTTAAAATTAGTTTTATTACTTTAGGCGATTATAGTTTAATATTCTTGTACACATTCTGCTTTTTAAGAATATGACCTTAGCTACCACCCAGTATTATCACACCTAAGAACTTTGTTGCTGGTTTGCCATGGCTGCTAACTAGCTAACTAGAGAATTGTCTGTTTAGCTTAGCTAAACTCCTTCCATTTTTCCCCATGTTTGTTATCTGACTGAGTAAAGGTAGCTGGGTACAATTACAAAATGAAAAAAAGATACCTTTTACATAGTATTAATATTTTAGTATATAATATTGATATTTATATATGTTTAAAGAGTGTTTGAAAATCTTCTTGCTAGTTTGCTAAGTTAACAGTTTCATATGTTATTGTGTGGTTATGCTATCAGGACTCAACTTATTTACATTATCCTGATTGAAAAAACAACAACAACAACAACAACAGTTTTATAGCTTTAATTAACGTTTTTCTTTAAAAAAAAAATGTCTGACTTATTCTAGAAATCAATGGTCTGATGGGGGAAATAGTTATTGTACAAAGTCTCATGGCAAACTAAACAGAAAATGTTTAGCTGGTGCTAGCAAAACTTTGCTAGCAACTACACACTCCCATGATGAACATGTCTATAGTCATAGCAGGCATTGTTATCTATGATTATGTCTTTTTTTCCAATCTTAAACTCTTACATCTGATTATATAATAGTGTAGAAACCTGGGTTGTGGGTCAATTTTTTTTTGAAAAGGTTTACTAGCTCCCTGATCCGTGTCAGCACCCATGCCAGTACCATGTTGGAGGAAAAGTGCACGCTCTCTCTATCTCGCTCTCTCTCTTTTCACTCTTGAGTGATTGGGAGCACTTCCTTCCTGCTCATCCTCCAGTGATGCAGGTGACAGGAGCCCAGAGACCTGGCAGGGCACACAACACACACAACACTAGCACACACACACACACACAGGCCAGATGGTCCCAGACCCCAGTGACAGTTAAGGTGGGCTAGAACCCAAGCGCCACTACCTCATCGTTTCTAGCTTTTATCTCTTTCGTTATCTCTTTCTGCCGGTCTGTTTTTTTTCCCCCTCTCTCTTCCCGCTACGCCAGACCTTCTAATCACAAATGAGTCATGCAGTTACCAGTCTCTGTGTAAATGCCAGTGAAGGCCAAACCTTAGCAGAAAAAGTCCGCCCAGACGAGGCCTGTTCCAACGAGACAGCCAAGTGTCAGGACAAAAAGTCTAATAGGTGCATTGCTTCTTGAAACTGGTGCTGCTTGCAGGGTTTTTTTTTTTTTTTTTTGGTTTTTTTTTTTTTGGCTGTGCCAGCGAGGTTGTGATATTAGCTTTCACTTGGTGCTGGTGACAACAGGTGTAGCAGCTCCCAGGGGCAGCGGCATGGATTGTGGATGTGCGGCTGGTAATTGGAGAGCAGAGCGTTGCGCGGATCTGCAGCAGCATGAGGTTTGGTTTGTGTGTGTGTGTATGTGTGTGTGTGTGTGTGTGTGTGTGTGTGTGTGTGTGTGTGTGTGCTGGCGATGGAAGGGTGGTGGTGGCGGGGTAGGCGTTCTCTGAAGACGCCTGAAAGAAAGAACGAAGGGACGAGGAAAGCGAGAGCTCGTAGAGTAGGGAAGACAGTGGGGAGGGCGGCGGTGGAGAGATGGAGGGGGGTCATTAAACTGGAAACCAGGAACCACACGGGAGGTAGAATTTTAAATGATTCCCCCACAGCTACACCGGCCCAGCAACCCTCTTTCTCTCTCTTCTTCTCCCTCTCTCTCTCTCTCTCTCTCACTTTCTCCCTCTCTCTCTCGCACTTTCTCCTGCTCTCTCGGAGATGCAATTAATTCGGATGGAGGCTGCCAAGAGCAGAGAGATAGAGGGATGAGGGGTGCTCTGTTGCAAGCGAGCACTCTCTTCCTCCATTACGGCAGTCTGCAGTCCATGTGTTTGTGGCCTTATGTCTCCTTTTAGTAATCACCACCAGAACCCTAAATTAGCCCAACTACAGATCGGCCAGGAGACAAATAATGAAAGGAACTTTCGATCAAGAAGAAAGCAATCAATACAGGAAAGTTAGCATGTTTCACTCAATACCTTCTCACCAGTTGTTTTGTGATTATCATAGCACCTATTTACAGCTACGCCTTGAACAACCTGATGTACCGACAAAACATTGTCATCAGCATCAGACTCACGGCTTAGTTGCCTGCCAATGCACCATTTCTGGGTTACAGCCAGCCCTGACTAGCTGGGCTAGTTTTCTCATGCAGGAGACAGACCAGATGTAGTGTGGGATGACTCATAGACCCTTTCACTCCAGGGGCCATGGGCAAACAATCCCACCAGAGTCCTGACTAGGGTTAGTTCACAGAGGGAGAGAGAGAGAAAGAGAGAGAGAGAGGAAGAGGGAGGGAGTGTCATGGTACACAAAGCACGTAGCATGTAAAGTGCAGGAGGGAGTGTTGCTCAGGGCCAGAGAGAGCGTCGATATGGGGGAAATTGATCGTAATCAACAGTGCCTGCAGAGCGAGCGGCCATGTTCGTCAAAGCTCCTTCCTCTTCTGTTCGCCTCTCGTCTTCTCGGCTCGTCTCCCTTCTTCCCTGCACCTTGAATCTATCTCTCAAAACAGCCTCACCGAACCCCTGGTGGAGCTTTCAAAGCCTATGTAAACAAGCTGAGAAGAAGCAGTAGATACGATAGCTCAGTGTGTGTGTGTGTGTGTGTGTGTGTGCATCCTTTGAACTGGTTCATCTCGTGCTAGTTTTCTACACGTTATATATAAAATCGGACTAAACTGGTAATTAGCATTATGAGCATATGCTGCGAGGAGAGTACGACACCTATTCTGGGCATGTAGTTAAATTAATCCCAGTCTTCTTTGACCCCAGTGCACTGTGGGTAAAACTGCAGCATTTCACATGTCGCTTGGTATATAAGTGGACGCAATGAGGAAAACAGTCTGCAGTCTTCTCATCCTCTCTCTCTCTCTCACATACACACACACACACACACACACACACACACACATTATCTGTCTCTTTCTCCTTCTCTCACACGTTTTGCACACCGTGGTATAATTTCTCATTTGAAGACGCCGGCGTACCTGGCTGTGTGGCTGTGCTGTTAAAAGCGCCGGCCCAATTATAGCATAACACCTAGCCTTACGGTTACCATGGCTGCGCGATGCATCTGTCCCGCGGGACGCAGCGTGGAGGAACGAGCGTCTTATCAACCATCACCCCGGTAATAACACTCCCCCGAGCCTGCGCGCCTCAGCCAGGCCTTAACGAGAAGCCAGGGTGAAATCTCCCCCGCCTCAGCCGCAGCCATTGATTTGTGCTTAATCTGTTTCTGCGTGTGCGCACGCATGTGTGTGTGTGTGTGTGTGTGTTGTGGCAGATTCCGGGGGGTTGAAGGGCGTTGTGAGCGTGAGCAAGCGTGAGAGGTGGCGTTTATTTAGCTGGGATTTCGAGGAAGCATCTTTTTTTTTTTTTCCTTGACGGAAATTGTGAGCAAGTTATTCTCCTGTCGTTCTGCAAGGCTTAATTGCAACAACAAAATTATAATCTGGTGACCTTCAAATTTTTAATGCTCATTCAGATTCATCAATCTGCAAATTTTATAGAAATCCTCATACTGTCAATCATAGTAACCACCCAGTAAGGTTAGGAAATCGCTTACGTGATTGCAGGTCTGGCTGTGTTTCCGTTTTTTTCTCTACCACGTTCATGTAGTTACGTGTCATAATCTTTACGCTTCATTATTGTACATACCTATACGCACACACTAACTATTGAAAAGGGGCCAGTATAAGAAGGACCATTACAAATGAGATTTTCTGAATTGCATACAAATTGCATGTGACAAATACCCGGGATTAGCTCAGATGATTCCTAGGAACACTCCTATGTTGCACATGATCTGACTTCACTTAAATCCCCGTGCTCTCACCTTTAGTTCCTAGCTGCACTTAGTTATCATTTATTACTTGAGGTGAAAAATGTCAAAAACATAATTTCATCTTATCTTTATCACAGACAACTTCCCATTAAACATGCATAGAGATATTACAACGAAAAGGTTACATTGGAAGGAAGTAACAGAGGTTATTGCAGCTTTGTTTAACACATAACCTGTGAATCAAACAACCAATTATCACACTGATTAGTGCATTATTTAATTTGTGTTTAACAAGATCACTTTGGAAGGTCTATAAATTTCCCATAGGAATGCTGGGCAGTACACGCCCACAAGCGACAACAGTGTCGGCCATTAAACTGCAACATGTGACAAACTACAACTGACACAAGTGACTCGATGCCTGTTAGTGTGCATGTACTGTAATCAGTTATACTCACAAACTGTCTCATGACTGCAGTGTTTTTATGTGCAGTCCAGATAGACAGTTTCAGTGTGTGATGTGTGGGACATCTCTCAGCACAGCAGTATAGCCGCATAAACACTCTTCATCTGGCCTTTTTTTTTAACTTCTCAATAAAATCACAAACCACTGCTAAGCTATCAGACGACCTCCAGAGCACCATCTCTGTGATGATGGCTAGTGCTATTAGTTTAATTTTTGTGCTACTACAATGATGGATTTGTCTTTGAAATACAGCATTGCTATTTGATGTTTATGATGATGTGCATCATGCAACGTGGCATTGCATGGAAAATGCAGGCGTGCATATTACAGTATGTGAAGGCAGTGGTTTGCTCACACTAATGACACAAACATGTTATTTACAAATGCAAATGTAAGCCAACATGCTTGGGCAAAATAAAAAAATTAACAGGAATGTATCTTGAAATATTTTACTACTGTATTGTCAGCGCCAAAGTGTGTAGACAGGTGGGTGACCAAGAAGGTGGTGACATCAAACATTCTACAAGAGTTGTGCATGAAAACTCTGCCTGAAAACTTAAATTGTAAAATCTGAAACTGAAGTACAAGGTTTGGTTTCTAGCTGAAGGGAAACACTCTAACAAGCACTCTTTACAACTGTCATGGGCAGAAAAGCATTTCAGAATGCAACACACATCAACGATTAAGGCAGATGTGCTACAAAAGCAAAAGACCACATCCGCTATAAACTATTCTGCCCCCAGAACTGCCGCACAGTGGGATCTAGAGACTGTTGTAGGTAAAAATCCTCAAAGATCAGCAGGTTCTGACATGGACCTGATTTACATCAGTATTTTATTTATATACAAGTAGATTAAAGTTGAGAAAAACGATTGTGAAAAAGGGCATGAATGTTTCTCATGTCATAAAGTGTGATTCCCCTTAAAAGCCACATTGTTCAGTTCTGTTTAGTTTTTTTTAGGGGGGTCGGATTTAGATGGATTTTCATGTCATGACGTTCACATTTACAATTAAAAGTGACTTTTACCTGACTCTAACTTGGGTGCAGTATCCTCTGAAACAGCACACCTACTCACATCACTTTGCTCACGATATCACGATAGCGTTTAAACACGACTTATTTGTGTGATTCCTCATTTAATTCAAACAATGGATGTGATTTTAGCAAAAACAATTTATGGGATTTTTCCCTCAAGGATGGCAAGTGGTTAGTTCAGAAAAAGAAACAAAGCCATATGTCTCACTTTGGCCGTTTTAGCAGCTGTTGTTAGCACTTTTATGAAATCCCTATGCTGCCCGTACTGACTGATGACATCAGCGACCTATGTGTGTGCAGAGGCTAAAAGTGACATGAATTGCGATCTGATCATTCTCATTCATGTCACGTGGCCACGTATCGGACAAAAAAAATACAAATAAATGCCACAGAAAAGGCAGCATTTCTAACTAATCAGGACAGCACAGTGAAATTAAACTAATAGAAAAATGGTCAGTTAGACTTTAGCCAAGATAACTTAAAATGAAGGTCAAAAAAACAAACATAGGCAAATAATTTAGTCATACATTTTGGCAAACTTATAGAAAGAAAGTGAAAGTAAAGTATGATGAAATTATGAAATGATCCCATCAAGTGTGCTTAACTTAAGTATGCATCTTTTACATTTTACTTGAAAAATAGAGATGCAGGATCTTATGGCATTAACACAGCTTATGTGAAGCTCATTATGTGACATCACCTCTGCCATCAACAACGTAACATCACCTAGAGTCAAATATATTCAACTCTACGGTAGCATAAATTCACAGAGAGATTAGCCCCTTAGAATAACTTATATTCCTTGAATACCTGAAGAATTTATGTCTTTATTTATTTATTTACTTATTTATTAATAAAGCTATATACAATATTTTTCTAACATTGACTGCTATCTTATTTACTTCAGAGCTTTAAAGTTCCATAATGGTTTGCTAAACCATGCTAACACATACACTAGCGTGCCAAAAAGCAGAGCTTGGGGTTGTTATTTTTTCACTTTGGAGCCCTGTGTTTGAATCAAATCCAGTAATATTTCAAGGTAATGTCATTTAAAATCATCACATCTCATGTTTCTAATTGGCTTGATGAGTCAGTGACCCTAGTAGCAAATTAGCGCCTGGTTGGTGTTTTTAGCTACTGAACAAGCCAGCTGGCAAATCACTGGGTAACACGTGCAACTCAAATGCTGAGCACAAAATACTAGCAAACATACAGCATAATGTTGTTTCACCACCATAACAGTAAACGGTTAGGATATGAAGATATGGAAAATATGTAGTATGCTATGGAAATTCTCTAAACTCTTTCAATGTGTTTATAGTTGATTAACATACAATAAGAAGAATCAGTTTTTTAAGTATGAGGAGAGTATTTCAATAAGAAAAAAAAATGAATGGATGAATGACATTAATGCATTGGATAACTATATATGTTTCTGTGAGCTTTTTTGAGAAGACCTTTTCTCTTCAATTGTGTTTTGATGCACTTTTACCAATGTGAATAGAGGAATGGCCCATTCTCTGTTAGAGAATTGTTTAAGCTCAGTCAAACCACACAGTAAGCGCTGATGGATCGTCCTCTTCAAGTCATTCCAAAAAGTTTTGATTGGTGTTTTTACACTTTACATAGGCAACTAAAGGACATTCTTCTTCTGTCCTTCAACACTTTACAGTTGTGGTAGACTCTCATGTTATGTCGAAAGGTTGAAATCTTCCCATTTTCAGCATCCTGTCTGAGAGTTGCAGGTTCTTCACAAAAGCAACTATGTTTTGCACCATTTATCTTGCAGTCTATCCTGGCAAATGGGCCTGTCTCAGGTGAAGAGAAAAAACCCTACAACATGAAGTTCTTAGCAATGAGCTTCCCTGCAGGAATCTTTCAATGATAAGATGCCCTCGGTCTTTGGCCATTGGCCACTGTTTTTTTTTTTTTTTGGCTGGGGGCAGTCTTTTCTTCTTGCCCCTCTTCATACAGAACAAATTTTCAAAGAAAAATCAACATGCACAAATATTTCAAACAATGTAAAGGCTTTTTAATGAATTAAAATTTCTTATGCTATCTTAGTACTAATCCATACACGGTATTCAGAGAGAGTTACAGTATGTGCAGTGAGGATGTACTGCTGACATTACACACTGATATTCAGACAAAATAGTTGAGTACTGCTATTCAGAATTTATACAGAGTTTGAGTAAATTACTCATGATTCTAAATTCCTGAGGACATCGGAGAAGCAGCATCTCAATCAAAGGCGGAATTTTATTTATGGATATTAATGGATTAAAATGAGCTCTAAGCATAATATGTTCTGTTTATCTTAGTTATTGACAGAGCCCATGTTATATATGATTTTCAGATAAAGGCAGGCAAAGAGACCAAAGTGGCCAACTAAGTTAGATGCATGAAGGCCCGCAGAGTCATGCACCAAGGAGCCAGGGTGGTTTTCATGTTAAAGGATTTTATGCTATGACTGTTCCATGTATATATGTATTTAAAGTTCCAATTTAAAATATTTGCTACATATTTTAAATTCTTATATGTTAATATACCTCATATATATTTCGTATGGGTGAGTATTCTAATATTCAAATAAAGCTCAAGATTCTAAATTACAACTAATGGCACAGTATGTACTAGCTAGCTAGGTATTTAAAAATGCTTAACATGATAGCTAATAATGTGAAGTTAAATAGATTACCACGAACACCACTAAGGCATCTGCCGGGTCTCCACGTCCCGCCGTGGTTGACACGGGAGCAGGGGAACCCATGCAACTAGGACACGCCTCCTTGAACCCTGCAGAGCGAGAACGACGTTTCAGGGAGGGACTCTGCGCCTATCCGCTTTCACCTCACCTCCATTTCCTCGCCACCCATCATCTTAGGATACCCCTGGTTATTGCAGCATGACCCTCTCATCTCCTGGTCTCAAAACCAGATCCTGCAATGGGGTCCGACCTGCCTCGAACTCTGACTACAAACGCCGGCTTGGACGTGCTCTAGGGAGTCCGAGGCCCCCGATGTTGACACCAACGCCATCCCTCCTGCATATCGTGCCAACCATCTTCCTCCGCATCGCCCCTACGACCTGGCTATTGAGATCCAGCCAGGTTCCACTCCACCCGGCCGTCTATACTCTCTCTCTTCCACCGAGACGCGGGCGATGGAGGAGTATGTGTCCTCCGCTCTCCGTCAGGGTACCATCCGACCCTCTTCCTTGCCCGCCGCCGCGGGATTTTTTCTTCGTAAAGAAGAGTTCGGGCGAATTATGTCCTTGTGTTGACTATCGGGGGCTGAATAACATCACCATAAAAAACCTACACCCGCTGCCTCTTACCAACTGGCCCTGGACGCCCTCTCTGGTGCCACCATTTTTACAAAGTTGAATCTCTGGAGCGCCTACAACTTGGTTCATATCAGAGAGGGCGATGAGTGGAAGACAGCCTTCATCACCCCTAATGGACATTACGAAAGCGTTGTTATCCCCTTCGGACTCTGTAACGCCCCTGCAGCTTTCCAGCAGTTCATGAACGATGTTCTCCGGGACATGTTGGGAAAATGGGTATTTGTCTACCTATTTGCCCCTACCCAAGACTCTCAAACAGCTTCAACGGTTTCTTGGGTTTGCGAACTTCTATCGTCGCTTTATCCGGGGCTACAGTACAGTCGCAGCACCCCTAACCACACTAACTCGCCCCTCATCTCATCCCTTCCAACTTGACTCCACTGCCATCAGCGCATTCTCCAAACTCTGCCATCTATTCACCACCGCTCCAATTCTCCTCCATCCAGATGCCGACCAACAATTCGTTGTGGAGGTGGACGCCTCAGAGGTGGGCGCTGGGGCTGTTCTCTTCCAGCAGGGTCCAGAACAGAAACTACACCCTTGTAGTTTTTTTTCCAAAAAATTGGACCCCACTCAGCAGCGATACGGGGTAGGGGACCGCGAGCTGCTGGCCATAAAGTGGGCTTTGGAAGTATGGTGATACTAGCTCCAGGGCGCCAGAGAACCATTTATCGTCTGGACCGACCACCAAAACCTCATTACCATCAAGAACCTAAAACAACTCAACCCCAGGCAGGCGCGGTGGGCTCTATTTTTCGAGTCTTTTGACTTCCACCTATCCTATCGTCCGGGGTCAAAGAACATCAAAGCCGACGCCCTCTCCCGACAACATGAGGGGGACGTCCCCCGGGTGGACCCCGCGTCTCTCCTGCCACCTTCCAGAGTCATCGTACCGTTGGGAACTGGAGACGAGGGTTCGCCAGGCACAGGCCACGGAGACCGAACTGGCAGGGGCCTCGCCTGGATGACTCTTCATACCCAGGAGCATCAAGGCCGACGACATCAAATGGGGTCACTCCTCACCACTGTCGGGACACCCAGGCACGCAGCGCACCCTCAAATACATCCAGCGCGCTTTCTGGTGGCCCAAGGACGTCGAGGAGTTTGTTCGGGCGTGCCCAGTGTGCGCCAGGGCCAAGACCTCCAATCAACCAACACCAGCGGAACTCCAACCACTCCCAGTCCCCCGTCAACCCTGGACGCACATTGCCCTTGACTTCTTCACGGGCCTGCCGGCATCCGAAGGGAAAAACGTCATCATGACCATAGTGGATCGGTTCTCCAAAGCTGTGTACCTGGTGGCCCTCACCGGACTCTCGTCAGCTAAAAGGACAGCCGAGCTGATATTAGAGCACATAGTCCGTCTGCATGGGTTCCCTAAGGACATCGTCTCGGACAGGGGGCCCCAGTTCACTGCACGGTTCTGGAAGGCCTTCTGCCGTCTGATCAATTCTACCTGCAGTCTCTCCTTGGGCTATCACCCCCAAACAAATGGTCAGATGGAACGGGCCAACCAACAACTGGAGCGCTACCTGAGGTGCTTTGTTGCCGACCGTCAGCGCTCCTGGGCTCGCTATCTCATTTGGGAGGAGCTCTCCCAAAACCTCCACATCTCCTCCGCCACGAAGCTGAGTCCATTTGAGGTATGCCAGGGTTTCTAACCTCCGATGTTCGAACATCAAGAACCGCAGGTCGAAGTACCCTCAGCCCAACAGTTGGTCCGAAGGTGTCGGCGGTCCTGGACTCAAGCCAAGGAGGCCATTCAGCACGGCAATACCCTCTACATCTCACAACATCGCCGTCGACACCTTCCGGGACGATTGTACCACACAGGTGACAAGGTATGGCTCTCCACCAAAAATCTAAACTTCCATACAGAGTCCAAAAAACTCTCGCCTAAATTCATCGGTCCTTATCGCATCATCCTCCGTGTCAACTCTGTCACCTATCGGCTCCAGCTGCCTGCAGCGCTCTGGATTCACCCAGTATTCCACACCTCTCAGCTCAAACCCTTCATCACGTCACCAATGGTTCCACCCGCCCACACCACTCCTCCTCCCCGAATCATCGAGGGTAGTCCGGCTTACACGGTACGCCGGATCCTCGACTCACACCGGGGCAGAGGTACACAGTACCTGGTTGCCTGGGAGGGCTACGGCCCCGAGGAACGGTCTTGGATTCCGTCCTGGACCCCGAGCTCATACGGGACTACTGTCGTCGGGTATCCGCCACCCCAGGACCGTCGAGAGTCAGTCCTGGACAGGGGGTACTGTCATGCACACTCGCTCCGCGGCCGGCACAAGGACCCGGAAGTAAGACGGTCGCGCTTTCAGAAAGCATAAAAGGAAACAAGATGGCGCTTCACATCGCTCAGTCATTGAGTTCATTCATGCCTTCGCTATCACTTCACCAACTATTTCGTGAGTACTCACCTATTCAGGTTGCTTCCTTGATTGAGTGTGTGTTGCCAGAACGCGGGTTTATTTGTGTAGATCCTTGCTCTTTGTGTAAGAGAGTTCTAAGAGTAAACGCGTGGTTATCCTGCCTGCTCGCGCTGTTTCCGCGTTTGGGTTTACTGTCCACGCAACACGGGCTAACTGCTAAGGCTACTGTGTTCATCCCTCGGTTGCTCATGACAACAATGCAGGAGCCTCATGTTACCATATTCAGTTAAATGCTAACTGTTTATCTAGATAATAAGCTAATAAAACATTTGTTTTCACTGATAACTTGTCGACTTTAACACGGGCTAACTGCTAAGGCTACTGTGTTCATCCCTCGGTTGCTCATGACAACAATGCAGGAGCCTCATGTTACCATATTCAGTTAAATGCTAACTGTTTATCTAGCTAATAAGCTAATAAAACATTTGTTTTCACTGATAACTTGTCGACTTTAAATTTTCAGTCAGTCTAGTCACTTTCATCTTGCAAATTGACAAAACAGACAATTTTATTACTATTATTGTTTTTTCATTTATTTTGGACCACCGAGATCTCAACCTGCTGAATGTAGTTTTAGTCCTAGTTTCAAACTTTAATTCCGTACCTAAGTTGGAATCATAAATAAATTAATGATTATTTCATTTGTAACTCGCAAAACAGTATCTTTTATCAACTGGATGGTTGACATTTGTGTTTTTCATTATCCAACAACACACACGCAGTCGCATGGATAAGAGCCTCACCGTGACAGTGACACATCAGCCTCTTCCCGCCTGCAGCAGCTCATTGCGCTTGCCCCCTCACGCCTCAGCTTCAGCCCTGTACCCTCAGGCACTGAGCCTTCTGCTGCTGCTCCCCACATCACTTGAGACTTGCCGTTCCCTACGCCATTCTGCTCTTGCCCCTGTGGACAGAGGAGAAGAGCAAGGTCATAGCCCAGAGTTGCTGGAGTTCAGGCTGGAGCTCTGTGCTTTCAGCACTGAAACCAAGAGTGCACATCAACTGTTGCCTCTCCTTTTGAAATACGATAAGGAACAGAGGATGAAAATAGAGGTACACATAAGATTAATGGAAAAACCAGATCACACATTTATGATGGTCTTAAAGTTCCATGGACCATGCTTTTGATTTGATCCCTGTCATTTATTTCTGGCAGGTGTTGGCATAAATTTTTTTACATGATTATATTATTTTAACATTTTAAACTCCTTATTATGCTTTACAGTAGTGAAAATGGCAGTCAAATGTATCATATTTAATAAACTTTTTAAATAACATTTAGGGACCAAAGTTGCAAAGTTTCCCCCATGGGAGAATCTTCAGGACAGATGACATTCAGGTTTATTGGTAACATGACAAGCTACTGTATTATAAGAGGAATAAACACTTCAGGACATGCTTAGGTGTATATTGTTTTATGTAAACGCATTACTGAAATGTTGTCATTGTCTTTCTTTTATACCGCTTTATCCTGTATAAAGGGTCATGGGAGCCTGGAGCGTATCCCAGGAGACTCAGGGCACAAGGCGGGTACACCCTGGACATGTGCCAATCCATCACAGGGGACACATTCACATGTCATTCACACACTATAGGCAATTAGAGAACATCAGTTAGCCTAACCTGCATGTTTTTGAACTGTAGGAGGAAACTGGAGTACCTGGAGTAAGCCCACCAAGCACATGCAAACTCCATGCACACAGAACCTGAGGTGGGAATCAAAACTGGAGGTTAACGGCAACAGTGCTAACTACTAGGCCAACATGGCGCACTTATTAAAAAAGTATTTAGACAAATTTAGACATGTGCTAAAAATTATTTATTTTATTATTTTGTTAGGTTAAGAATTTAGTTAACCTTGGCTAATTTGGGTTGTGGTCAAAGAGCATTTTCATTCTTATTTAGCAGACTCACTCATAGTACTAATTAAATGATTCATTAAATTATTTGCTTATGTGATTAGACAGAGGGATGACCAAATCATGTGTTCATATCCTGCTGATGGTAAGAGATACCTGTTACTACGCACATTAAGTCAAAACATATTATTATTATTATTATTATTATTATTATTATTATTATTATTATTATTATTATTATTGGTAGTAGTAGTATTGTACTTATATTTATTATGATTATTATTGGTAATGAAAGGAAAATGAAATAAGATCCTCTTCTCTGTTGGGGTGCCAGATGTAGCTTTTTCCCCCAGATACATCTTCACATAAAGTAAAGCTAAAAAGTAGTAGCTGGCAGATGGCAAGAGTTTCTAAGCAGTGATTTTGCAGCCAAGAAAATATAGGTGGCTTGAAATGACTAAATTGTATGGCTTGAATGTCATTCATTGATTCGTTCATTCATTCATTCATTCTTTCATTTTTCCCATAATGGTTATCCCGTCTAGGGGTACAGGGGGTCTGGAGCCGATCCCAGGAAGCTCGGGGCACAAGGCAGGGATACCTTGGATGGATTGCCAACCTATTTCAGGGCAAAGGCACATACACTCACACACCCAATCATACACTCCAAGCAATTTGGAAACACTAACTCAAACCAGAGAACCTTGGGAAACCCACAAATAACATGCAAACTGTTATAGACCAGAGGTGAGATGCAAACCACCAACCCTGGAGATGTGAGGCACCCATGCACCCAATAAAATACAATATTAGTATTTAAGAATCATTGAGAACCTCGTATGCTTGTCCTTCTTGGGTCTTTTTAATTAGCCAACGGGAAATCCAACAACAAATGGTTTTCCTATCAGAGACAGTTCCTAAGTACTGTAGGACCTCTATTTTTATACAACAGTTAAACCACCAAGATTCAGAAACATTTTCTTAGTTTTGTTAGCTCTTCATTCCACTCATGGTCAAATAGCCATTGGCTCCATGCTACAGTGAATGCTTTCTTTTGGCCTGGTTAAGCAGCAGCATTGGGCTGTGCTGGCTGTGGCTACGGTACTGGCGAGGGTTGGGAAAAGGAGGCGAGCGCGGAGGTGGGGGCAGGGTGCGAGTGTTGGCCGAGAGGACGGGCAGATCAGCGCCGCTCCATGTCTGCGAGGTGCTGATAAGATTGCAGGATTCTCTCGCCGTGACAGTCCGCTCAGCCACTCTGACCTTCCTCTTCACAGCTAACCCTGCTAACCCTGCCTCAGCAACCAGCACAGCCTCACGTTTCCTTCCTGTTCACCATCACATCTCCTCTCTCTTACTTTCTTCTCAACCGCAGCTACTTCCTCTTTATGGCATTTGCAGGTGTTACCTAACATAACAGCAAGAGTAGAGTAGATTTGATGAGCAGAAAATGGAGGAAAAAGTGTGAATAAGTTAGCAGTATCATATATAACAAAATATTAATTCATTATATCATGCACATAAATATTGAGCTAGTCCTTATATTATTATTTTTCTAACCATCTAGATGCTTTCCATCAAGATTTGATCTTGAACAAGTGCACTACATGCTTAGAAACAAACCGTAACATTTGTAACAGGATGTGTGAAATCTGTTTAGGATGGCAATTGAAATCCAAAACTATTATCTGATTTATTTTTTTGTGTTCATCTCAAACAATCTTAAGTCATTAGTGCTGGCTCTGCTTCCTTAATAAATACTGATTCCTTCCTAACCAACCATACCTTACTGGGGCTCTGTTTCCTTTTTTATTGACATTATTTATGTCTTCAAAACATCTTTCATATGTTAGCCAACAACATATAATAGCACCCAAATTATTGCTGTTTTTGATGATTTGTAAGTTATTTTTAACAATGCGTCCCCTTAAACAGTTGATAAGAATAGGAAACAAAAATTAATCTCAAAGTCTCAATAACTTCAGGACTTCAATAACTTCAATAACTTTGACCTTGGCATGGTTGTTGATGCCAGATGTCCTTCTTTTGGTATTTTTTCGGATTTTCTCCTCCAGCTTCTACAGAGAGTGGTGCAAGAAAACAAAAAGCATCAGCAGTTCTGCCGGGGGAAACGCCTTTGAGAGTGCAGAGACTGGACTGGATTCAGCCGGCAGGAAGGCTATCGTAACTTAAATCAACACACTCTTCACAACCGTGGTGAGCGGAAAAGCATTTCAGAATGCATAACACATGGATTATTCACCCGGATGGGCCGCAACAGTTCGTGCACATCGTGCTCCAATCCTTTCAGCCAAGGAGAGTATAATGTTCCAATTTCAGTAATAATAGCTATGATTAAAGATGATGCATAGAATATATGCATGATGGCACTGGTAGTGTCAGGAGGTATATGCATGCATTCTTTTGGGACTGCTCCTAACCAAACTTTATATTCCTACAATATCGTACGACTTTATATTCATATAAATAATGTACATGATCCTATGGGCTGCACTTGAAGTGTCTATGAATACATTGTTTAGACAACTATCGCAACCGTCTATCTTTGTATCTACATAGTGTGTACAGTGAAACGATATTTTGCTCACCCTTACGCAAACACGAGCTCACAAAGACGCACACATAGTATGCACTAATGAGCACCACTAAACTCTATCCCTGCTTCCTCTTGCATTCTTTCTTTATCTCGCCATACTCTCGCTCGTTCCCTCTCTCTCCCTGTGTGACGGCAGACTGGGCAGTAGGCAGTGTGGTTGGGAGGAGCGAGGACGCCGCGGTGCACATTAATAATGCAGAGCCTCAGCTTCCTCCCAGCACCGTGGCCATGGCACCGGCCCATCGCTGTCACCAGGGGGGAGCTGGGAACGCTCCCTTACTCTCGCTCTCTCTCTCTCTCTCGCTTTATCTTTTCTCTCTCTCTCTCTCTCTCTCTCTCAAACTCACACACGCACACATTCTCTCGCACATTCGAACCCCAACAAACTGGGTCCCCACCAGAGATTTCACTTCATTACCGATCCCCCTGCCATGGCTGCACCACAGACCTGTGCTCATTACAGTGTGAGGACTCAATCCAGGACAGAGCAGCATAGGCCAATGCTGTCACTCTGACTCTCACTATACTTCTGGATGACCCCCTCCATCCCATGATCACCCTGCACACAATCTACTCTTCCTTATCTTTCCTTACAGTCACTTGTTTTAATGCGAATATTATTCAATAACACTTGATCCCTGCAGAGGTACATGTACACTCAAGTAAACATGTGACATCAATCATATCAATACCTAAAGATAGCTAGACTATCCTTCTTCTTCAAATGTTATTATCTCACTAGATGTGTCATCATTCATGAAGACCACGTGTGGCACCCTACGAGGATTGCAAGCTGGGATACATCATATTTGCATGTATTCATTCATAATATATAGCATTGTCCAGAGTCTGGGTTCCATCCCTGCCTCTGTATGCGTGGAGCTTGCATGTTCGCCACCTGCTTGGTGGTTTTCTTCAAGGTACTTCGGTTTCCTCCCATAGTCCGAAGACATGCAAATTTGGCGTTTCTAAATTACCCGTAGTGTGTGTATGCGTGGCTAAATGTTGACCCGAGATCCAGCCATGGTCATAAAATGGTAATAAATACAATGATTTGATTCCTAGATGGATGGATTCATAATATGTGATATATATTAAAAACATTATTTATTAATCAGCCATAAAACATTATGTCAATATTTATCATTAGCTAGAATTTGACTTGCTGCCTGCTACGGTTTGATGATAGCAAAGAAATCAGACTGACTTCGGTTAGATAAATATACCAGTCAATGCTAGCAAATTATATAGGGGGTTCACACTTTCTAGGGAAGTAAAGAGATCTTTGCTTTTCTTCAGCATCTTGAGCGATTTTACTGAGACCCTTAAATTCAATCCTGTGGTGTGTCTCACCTCGGACACAGACGGCTTGCTACAGCATTATATACATGGCGTAGCATGAGAAGGTCACAGCGTCCATGATGAATTGGTATGTTCCTTGTTAAGAAAAAAAAAAATTGCATTAATGAACTTGATTAGGTGCGAAACTGAATCAGTTTGATTGAAATAACTTAGATGAGAGATAAAAAAGACTTAAGATTTGTAAACTATATCTTAAGACCTGAATTATTTTTTGTAACTGCTTACCTACTTTTATACCGATCATCTGATTTGTAGGGGTCAACAGTCAGTTATCAAATTTCGAAACGCAAATGAATCAATCAATTTATTTCTATGTATATTTTGTTGTTTTTAAAACAATGTCAAATAGTTCATAGTTCGAATTATTATTAGAAGACGAAGTATGAATAAGAAGTATGAAGATGACCTGGAGAAATACCTCTTTACTGTCTCTCCTTCGGTTCTGCTGAAGCTCTCAAACCCTTCCAGCGCCCTCCCCTCAAATCCGGCTTCACAGCCCTGCTCAGAAAACCCCGGCTGTGGATCGGAGATACTGGCTCAGTATCAATTATTCATCCGTCTCTAATTGTGTTTTTTACCTGTAAATGTCAGACTGTGTCACGGAAAGAGATTTATTCCTGAAGATCCTTGGTGGTTCGCTACGGAAGGAACATTCCTTAGTTGCTGGCGTGGATTTCCGTCTTCGGGTTAACATCTGTCTCTTTTATAATGTGCAAGGTTTTTTATTTTATTCATCCTATATGTTATAATCAAGGGAGCTTCAAGTCAAACCGTGACTTTAGATTGTGCAGAGTAATAGAACGCAGTTATGAGAGTAAAAACCTCCTTTTATTTCTCTATATAATCCCCTGATGCACTAAATGCACACTTATCCCAGTGCTTAGATACCATCAAGGTAGAAAGTCTTCTTAGTATGACAGAGCCATGATCAGACTGTCTTAAATTCTGGCCTCCCAGGAACTCCTTTAATGGCATGTGGAAATGGCTTGGAGCGAAGTCAGAAATGTGCAGGGGATGTAGTGGCAATAGCTCCCAGCCGAGTTGTAATGTAATGTGCAAGTGGTGTCGGTGATGGATTGCGTGTGCAATGCCCTCAGACAGATGTGTCTCTTCTGCAAGCTGCTGACAAATTATCTGTAGATTTTTCAAAGATCAGGTGTTCCACTCGGTGAAAGTTCACAGGAACGAGTGCAGTTGGCTCTGAGCTACCTTAGCCAGGATCATCATTCATGGGCACTTCTTCATGGACTTCTTTGCACCATTCGCATTGGAGTCTCATCACAGCACTGTGCTTGAAATCTTCTGTAAACGCCAATCGGTTTTACGCCTTCATCCCCAAGTAATTGCTACTTTCAAAGTCCCGGTTTGATTTGAACGTTCCTTGTACAACCTCCCCTTCCCAAAATAACATCACAGACCTTGACTGCATTTCAAAATGACATCTTGTCCAATTGTGTTTTTATTATAATTTTTTTTTTTTTTTTTTTTTTTTTTACCTTATTGAAAACTGAACAACCTATAAGATTTGTCAACATTTCCATACTTTTTTTTTTTGTTTTTTTTGAGGGTTTCTGGTCATTTCGTAAAAAAAAAAAAACATGCAAGTAGACAGACGTTAGAGCTGTAAATTCTTGACACAAATACATGCATTTGTTTTTATTCACAAAACCAGCCCATACTTCTAATTCCAATACAAACATCGCTGTTCATTTTAAAAGATGTAGCTACTGGCAATGTCATGGAAAATAAAAAGTAACCAAGAAAAAAAATATATAATAATAATAATAATAATTAAAAAAAAAAAACTTTTTTTTTCAGTGCGTTTAATTGGGTAGAACAAGTGCTGTCTCCAGGTGCTCAGGAGGAATGGAAATCCACACCTGCACAATGGTGACATCTTAGTGATAATATGACCGCGATCTTACAGCAAAACAGTGCAGACTGAAATGTTTGGATAGATGAATGGTTTGGCGGTCAATGAGTTTCCAGTAGTAGCAACCCCACATGTACACGTACAGTAGATCATCATCTGTCCTGACTATATACTACCGTGGGATCTTTGTTTTTTTTTTGTTGTTGTTTTTTTTTCTCATTCCATTCAGAACAATGGGATTTTTACATCTTGAATTAGTTTCTCTTTTTTCTTCTTAAATGACAAACATCGATCAGGTTTTCCAATCTATAAATTGAAAATCAAACTTAAAAAAAATGAAAACAGTCAATAAAATACAGAAGTTTAAGTAAGAACAACGGTGCTAAATTACAATAGTGCTTGCCATGAGCCACTAGTTTTAAAATATAGCTGTAAAATTTACATTCTCTACACAAGTACTGTATCTTTCCACACGTGAACGACATTAACACCAAACACAGAAATTTTTTGTTGATTGTCCACACTCAGTCCGTCATTTCTGTTTGGCAATGAACTGTTCCAATGTTTAAGCGAGAGAAAAAACCTGCTGGAAAAAGGACAAAAAGGTACCAAAATGGAAACATATAAAAGGGAATGAAAGTTGCCATAATTTTTTTTCATTATATTTAATTTTTGGTTCAAGGAATAAGTAGGTGCATCCATTATTTGATTGATTATGTTATTGTAGCGTTGTTGTTTTGTGTGTGTGTGTGTGTGTGTGTGTGTGTGTGTGTGTGTGTGTGTGTGTGTGTGTCTTTATATGAAGTTTCAGGTGGTTGTTTCCTCTTTTTTTTTTTTTTCTCATGGTTTGTATGCTTGCTAGCCAGTGTAGGTGCTGGAGTCGGTCCAAGCAAGAGTCAGCATTGCACTTGATGGCAGAGCTTTGGGTGGAGGTCGGAGATCACGGCACTACTGGAACCACCGGAACGCCGCGCCCGTCGGCAGCATCACCTTCTTAGAGAAAGAAGAGACGAAGAAAGAGACAAGAAATTACAGTTAAGACATCATACTTTAAGATGGCGCTTTATCATTATCAATTCCGACTTGATACCAAGTTTATTACTTTATTACAGTAGATATGGCCAGTGCGAGTTGTTTACATGAAGTGCCTCGCAAAATCTTACCTTTAGAATACTTAAATGAGGATTACATGACATAGTATGAAAGAGGGCATCCTCAGACTCATTGTGAAGATTTCCCTGCTACCCTTATGAATAACTTTGCCAGCAGTGAGAAAAATGAATGCTATTCTAACACAACTGGAGTAACAAGCTTGGATACCAGATATGCCAACGGGGTGTGGTGGGTGCGGCGATTTGATCTGTATTGCGATTTTGTAAGTGTCGTTATCTTACAAAAAAAAATAAAAAATTATAGTTCTTAGATTAGATGGAAATCTTAACCAACTTTGAAAATAATTCGCTCCTACTACACAGGATGCTGTGCTTCCTGCCAATGTGTCAATAGTTTAGATTACTATTACTAGATTAGATAGAAATGGTAAAAAAAAAATTGAAATAAAAAAAAAGAATATATATATATATATATATATATATATATATATATACTCTTCACACACTGATAACACCGCAGGAGAAATGCCAGCACAGGCTTCCAGTATCCGTAGTTTCAGGTGCTGCACATCTCGTATCTTCACACCATAGACAATTGCCTTCAGATGACCCCAAAGATAAAAGTCTAAGGGGGTCAGATCGGGGGACCTTGGGGGTCAACTGGCCCACGATGACCAATCCACTTTTCAGGAAACTCCTTCATCTAGAATGTGACCTGACACCCATAATGGTGGTGCCCCATCTTGCTGGAAAAACTCAGGGAACGTGCCAGCTTCAGTGCATAAAGAGGGAAACACATCATCATGTAGCAATTTCAAATATCCAGTGGCCTTGAGGTTTCCATTGATGAAGAATGGCCCCACTATCTTTGTACCCCATATTCCAACAGTCTTGGAGGGATCTATCCAATGTGGGTTACTGTCAGACCAGTTGAATGGCCCCCAAGGTCTCCCGATCTGACCCCCTTGGGGTCATCTGAAGGCAATTGTCTATGGTGTGAAGATACGAGATGTGCAGCACCTGAAACTACAGATACTGGAAGCCTGTGCTGGCATTTCTCCTGCGGTGTTGCTATCAGTGTGTGAAGAGTGGGAGAAGAGGGTTGCATTGACAATCCATCACAATGGGCAGCACATTGAACACATTTTATAAGTGCCAGAAACTTGTAAATAACTCATGAAAGAATAAAGTTACGTTAAAAACAAGTTTTCTTGTGACATTTCCAATAAGTGTGATGTGTCACATGACCATCTTCCTATTGAAAAAACAAAAGTTGGATCCAAGATGGCAGACTTCAAAATGGCCACCATGGTCACCACCCATCTTGAAAAGTTTGCCCCCTCACATATACTAATGTGCCACAAACAGGACGTTAATATCACCAACCATTCCAATTTTATTAAGGTGTATCCATATAAATGGCCCACCCTGTATTTTTTTTTTAGTCAGTGTGGCAATACATGAATTGCCACATGAAAGAATCCCGATACATAACCGAATTGATTTCTTTCCCCCATTTCTATCGGTTAGTGTTTATTAAGTGCTTTAAAACAGTATTTAATTGAAACTTGATTAAAATTTTCCCTGTTGAATGATTAGAGAGAAAACGCATTTATAAAACGATTTTTGCCGAAATTGAAAATTTCATACATTTAGGCATTTGGCAGACGCCCATATCCAGAGCGACTTACATTACTATCTCATTGCATACTGTATCTGAAGTGATAAGGGCCTTGCTCAAGGGCCCAACAGTGGCAACTTGGTGGCCGTGGGTTTTTGAACCTGGGACCTTTTGAACCATAGTCCAATGCCTTAACCACTGAGCTACCCCTGACCTCTGAAGTGATCCACTTCACCTACTGCACTCGCCAAACTAACCCGTGTAACTTAATCCCGGACTTGATAGGACAGGTCAAATTTAGTCATGTACACCGATAAACAGGCAGAAAGCTGTTTGTATCGCCTGCCTACGCTCCACTTTCCTGTTCCTTTCTGCTAAAAACCTCTGCATCTCATATATGCTGTCCCTCCTGTCCTTCCTTCCCCCCCCCCCTCCCCCCCAGCTACAGGCCATGGCCTTGGCTCCATGTGAAACCTGATACGGCACATTTATTATTTAGTCACCACGCAGACACGTCGAGCTCTCACCCCACTACTCACACTCATGACACTCCCTCACGTTATCTGTGTCTCTTTGTCTCGCTCTGACTTTCCCCTCCGTTCCCGCCTTGTTTACCAGAGTCTGCTACTGAAGCTCAGACAGACTGGGACAAGGACATGGTCAGCTAAATGAATGCAGCGGTGCTGTGTGTAGGTGTATAGTGAGTATAGAAGCTGTGTGTAGGTGCAGGATTAAGTTTTGAAGCTGTAGGTGTGTATTGCGACAAGCGCTGAGCAGTTTGGTCATTCCTGCGGAGTCTGTGCAGAACACATCTGTTTTTGCGTATTTTGGTGTTAAAAACTGATCGCGTTAGTATTGACCAATCAAGCATAAGGGCCTTCCTGAGGTTTCCTTTCTCGAAGTACAAAATATAAGCCTGATATTATTAACCATCAACTCAAATCTATCAGTAATGACAATCTGTATAAAAAGCTATTATATGATTTCTTGTGTAAATATGGCCAATAATGTGACATATGATGACAATTTTATTCTCACAATATTATTCTAGATGTGCTCAATAAAAACGCACTTTAGTCGCAAAAGAAAAAAGTGAGAACAGATGTTGTATTGATTATTGAGACTACCTGTAGGTGTAGTGTCACGCACTGAGCCTGTATATGGGTGTAGATTGTACGTAGGTGCAAAATTGAGCAGGTTTATTTCGCTGTAATGAAGGTGTGTGTGTGTGTGTGGGTATAGTGGTGTGGGTGTTTGTTTGTAGGTGTAGCCAGAGATGGTTCACTGATGTAGTAGGGAGTACTGAGGCTGTATATACACACAGTATTGAGTAGTAATGCTGTCTGTAAGTGCAGTATTAAGTATAAAGGGGTGTTCGAGTCAAACCGGGACTTTTCATTGGACAGAATGACCGAACACAGTTGTGAGGGCAAAAAGTACCTTTATTTCTGCTACACTAATGCACTTCTATCACTAGTGCTTGGACACCATCAGGGTAGATCGCTGGGCTTCACATGACTGAACTCCTTTCATGGTCCAGACAGATGTGTGGAGGATGTGGCAATAACTTCCGGCTGAGTTCCTGAGGATGAGGCGCTCCACTCATCACTATACTGTACATCGTACTGCGCTTGGAGTCTTCTGTAAACATCAATCGGTTATACGCCTTCATCCAAGAGAAATTTTATTGCAGGTCCCGGATTGACTTGAACGCCCTGTGGCGTATTTAAATGTAGTATTGAGTATAGAGCCTGTGCCATGCTGATGTCTGGTGTAATATAGCTGTGTGTAGGTGCAGCCGGCTGTATTGAGGGTGTGTGTAGACGTAGTATTGAGTACTAAGGTGAAGCATAGTGCCGGTGAGCCCATGTGAAGGTTTAGCAGGCTGTAATGGACCTGTGTATAGGGGCAGCATTGAGTATTTAGTCTATTTGTAGGCGTATTGTTGTGTACTAAGGATGTACTTAATAGTGTTTAGTATTGAGGCTTTATGTAAATGAGATCTCGAGTCTTAATGCTGAGTGTATTGAGTACTGAGGCGGGTTAAAGGTCCAGCAAAGGTATACTGAGAGTGTGTAGGTGTAGGGGATATTGAATATTAAGTATTTAGGCAGTGTGTACTGTCGATGTTGTAGTTTGTATCTAGGAGTAGTATTGAGTTTTAAGGCTGTATGCATACGGTATGTTGAGTATTGGAGCTGTGTGTAGGTACAGTAGGGTGTAATATAATATAGAAGCTATACAGTACGGTGGAGTAGACTGTACTGAGGCTGTGTCTGAGTGTAGTAGGCGATACTGAGGCTGGCTGTAGGTACGGTAGTTGGTATTGAGACTAGGGCAGGGCTGGTGTGTACTGAGGCATGGCTGTGGAGATGAGCTGTCGCCTCCCTCCCAAAGGCAACACTACTGCGGCAGAGAATCTCACACATTCACCAACACTGCCCCGAGCCAGGAGGAGCTCACATGTCTCCTCTTGCGCTCACTCGCATACACTCACACGCGCACACACGTACACACACATGCACACGGAGAGTCAAACACACTCTAGCCCACACAATCTCACTCTCAGTCAGAGTAACCCACATTCACAAATAAGTACACAAACAGACACAAGCGCGATAAACTTTAAACTCGTGCTTAATTCGGCGACACCGGGCCAGAATAATCGGATCGTTTTACCGTTCTGATTGAACACTTCAGGAATTCAGAAATATACTAACAATAAGAAGGCTAAAAAGGCCATCTTTTAAAAACTTTTTTTTTTTCCCCTTTATTTTTAACTGAGAAATGAAGCAAGGTGGCATAAAGGATCATTACTAGTATGACCTACTAACTAATTTCACACTGCACGTGACACAAATGAGCCTTGACATGCATGACAGGAAGGAAGAGCAATGTCATGTTCTCAGCTACAGCTGTAAAAAAAAAAAACAGTGTCTTATTCTTATTCTTAATTTATATGGATTTAATTATGTTGAATTATTGCGTAGCCATCTCAAACCTATTTCTTCATAAAGGTATCATAAAATTCTGAGCGTCAGACATCAATCAACGTGTTACACATCAACCACTGCTGCTTTGTCAATGACAACCTATGAACTTAAAAAGTAAGCATAAAAATGCCTTACATTGCCTAAAGCGAAGCCAATCACGTGCTCCTGACGTAGCAGCAGTTGGTTTGACCCTCAAACCAACGAGTTTGCCAATTCGTTCCCTAATTTTAATCTCCCCATTTTAATGCCTGTTCATTGATTTTACAATGAACACAGCGGTGCTTCTACACCCCGAGCCCGGGCACCCACTAATGAATGAAACTTTCATTCATACACAGACCAGACCGAGATATATAAACATACCTTGGGTTGTTTTATTCATGCGCCCAAGAGACTGCTTGCTGTCTTTTCCCCTGTAGGTCTTAATACCCTCTAATCTTGCATCAATCACCCTTTCTAATGCAGGTGTCAAGACACAAAGCCAGACACATAAACAGAGCACCGGTGCCTGAATATCTGCGCTTGGACGTAGCTGAGAAAGTAAGCACCCATCATGAAATTAATGTACAGTAAAAGTAAGCAAACACCCCATTAGGAACACAATACATTCACACACTTATACTCATGAGCACGGCTGCGCTGTTGTGAGTTGTGTAAAAGTACAGCTGAGGACTTGGAGATGTTTTGAAACTATGTCTAGAAATAATTTAAACAAATTCTTATTTAAAAACGTATTGATGGAATAAGAATTGAATTATGGATAGATCACGGAGTAATTATGATATTAAAGCTTTGGTATAAGTGTTTTGGGTAAGCACTGGGTTACATAATATGCACTTGGTCAACCATTAGTCAAGCACCTGGATAAATGTTGAGATAATAAGGGTAAGCACTGTGTTCGATGTTCACAAAGCATTATGTTACAGGTCACTGTTGTAATACATCAGTGGTTCTCAACTCCAGTCCTGGACAAACACTGCCCTTCAAATTTAGTGCTTTTCCAGCACACTTGATTTAGCTTTATATTGGCTTGATATTAACGGACTAATTAACTTTTTGTGATTAAGGTAGGTGTGGTACAGCAGAGAAAACACTACAATATGCAGGGAAATGGTCATCCAGGAATAAGGTTGAGAACTTATGTGATAAATGCCAGTTCCAGTGTTGGGTAAGTTTATGGTTTAGCACTAGAATATCTCAGTATTCAATATATATTTATATATATATATTGGACAAATGACAGAAATGCTGCAATGGATTGGTGCCATAAGTCTCCTGCAGCCTATAAAGTGGAACAGACAATGACGATGATAGGGAATGTGAGGGCCTAAGTGTTGGAGTAACAGAGTACTGTAGGTATCAGATTAAGATTTGGTCTAAGAGTTGGGATCAATGTGAGAGTAAACATATTTTACATCGTAAAAGATATTTGTTGAGAATTTGTTTAGTGTTGGGTTAAAGGTCTGGTTTGAGGGTTTGTGCCAGGCCACCGTCAGGTTCCTACTCTTGGGTCCTTAGGCAAGACCTACCGGGTAAAAATGTGAGGGTTGCGACAAACAGAGCAAATGTTCCAATGTGACAAAACTCGGATAAAAGGGACAAAACTGTTATGATAAACCACTGGGATACAAAAATTGGCATAGAATCTATGGGACCAGGATTGGGGTAGGCTTTGGGATGAACCTTGAGACAGGTGCTAAGCTAAGCTAATAATGGTTCAATATGGTACAAGCATGGAAAGTACTGGAATAAGTTTTGAATAAGCAGTGTGACACATGGAATAAGTATTGAGTTAAGCAACGGAATCTATTACGGGGTAAATTTAAGGCAGTTCACAGAAAAAGTGCTGGCGTACGTTTACGAGTAAAGATGGTAAAGACCGGGATAAGTGTGTCAAGCAATCCTGGCCAGTCCTTATTCTCCTGCACGTCTCCTATTGCTGTTTAAATGGAGTGATCCTAAAATAAATTCAGACACATCAGAGAGGTGTGAGGTGGTGCACTACACGCTACCCCTCCTCTCTCTTTCACTATGTCTCTCACACATGCTTTCTCTGTTTGTCCTCCTCTCTCTCTCTCTCTCTCTCTCCCTGTGTGTTTTTATATGGCCCTCACTTAGGCAACAGTAACCTACGATGAAACCTGCAGATCCACCAACCCCACAAACATTGCAACAACACCCACATGCTCCCCCCTTTCTTCGTCAGTTCCTCTCTACACACCCACACCTACACATGGTCCTATATACAGGCCACAAATGTCAAAAGCCCACGCTTCTACATGGTTTCACAAAAACAAAAATCCATATGGATCCATGCGGCTGAGGAGTTACAGTCAAGTGTGACTTACAAATCGGCACCTTGGACCATATAGGGTGCTTCAACATATACAGCATTTAGTCAGTTCGAATGAAAAACCCTGGTGCGTTCGGACAGGTGAGCAAGGTGGTTTCCGGCAAACTCTAGCACGTTTTGATTACATTGAGGAAGTGTTTCGATCCTGAGTTGACCCAACTGCAGCAAGTCAGTAGACATTGTTTTTGCATTATTTTTAATTTCATAACAGAAATTTTTTTTTTAGTCTTGAGCTACTAGAATATGACATTTAGGTTCATTTAATTTGATAAAACGTTACCAAACCAATGTGTGGGTACTACACCCATTCCCATTAGAGGCACCATAGGAATAGGTAGGTACTGGGGTACTTCAGTGGGCACCACTGTACTTTGGTGAATACCATGGTAGGTACTGTGCATTGGGTACAGGGGTTCTCTTAAAGTGTGTACCACAATAGTTGGTTAATACCATGGTACTTATTGGATAACACAGGGACTACCAATGATCAGCATGGCATGTTTGTACAAACTGTTAAATATTAGATATGTTGGATATATATCATATATATATATACATATATTAGATATGACTGATATTACTATAGGCAACACGGTGGTGTAGTGGTTAGCACTGTCGCCTTGCCCCTCCAGGGTCCGGGTTTGATTCCTGGCCAGGTTCAATTCCCGTCTCTGTGTGCATGGAGTTTGCATGTTCTCCCCGTGCTTGGTGGGTTTCATCCGGGTACTCCGGTTTCCTCCCACAGTCCAAAGACATGTAGGTTAGGCTAATTGGTGTTCCCAAAATGCCTGTAGGGAACGAATGAGTGTGTGTGTGTGTGTGTGTGTGTGTGTGTGTGTGTGTGTGTGTGTGTGTGTGTGTGTGTGTGTCCTGCGATGGATTGGCACACTGTCCGGGGTGTACCCAGCCTTGTGCCCTAAGTCTCCTGGGATAGGCTCCCAGTATAGACGATGAGTGAGTGAGTAATCTTACTATTATTGTATAGTCCAGGCAGTACCATATTAAAGACCTGGTGAACTTTAGTAGCCACTGTGGTACCCAATAAATCCCGTGATATTGACCAAAGTACTTATGTAGGGTTCCATCATAGGTAAAATTGCACTGCAGAGGGTACTATGTTAAAATATTCCCATAATAGTACATAAACATGTACCATAGTGTGATACGTGTACTATATCAGCAAATAAGTACCATGGCACTGTCAAAAAATACCACAGCAAAGGACCCATGGAACCTATACCTCGGTAAAAATGTCATATGGGATGAAAGGACAAAGCCCTGATCCACCCTTACACTCAAAACGCTAACATTTCTCCTGATACATATTAAATTAACAGAAAAAACATATTTCCACAACCACGTTAATCAATATGCGCTATGTTTATGCACTCGGAAATTTCAGCTTCGAACAGTCTTAATTAGAGTCTGTGAGTATGCCAACTGTATCACTCTGGGTTTGTGCTGGAATTAGTGTTTGCTTAGCGAAACTGCCGTTTGCAAGCCAAACAATTATGTGTCTTGTCAAAACACACGCTCAGTCTGTACAGTTTAATAATGGAATTACTCTAACAGGTAACACTTCTGATGAGCTGTGGGAAAAGCAGGAATTATGACGAGGAGACCTGTGCAAACCCCGCGCACCTGCGATGCACTTCATAGAGATGTGGAGTAAAGCGAATGAAACGGTTCTGTCACCTGTTTTACAAAAGGCTCGTAGCACGAGTTTAATTACTGTAATGTAAGATGGCACTCTGATCCCGTTGCACACCATGACCTTGTTTGACTCCATGCACGTACAAAGTGGCCCCTCAAGCAGCGCTACAGCTTCACGCTGTACCCAATTTTACAGCTATTAGACCAGCTTAGGAAATGAAAGCGATATTACAGAGGCAAATCTGTCTGTGATACAGTACATGGAGGCACCATCCTATTCTCTGTCATTTCTTCAAACATTGACAACTCAATACAGCACATCGGAATTTGTTAGCTAACAGTTAAGGCAAACGGTGACGATAATGGTTGTCATCAGAAACAAATAAATCAAATTAAATTACTTTCCTGCGCTGAGGACGAAATGTAAAAAGTAAAAAGTTTTTTTAAAAAGTGTGCTAAAAAGCACTTTCTATCCCAAACCTTTTGTTATTCAGACGGCTTTATATCAGTGTATCAGAACATCTCTAGGGACACATTATTTTATCAGGATCCTGCAGAGCAACCCTCTCTTGACACAAGATCACGAAAAGTGATGCATTTTTACAAGTACCTTGTTTCGTGGCAGGCAGAATTACAATGTAAAGTGCTGAGACAGCCTTATCGCCTCACGATTGAAGAGGCGTTTGTGTCCCGCTGATATAACAATTACAAATAACTATGTAAAGTAAAGGTACAAGACATTTTAAACATAGCCGAAGTGTCCTTGACAACAACCTGTGCGCATGCATTAGGTAACTTATAAGCCGTAAAAAAAAAATTTTTTTAATCCACTGCGCTTAGAAAAACTGCATTTTACTCGTGCGGCTCACCATAACTATAGTACCTTCAAATATAATAATTAAGATGCTTTATAAATCATATTATTTTTGCATTCATGTAAAAAGCACATGCTTGAAAAAAAAATCATGTTCCATTAATCATACATTACTGGCTGTGAAAAACGCACATAATATTCAATAATAAAAGTTTGGGGTGGACATTTACCCCAATTAAATTTTATATGAAAAATATCTGAAAAGTCACTTTTTCAACAGTTGCATCATCTTGAATATCATGGGAGAAAAAGGTAACTTTTTCTCACAATTTTTTTTTTTTTCATTACTATTTATCATAGTTTACTTTTAATAGAATTTTTTACTATGAACGTACAACCTCATTGGACACGTTTGTCATTTAAAAAAATACAATTTAAGTGAATCTTATGAACAATTTTTCATGTCATAATGCCATTAGTGTAGATGCTGGATAACAATATTGTGCATATTTTATAATTCTCTGCTAAAAAGCTCAATCCTGTTACTCGTTATACTGTTTTGAGCTTATAGTGGTAAAAAGAGTAAATGTTATCTAGCAATATCACACAAAAGGGAGTGCTGTTGTAGTGAATATCAGCATGGCTGTGGTGCGCTAGTGGGCACAAGCGTGCAACTTGTGCTGAATTCCAAATTCTAAATAGTGTGTAACGGGAACCTAGTGTGCTACAGTGTATAAGACGAACAATTACTTGTCTCACAGACCAAGTAGTGCCCTGGAATAGGGGTTAGAGAGGGATTTGGGGTTCAGCCTTGAGGTAAAAGCTAGTTAGCTTTGTGAAACAAAAAAAACACAGGCGTTTCAGAGGCGATTCAGAATGACTTACAAGCAAGTACAAAGGAGACAAAGTGTTATTAAAGATAACAACATTATCAGATTTTTTTTTTTCTGGTTAAAAGCAAAGCGACTGGTTTTAAATGTGGGTTTTGACAGATAGCTGCTCTTTCCTCAGTATGGCGGGCCGTACCAACATACTTTCCCCCAACATGTGACCAATGGTTAATGTAATTAACAACTGTTAGAACACCTGTGCCACATACAGTATGAAACATTTATTAAACACCCCAGTGCTGTACGCTCTGTACTCTCTTGGAATGCCCCTCGTCCAATTAGATTACTTGGCCAGAACTAACTGTTGTATAAAGGGACATAAAACATAAAACAGCCATATTAAGGAGGTTCCTTTACTAGACGACCAAGAAGACACTCAAAACGTTCTACCTGTATTTGGGTGAACTAAGAACTCTAAAACTGACAAGCTTACCAACTCGTAGTCAACATATTAATCTAATGAAAATATGCTGTATGTGGGCATAATAATAATTATTAGATTTTCTTTGAAATAGTAATTTAAGCAAAGGCTGCAAAATCAGTAGGAAGTGAACCATGATGAATCTTAACAATATTGTTTTATTGAAATGAATGGTGGCAAGTTTTTTTTTTTTAAACTGAAGTAAATTATACTGTATTATTACACTGTACATTACACAGATCAAAATTATAATGCATTTGTAATAGGCCATTTAAAAAATTATATTAATTCACCATTTGAATGACATAAGGCCTTTTAATACATTTTGAAAGGGGAATAATCCCAGGAGGCATGTTAATATACTGGCATCCCATCTGTATCAGCTCGTAATTGTTGAAAACCATTAATTAGTGCCAAAATGATGACGCATTACATAGCTCATGTTCTGGATGAGACAATACACTTGCCTTTGCACCTTAGTGTATTCACAACCTTTTCAATACTAAATCAACTTCAGTTAATTCACAGACAGGAGATAATGCATTATCTGCATATCCAAACCGTTGAACCTGTTTCATTTGAATATCATTCATTTATACATTCAATACATTGTGATCCATTTACATGTGACTACCAAAATCTGAATATATTACCTTCCAATGATGACTGAAGAACTATGATGATGCCACAACAAAAGTAACACTGTACTGTATATGATTAGGAATATGAGTATGAAGAGATAAAGCAAGTTCGAATTTTTCCAATATAATGTTAGAGATCACAATTTGAACCTGTTGATCGAACAGTGAGCAGAATTGGCTGGTTTTAAGTTTAATCGGCCATGACCGCAGAATTAGAGCAATTACGCAACAGAAAAACATTTTATGGTATTACATTATCAAACATTGACTCATATGAAGGTTCTGCAGTTCCACTGAGCCAAATCACCTGGGTATCTCTTCAAATTATGGCGTACGGCTAAGTCCAGTTAGCCACATACAACGGTGTTGTGAGTATGTTCAGTTATCAACATTATACACTTGCGCATTTATGCTACACACACCAAGGTGCACAGAAGAAACATGAAACATGATGTGATTCGGGAATTTTTAAAGAGAAAAAACTTTTCTTGTTCTTGTTCATAAATTATCACTTACAATGCACAGGAAATTAACTGACTGACTAACGAATGATCGTCCCACCAATGCTTTAAGTACATTGATAATTACTGCAGGAGAGGACAAATCCAAGTCCACAGAAATTTATTTATTTTTATTCATAGTTCAAGTATTTTCAAGAAACATAACTTCTTTCAAACATCTCCAAAAACAAGCGTTTCTACCTAGTATGTATAATTCAGTTTCAAACTTCACCTCAATACTGAAACTACAGCACATGTTAACATAAGCCGAGGCGTGATGTGGCTGACTATATTTGACAGAAGGTGCAAAAGTTATGTGGAACCACTGATGAAACGAAGCAGGGCGAAGCCATCCTATAACTAACCTGATTACTACACCTCTCACCTCTCAGTTAAATATGTCATCAAGCATAAACTGAAGCTAGCCTGACCTTATGACTTTTATGTGCGATGCGAGAACAGATCGCAGCTTGTAGCAGAAACGCTTACCAAAGATTGCAAATTTTAGTTGATGATGTACTGTGAACTCTACTACTGTGATTATGATCATGGGCACATATATTTCCCTTAGCAACTAGGTCACTATGCTACGACGTCATGTTAGCCACGAGTTTTCAGCCTAGTCCGGTAGGGCAAACAAAACATGGGACCTGGCAGTACTTGTGCTGCCCAATCAGTTTTTAACCCAATACCAAGTCATAAAAAATGAACTAATTATGCACGCTTATTGCTGCACTTAGTGAATCATTCAGCTACATTAAGCAACTGCTTGAAAAAATAAGGAAGAAAAAGGTTAGAACATAGAGACGTTAGGTACGATGGTGCTATTTTCTAAATTTATACCTTCCCGAATCAGAATCATCCTGAACGCAATGTTAGCTCACATTCAGTTGATGTTCTGTTACTCGTGTGATGTGCAAACAGTCGTAGAGACCAGGTGCATCCAATTCAACCTTAGTGAAACAGATACTAAAATGAACAAGCTGTAAGGCACTCATTACTCATTACAAGCATCCTATACGGAAAACATCTGGCTACCTGATCAGCCTGACATAATTGTGGTGTTTTCTTCCATCATCCTTACAAGCAATAGTGACGTTACTCTTACATGCCTATTAGGATCTCTTTAAAATTTTATTCAACCTTATAAGCAGCCTCGGAGGCCAGACACATTTATGCGTTTATGCATTCCCTGAAATGGAGAATGACAGCTTGGCATTGATCCGATTGATAGCATACATTCTATAAGCTGATGTCCATTTAAATGTCTGTTTTTCAGTCATAATGACCTATAATAAACATTCTATTAGCAGTGAGGTATTGTTTAAACTGCAAAAGTTCCAGTGTTTTGTGTACAAGCACTTCATATGGGCTCCTATTATTCCTCTTTACACATGACTACCACAGAACACACAGCTACAGGACCCAACTACTATCTTGCTAAAAACAGCATTAGTTTCAATTTCCCAGCATGTAGGAAGTGTCAGCATGTGATTCATATCGATTTCTGTGGCGTTTACACATCACTTTTATGTGCGCGAATGAAAGAAATAGCGACAGCAATAAGCACATGTACTTCGGCCGGGTCCTACGACCTCAACACAGTTGGCATGAAGTGAAACACTCATAAAATTCAAGCAAACTGTCACAAAAAAACATGTCTCGTGTGAACATAAATTGAGCCAGAGGACAAGATAATATCACCTCAACGAACAAGCCAAATGCTCAGACATATGCTGACAAACCACAGGTCTAAGTTAACGTAGGTCTCAAATGTCCCCTAAACTGTAGCTGTTATTGTTTCAGCTGAAATATTCTCTGTTAATGCATTTTGTATACCTCGAACTTCTTAGATTTCACTCCTCCTTCAAATGCACCAATTCAGCATCTATGTAAATGAGCTGTTACTAAGCCACACCCTCTCAGACAACAGGAGAGTGGAGCATCACGCTTGGTCTTTTCTTATGTGAGAACACAATAGAATTATCTATCGTGTCTAATCCAGTTTACAAGGGAATACTGATTATGATTAAATCAAGAGTGACTTAATTTAATTAATAACTGAATGACACATGTCAAACATAGTCAAACCGACTTCACATGACCTCAGAAAAAAGTTTGAAGGGTCATGTGCAAGAAAAAGGTAAGAGAGAGAGAGAGAGAAGAACAGAGGGCAACTTGGGCACCTGGAGCTCCAGATGACAGTCCTTTGGCCAGATGGACCCTGTCAAACACAACCTAAAAATGTGCATCTCACTCCTTCTACTATAAACCTACATTATCCCTACTGCATATCGTCAAACACATGTATAAGATAAACGCAGTCCCGAAGTCACAATTACACACACTTTTCACACATATAATTCCCACAGTCATAAAATGGAGCTGAACTTATTTGCAAACTGAAGAAGTATCCCAAAAGCTTTGCAGCAGACAGTCTCTGAAAGGCAGGCTGTGTGGATTGTGGAGAGACGTGAAGCACAGTGGGTGGACAGATTAGAGAAGTCTCCATGGTGCATATCTGTCCTTCCACCCACTTCCCCAATCCTGCCACTGCCACCTGCCACCCCAAAGCCTCATCACCTGCCTCTTTAACCCCAACAATCTGGACCTCCAGGAAGAGAATGTGCTCTTTACACAGCTCAGTTACCTCTACCATCTGAAGCCTTGCATCTTAAAAAGTTGAATGTGCTGTCTATTAGTACTTGTTGCATTAAGAAATATCTATAACCTACTAGAAATAGAGGTATTACCATAATGGCTATGCTACCATTCTTACATAAACATGTTGCAATTTTTTAAGGATTTCACAATTTGTTCGTGCGGCACAAAATATGCATTTCTTCTCAGAAGATACAAATTAAGACTACACCCTACTGCCGCCAAGGGCAAGTAGTGTTTTTGGTCTTACCTCCAGTGCAGCAGATGGTTTCTTCTTTAGTTCCTCACACTTGCGGAACTTGCAGATCTGGTGACCCGTCTTGCGGTTGCGGCAGCTGCTGCATTGCTCACAGTTGATCCTGCGCCGACAGGGCGCGCACATACCACAGCGTTTACGCTTCTTTTTGCCGGCATTGATGGCGGAGGCCAACTCACTGTGTGCTGGATACTCAGCCAGACCGGCCATGTGCAGGGCACTGTCGGCAAGGAACACACCGGCCGGCGTCATGATGAAAAGCCCAGCTGGGTTGAAGGGAAAGCCACCACCTATGCCATACGGGAAGTCTGTGTGGCCCCCCACAGTGTCGCCTGTTGATGCGCCCTCCATGTCACCTGACCCTGCTTCAGTGCCCACTCCACCCACTCCCGCCCCTACACCCATGCCCCCAGGCAGCAGCATGTGCTCCATGCCTGCTCGCTTAAGCAGGGCTGCTGCCTGGGCAAAATGTAGTAGCCCATTGTGTCCTTCAAGTGCCTGTTCCAGGCTCCGGTCCGCTTTGGCAGGCACCAGGGCCGAAGCCGTGGACGATGGATGCTGCTGCTGCTGCTGCTGTTGCTGATTGTTTTGGCCAGGCTGGACTTTCGACTTGGCCTGGCCGTTATGGCTCAGTCCGTTGGTGTTTTGTGGGCAGGCAGCGGTGTACTGGGAAAGAGTGCGAGACCTTTTCAGACTTTTGCTGAGGGGCTCGCTAATGATGCCGCTGCGATTGCGGCGTTCAACAACAGGGCTGTCCTCCCTGCAGCTGTGCTGCTCCTGTTCCTTGTCCTTATCTTTGTCTTTGTCCTGGGCCTCGGGTGTCCGGCTGCCCTCCGGCCGTCCGCCAGACATGGTCCAGCCCCAGGGTGTGAGTGTGTGTATCTGTGTATGGGTGGGTGGGGGGTTGGGGTTGGGGAGGGGACAGGGGATTGAAAAAGAAGGAGCCAGGCAGTACTCTCCGTCCACCGGATACTCAGGTAAGGGAGGAAACTCCTCTTCGAAAAACTGGCCAGCCAATGGCAGGCAGGCCCTGGCACCGCAGAACCAGCTTTAGACCTCAGACATCATCTTCCTACTGGCAACCAGTAAACTACCACAAAGAAGGACAGAGTGAGAAGAGAAGAAAAAACGACAAATATTAGTTGATCTACCATTCAGCATCTTGAATGAAACATACTATAAGGAATCATCAAGAGACTCAAGTGCTCATATAAAGTATTTTAGTTTTACAAAGATGTTGCTAAACTATTTGAGATAGCCTAATAGATAGAAACAATTTGTTAGACAGTATTGAATAGGAAGCTTTATAACTTAACAGCTCTTCAGATCTATCTCTCTGCCTCTGAGATGACCTTTATCATTATATGCTAGTCTAAACGAATATATTGGGTGAAACTCAGGCTATAAAAGACACAATTCCAGAGTGTAGATCAATGCAATGTAGTGATGAAGTATCATTTATTACACTTTTGCAGTTCTTTTGGAAAGTAGGCCACAAAACCTAAAGAACAAGTAGACATTTGCTAACCTTCCCTAACTAACGGTGCTAATACTGGAAACAAGCTTAAACTGTATGTTCATAAGCAACAGCACAAAGGAAGAGTTTCGAGTTCTGCTTCGGAATCCACAGTGTCACAGAAGTCACAGTGTAAATTACGATATCTGACAACAATCTCCAAAGGTACTTAATTAGTGCCGTATGTAACAACCCACGTAAAATGAAAGTTTGTCCAAGATCATACTTATTATCATTTCAAATATTAACTGCAGAAGTTTTTTCATGAATGCACATTCACATACGTTCGAATATAATGTCGGTGCACTCTTTCCTGATAATATGCCATGATTTTTCCTCTGTAGTCACGTACTAGGACTCTCTTTCATGACTTCACACGAGTGTAATGTCACGTCTTGCGTGCTGCATTCTTTCATCATGTTAGAATCTGCACCTCTAATGAGGTCATGTATGTCGTCTACCCACATTTCCGTCAGCAGATCAGTCCACCGTGGATCGGACAGTCACATTTCTGACTGAACTGCTTATCATCTGATCTAAGAGTTTTGAGTAACATATACAAATCAGACGACAATTTAACCCAACTATTTGGATATCTGTTTGTGGACGTTTGTAACATCTGTGGCGTGAATGAAACCGAAGAGATTCTGCGTGCCAATACTGCACACTGTTTCATCGCAAACCAATTCATTAAAAAGACTTATTCGTCTTCATCAGTAACTGCCATGTACGATGACCACAAACGTGCATAGACGTACAACCCCGCTGAGGAAATGGCCAGACCTGGCCTTATAAGGGAAACAAAGGGAGGGGGAGGGAGGGCTAAGCGGCTGGGGGTGTCTACGCAGTGTGTGGAAATTGGAAGGCCAGAATTAGTGGGAGGTAAAGCTTCAAAGGCAGGAGCGCAGCCCCCGCATTCTCCCCAGCTCAGGGGTCTGTGGCGCCAGTGGACCACAGCCAGTCCATCTCCCGCTCTCTCTCTCTCTCTCGCTCTCTCTCTCTCTCTCGTTCTGTTCCTGACCAGTGGCCATGCTGAGCCAGGCAGCTTCGCCTCCCGCCTGCCAAGCCAGCCCCATCACACACGGATCTCACGGGTCCATGGCACAACCCCACCACCACATTTCTTATCCGTTCAACTCGCTCTGCACGCCAACACTTTCATTTGGATGCTCAAAACTTCAGAAAAATCACGTCTTACCCAGACCTTGCTAGCTCATCCCTGGCAGCCTTTGGGTTCTGTTTCATTCTGGCTGAGAACAACAACATGGCACATTTAAAATCCCTTCCATTCGCATGGATGTTGAATGGAGCCAAAGATTGGCCACACACCATCAGTGACCAACCACCCCGCGAAAACATTCACCACTCGTACCATCATCAGAAGTATAGCTGTAATCTAGGTTAGTCTTTCAAAACTTGGTTTGTTTGTATCTTCATTAGGAACTACATTAAAGTATGCTGTTAACAATCTAGATTTCAATTATTCCATGCCTTAAACAACAGGACAAACATTCAGCCTTCCGTTCAAGTACGGGGTGTGATTAGATTCTGGTCCATCAGCTGTATTTGTAGTTCAATCCTTTAACAGCACAGGTGTAATGCAAAGGCAAGTGCCAAACATTATGATGCAATGCTCTCACTTTAACCACACTTCATTAAATGAAATGACAAGACAAAAAAAAAACAAAAAAAACCTGAGCCACGAGGAGACATGAAAAGGAAAACAGCATGGTAGGATCAATTCAAATACGCAATATGTTTTAATTATTAAATTGTATAAACGTTAGTATATAAAGTGCCTGATTATAAAAAGGTATATTTATTCATTAATCCATTCTTATAGTCTGATAGGCTTTTAGAAGACAACTGCAGTCAGACTAAGAGATGAATAAAAATTTCATGGAGGAAAATTGAATTCACTTAAATGATTCACTTAAATGTGAAAACGGTATTCGCCATCAGTGTAAAGATTATATTTAAATAACTAATAAATATTATTTAGTAACTATAGCAAAACTGATAATATAGATGTGTTCTCTTTTTTTCTTAAAAAAAAAAATTGAACCACCAGCAATCATTTGGTTCTTAATGGTGCAACAACAACATAAAAGAGCCTAACTATAATGCTATATGATCTATACATTTTTGCCTATTATTTCCCAATGTTGGTCCTACATCGTGTGGAAAATCCAACACAACCATATAACCACTTATAAAGCATAACGCAATAGCCGAAGCTTACTGTATGACCATCTTAAATAGACCTGTAAATATGCAGCCGAGAATTCTGGCATGGTCTGACAGACATCCGTCAGTTATTAAGAGCCACACCGAGCGGCGAGTACTTTTCGATTTCTCTCCGTCCATTAACACTTCTTGTAGATCCGATTCTCACAGAGACAGAAATTGTTTCTCTCCAAACAGCTTCTTTCAGTATCTCTAGCCTCCAAAGAGCACACGCTGTGTTCGCCAGTCGTGTCGTGTCTTTGTCTTATCTGTATTTAAGAATGCAAAAAAAGAAGAAAAAAAATTAGGAATGCTGCTCACTCGTCAGGCAATTTATTAGGAACACCTATTCACCTGCTCATTTATGCAATTATGAGGCAGCAGCACAAAGCACAGGTCAGGCCTCAGAATGAATACTGAATGTTGATCCTAGACAGACGAACTAATTGACAAACTTATATTTAGATATGAGAAACTTTAGATTTTACACAAAATCCAAATTGTGTGGTTGATGAGAGAATTGACAAGAGAACAACTGGTTTGAGACAGCAGCGAAAAGCATTCTTTACCACCATGATGAACTAAAAAGCATCTCATAAAGCACAGGGGACTGAATCTAGAGGAGGACAGGCTAAGCAACAGAAGACCACATCGCTCCAGGAATCTGACGCTACACTGGGCCCAGGCTCACCGAAACCGGACAGCTGAAGGTTGCATCAGGCAATGTTTGTCTAGTTTGAAAACCTTCGCAGTCCCCTATCACAACTAATACTGCTTCGTGCTCAATTAATGAACCAGGCAACATCCTACACAATATCAGAGTAAGAGCAAAGTCTGCGTGATAGTGTCAGTGCCTTTCAGGGCCTCTAGTTCCTCAGCCCACCTGTGCGCAGAAATCCAGCGTGAGCTGAATAAATGCCTTTTAGCAGTTATTAACTGTGCAGTCATGTGGACGACCATGTGACTCATAGCAAGAGGTCGTAAAAGGTCAAAGACAAAGACAAGACTTTTGCGCAGAAAAAAAAAAAAGACAGAATATTATTGTGTGCTCGTGATCAGGAAAAACATTTAGTCCCAGATTGCTGGACCAACTTTAAGGGTTTAACATGTGTATTAAAACTTATGACTTACGATGGATAAATGTGTTACTGAATTAAAGAGATACGAGACAAAGTTTAAAATAAAAATATTTTTCAGACAGGAAAATAGTTCATTAAAGCATACAGTGCTGTCAGAGTTTAAGAGAATTGAAACGCAAAAAGGGTTTGACGTAAGGCATAATCAGCAGAAAGACAGAGGAATGAGAATTTTCTGTCATAAAAATAAAAATAGATAAGAACATCATGTTATGAGGCGCCACGGGCCGATTCCACTTCAGTTTTATCATCATATGATGAAGCAAAACAACATAAAAGAGGGGCTGATTCAGTGTCATGTTACCTCCAGCGGTGAGTTTGGGGAACTGTCCTAGCCTAGCTTCCTGTTTACAGTCTAAATTAAATCAGTCTTGTGAGGATATACTGAGGATTCAGCTGCTGAGTAAACAGTGTGTTGTTTTTTTGTTTTTTCCTTCAGACAGCTGTAATCCTACGATGAATAACAGCGCTGTGACAACATTGTGATTCACTACAGCACTAGGAAAGCTGAGATGATGACAGATGACATAGCTCTTTAGGGGTGATTTTACAGCCTTTACATCTTATTCCGGTGTAAAACTTTTAAGGTTCCAGATGGCTGTATATTAATGTTTTTCTTTTTCTTTTTTTTTTTTTTACATTTTCTTAAGCTTGGGTAGTGGTAGCTCAAAGGGCTAAGTTACCGAGTTACTGATCGGAAGGTCTGTGGTTTGAGCCCCAGCTCCTCCAGGTTGCCATTGTTGGGCCCTTGAGCAAGGCTCTTAATATTAACTGTATCACAGCTCACTCGGAAAAAATACGAATTTCACTGTGCAATAATGTATATGTGACAAATAAAGGCTTAACTTAACTAATAAAGATAAAAGATAAGTCAGTTCCTGGGTTCTGGATTACAAAGTCAATTATAGATCACGTGAGTGTGTAAAACGACAGTATAATGACTACGGCAATTTTTCGTAACTCATTAAGCAGTAGATATTCCGTCTTACAATCTAACTGAATATTAGACAAATATTAACAAATAAAGGAAGCGTCAACTCGCATTATTAGTTCGATTTACTCAGCATCTACAATGGTGATTATACGGTTAATATTCATACATTTATTAAAAGTTGTTTTAATGCATGTTTACTAGGCAAATAATGTCTCTTCCAAACACATGGATCAATATTTTTTATAATAATTTTGGAACTTCTACTGATAAACCATGAATGTAGCTGAGAGAATCACAGGTAGATGACTAAGGTAAAAGCCACAATGTGAGTAAAGACTTTTTCTTTTATAAAGTTAAGGAACAAAAAAAATTTGACTCATTATCCATTGTAATAGACTTGAAATAATTGAATACAAAAAATTTTAAAAATAAGTCACTGATTTCTTGTTGGAGGCCACTGGGTGGTAATTGGGACGCATAATTACAGGAAACATTAAATTTTGAGGGTGAAATAAATGCCGTTATTCTGTATGTACCCCTTAAAACCCAGAACGTTTATATATATTCAGGGATGCGGATTGGGAAATATACAGTGACCTATCTTTTTTTTTAGCAAATCCTAAGCAACATTATGAACTTTTTTTTATAATTACATTTTATTTAATTTTAACTAACTATACAAACATGACTGAGCAAGAAATTTGAAATGTGTCACATAGGCAAATAAGTAGCACAGATACATATGATCACACGTTTTTATGATTGTTTTTCTGTCGTTTCTATAACCAATAATAATAATAATAATAATAATACAAGCATTTGGTGTGTTTTATACTTTTGCGGCGTCATTACAATATCAGTAAAATCTACGCATTTAAAAAGTAACGATAACTTTGGTTCTACCTGGCTTATCCGAAAACCCAAATGCACAGTTTGATGTTTGAAGCCCTCCCATTGAATCACTCCGGCAGCATTTCCGTATAGGCAGCTGTTTTGCTTTTGTCATTGACCAATGCTGTGTTGCTGGCATGGATCTGTACTGCTTGAGTTTTAAGGGTTAAAGAATATGGATATAAAGGAGTTAAATAAAACCAGAAGGATATCCAGTTGCATTCTTATATTATACGTATTATCGTATAATATGTGTAGGTATTAACCTAAGCAGCTGTGCACGTATTTACCATTATTATTTGTTTGTGCAAGAGTTTGGCAAACCAACCTAAGCTGGCTAATGCACTCAGGTAACAGGTCATTATATCACACCCCCTTCAGGCCGAACCCAATTAAGCTATGTCCAACAAAACCTTCAAGTATAATCTGTGACACAGACTAAAGTCTCTGTCATGGGAAAGTAACTTTGTCTCCATCATAGGAGTAACTTTGTAAAAGTGCTTGAGACAAGAATGATGACGAGGCAAAAAAAAAAAAAAAAAACACAGCATGATCAATTAGGAATCAATCTTTTTACGTCCGTATTAAGAATTTTTAACTGGAAAGATGGGATTCCTTCCTAACTCCATCACCACTAATATTCCCATGAAATTAGGTCTGTTATTGAAGTATGTTAACATTTATTTGCTATGGTTTGCATCATTTATATTGCGCTTTCACTGGAAGTCTGTTAGAGGGGAAAACAGTGAGTAAACCATGATATAATAATCGCCACTTGTGGTGCGAATATTCAGGTTCTAGAAAACAAACCCTGACAGAAACTGGCTCATGTTCATTTATAGCCACTGAGAATTTGATCATAGGACAGACGTGCGAAGTTAACAAATAAATACAGCTAAGCTGATGCCTCTAGCAATGGCATACATTTTTTTTAATACTTTTTTCATGGAAAAAAAAAAAAAAAACGTGGTGAAACTAAGACAGAAAATTATGAGAAGACAACTTTGATAGCTGGCCATGCAGACATACAGTTATTAATTTTTATAGTAATTAAATAGATTAATTGTACATTTTTGTTTGTTATTATTTTACTTTAATCTGATTACCAATGAACTCAAAAGAAAATACTTGAATATACTATGTGAATGTAATAGCTTCTGTATTCGTCTCTTATAGAACATGAGTTCGTTCTTATTCGTTGTACACATGTTGTAAGCATGTAATACTTCAGCTTACAGCTCTAGTTGCAAGTCTATAAACAGCGGTATTACATGCTTACAACATGTGCCCATGCCAATAAAAAGCAGCCTGCACACTTCTGCGGAAACATTTCCCTTGTTTACTGTAGCAGTTTTTCAGCACTACACTGATTCCGTCAGAAAAAGCTGTTCGTAACCACGGCTCACGCTTCCTCCCTAGAGGTGTGTGTGTGGGTCAGTAATTGGTCTTCCTCTGCAGAAGAAGAGCCATCCCATCCGAACCCGGTCCCTCTGCACACCCCATGCCATCCACGTACACGCGCCACATTAATCCCAACATCTCCAGCTTGAGTCAGAAATCAATACCAGGATGATTTAAGTGTGTGTTCCTGTTTTGGGTTGTTTAACAATTTCCCAATTTCTAGCCAATATTAAGCCGTTTTTGTCATCCTGTGATTGAGATTTTGGTGTTTTTTGTTTTTGTTTTTAATCAGCAGATTGGCTGAATAAAATGACCAAAAACAATAATGGAAGAGGAGAGTTGAGACGCCCTCTCGCCTGGGAGCCTGACAGCACAAGCAGGAGGAAAAATCTGCTTGAGGTTGCCTCGAGACGTCACGCAGGCAGATGCTTATTAGTCCAGGTAATGCGGAATCTAACGCATCACTCCCCTAAAGACGGGCGGTCACGCGCGCACACACACACACACACACACACACACTCAATGCCCCCCTTCTCTCACTCCCTCACGCTCTCAATTTCACACACGCACGCACGCACACACACATCTCCCCAGCCAGCACCACCACCACCACCACCCCCCTCCACTCCCTCACACTTTCAATTTCACACACACACACACGCAGTCTCCCCCCCTCCACGCTGATGTTAAGGAGAAATTGACGCGCTTTCAGGCGTCAGCGACATCCGCACTTTCCCCATCCAGCGTGCGCCTCAAGTTGAAATGAAATGAAAACTTGTCCAGTAATGACCAAAGTTGAATGAGTGATGAGCGAGATGAGCGGCGAACAATACCCACAGACACCGCACGCCATAACTCCGACACACACGCTCAGCAACACGTTTCCTCTGCGCTTTAAGCAGAATGCGTAATTAGTCGGAAAGGCTGAGACGCACAGCTTCCTGCGTTATACGGCTTTCATCATAGAGCGCAGGTGCGCTTGCCATAAAGTTCCTCTGCCATAAAAGCGACTCATCACCCAGAGAGAGAGAGAGAGAGAGAGTCCACCCCAGAGCCCACCTGTCCGTACACGCAGGCTTCATCCGTTGCACGCAGTTCCGCTGGCCACATATACTCATTCATTAGAACGGTGATACGTGCGGCAAATAACGCGCCGTGTCCTCTGGAAGGTAATCCACGGGAGACAATTCAAACCGTCGCGATAATCGTTTAAAAAGGGAAATCAAACGCATGTTCTGTAATGATCTCATACTTTGCATAGCCAAGAGCCGTGGAGAAAATGACTTTCACGCACAGCCAAACGCATCAGGTATAACACCCAGGCTGCGAATCCTGGTGACATTAAAAAAAAAAAAAACACCTTTTGTCTGGGGCTTGGCGGTGTGAAAGCGCAGTGCCCGGCCGCCTTTCCCCCAGACCAGTTGCTCATCAGCAAAGATGACACGCCAACTTTTGAGACTTCAACAAACTATGATCCCCCTCTACTCCCTGTCCACCCGCCCTTTCCATAAATCTGCATATTCGCAAACGCGTCCCCCTCCTCTTTTTGCTTTTCTTTGCTTTTCTTTTTTTTTTTTTTATTCGCACCTACCCAGGCGGTTTCGAGCTGAGCTGAGATGTGGGGAGGGCTCCGAGTGTCCGTCCGAGCGGTCCGTCTCCGATCCCCGCCGCGCCGATCTGATCCGATCCACGTCAAAGCGAAAGCAAGCAACACCACCACCACCAAAAAAAGAAAAAAGCTCCCGGTGCGCTCCCGGAAAGCTCGGAGCCCCTGGAGCAAAGCGAGAGCGCGCCGAACCGGGCGGCGAATTACGGCCAAACGCACTTTTCCTGGACGCCTGAACGCGTGGGCTCTCGAACCTCTCCGCTCTCGCAATCCCACCTCTACATCCCCGCTCGCGGAGACGAGCATGCAAACACATTTCATAGATTTTTGGAGCTTCACGGAAAAACCGAACTGGAGTTTCCCCAGGCACGCACGAGGGCGGAAAGGGGAGGGAGAGGAAAGAAAGAAAGAAAAAACGCACAAACCGTGACAAAGACGCCGCGGTTTCTTAAACGCTGCTTTTATTTTGGGATCGATCCTGAAAGGTTGCACTTCTCGCAGGCTTTTTGCTCGCCAACGTCCGCGCTTGAAGCTTTACGCGCTGCTGTTTGAGCTGTGCGTGATCAGCAAGCCGTTTCTTTCGCCTGCCATTGCAGTACACACAGCCTATGGGCTTTAGCTCCTTCCTGTATGAGCAAAAGTTGATATGTCCTCATACCTCTTTAAGACTGAACTTTCTTTGAACACATTCATGTTTACAGTCAAACAATGTCAAACTCAGATGCACGTGGTTACCGGTGGCGCTATTCGAGCGCCTTGTTTTGCGGAATGCTTTGTTTTGAAGGAAAAAAAGCTTTGAGAAATATTAAATAATAAGGAATAACTGTGCATTTTAATGACAATGCAATATTTTATAAATATACATTAAATATACCATATACAAAAAATACACAATATGGTAAAATGTTGCAATAATTTTTACATTGCATTCACAATTTGCCAATTTACACTTTTTAATGGCGGCGTAGTAGTTAGCACTGCCGCCTTGCACCTCTACCTCAAGACTCAAGGGTTCGAGTCTCATCTGTGTGCATGGAATTTGCATGTTTCCTCCAGGTACTCTGGCTTCCTCCGACAGTTCAAAGACATACAGATTAGGCCAGCTGGAGTTCACAAATTGCCCGTAGTGTGTGAATGTTGGCCAGCGGTCCTACCACGGTCATGAAAATGTAAATAAATACAATGATAATCACCATTGGCCTCCACTGTGGACTGTAGAGTTTCATAGATGGATGAATGGATGGATTGATGGATGGATGGATGGATGGACACTTTTTATGACAGTAAGTCCTCTACATATGAACATTTGAGTTACAAACTTTCGAACGTTCACTCATTCAGTCGCGGAAGTTAGATCACACGTCTGGCGTACATTGTCACAAGCGGGCAGCATACATCCCTGGATGTGCAAGTGTACAAGCCTTGGATGTCCAGAAGCAAAAAAAGAAGTAAAAGCAGCGGTGATGAAGCTGATTCTAAGAAGCTCAAAGCGATAAGAATAGAGACAAATGTGAAAAGAGAATGGACCGAGGTGAAAACATGTCTCGTTCTTTTAACATGAATGGTTCTACCATCTGCACAATTCTAAGGAACAATGTACTGTAATGTACTGTGTACATTAGCCAATTGTGTTAGTATTCTAGAATTTAGACAATGTATGTTGGACTTGCAGACAAATTGGACTTACGGAACTCGTTCATATGTAGGGGAATTTTTTTTAATTATATAATTTTTTATATATAATTAAATTATTTTTTTTATAAATTTAATGATTAATTATAATAATTAATATTAATTATTTTTATTATTATATATTTTTTTATGTCCATAATGTATGTCCATAAGTGCAATAGGTGATTTTAACACGCAGGTAAAGAGGTGTTGGATGAACCGAGGTGGTGCATTTTTGCATTAATTTGTGCGCACTCCCGGGTTTGAGAGGTCATTTGGTTATTTGCTTGGTTGGTGATGTGTCGGTGTCCGTGCTCTGTCTCTCCTCTCTCCTCCTCCTCCTCTCCTCTCCGCGCTCAGCTCGAGTCCACTCCGGCTCTTTGGAGTGTCCGCAACGCTGGCAGGCGGCCAAGTCTAGTGTGTGGAAATGACACCGCCAGGGCGGCAGAGATTTTCCTTCATTTCTCTCCTTCCCGATCGCAGACGGGCTGACATTGGCTAGAAAGTGGAGCAGCTCGTCAGGGACAATCGATGCGAATCGATCGGGCCGCGCGGCTCGAGGCTTTCCGAGCTGGAAAATTACGCGAGAGAGTGAGAGAGAGAGAGAGAGAGAGAGAGAGATGAGAGAGGATGTTCTACCGACAGCGGTGCATGCAACCTTTTTTTTTTTCTTCTTCTTCTTTTTTTTGCACACACACACACGCACGCACGCACGCGCGCGCGCCGCTCAGTGCGCGTTTATAGCCCGCGTTAATCTTCCATTGAATGCCTTCCGTTTCGTTTCACTGCACCGACACACACACACACACACACACACAACTTGACCGGATTTTTGGATACCACATTTTGTTCCCAAATCCACTTAGGAAGTAAACCTTGGAGGTTTGAGAACACTCAATATTTGATTAACTTCTCAATCAGTGTGTGATTATAGAGGACACTCGAGCTCTACTAGAAATAAGCTTTTATTCTTTACTCCAGGCTAACAATCTTTATGTACTAGTTTTTTTTTTTTTTTGTCGTTGTTGTTCTGTTCTGCTGTAGGCACAGGTCAACTGCTCGTCTTGTGTAGTTTAATGTCATGTAGGTTTAAACTACAGTTCACTCAGCTGCTAGTTTGCACAATACAGGATGGTAGGCTACATCGAGCTTGTATCAGGTGCTGCTGCTTTTTGCATAGCAACTTTGATTTTTAAATCTCAACATGCTTCACAGGGAAGTACAAATTAGACTAAGGAAAAACAAAAACAAGGTTAACCAAGGCTGGGATTTGGGACTTTTATCACACAAGGTTTTGCACCAAAGGAAAAAGTATTCCTTTATGCCATTTGGCTGACGCTTTTATCCAGAGGGACTTACAAAAGTGCTTTCAGGTTTCTATAATTGGATAGGTCCTTACACTGGTTACTAGTTTACTAAGTACCATCAGTCAAACACTATCGGCAAGTCTCTTTAAAATGTTTTTTTTTTTTTGGATGGGCAGTCTTTAGTCGTCGCTTAAAGATCGCCGGATACTCGGCTGTACAGACATCTAAAGGAAGTTCATTTCACCACCTATGTGCTATTTCTTTAAAACAGTAACTAAAACCAAACCGTATAAGACCAAAATTTCCACATAGAGTTATTAGGATTCTAGAAATGTGATTGACCAGGTTAACATTCCAAACTGCCGCTGTTGGGCTCTTGAGCAAGGCCCTTAACCTTTAACCCTCTCTGCTCCCGGGGTGGCTGACCCTCCGGGGTGGCTGAGCCGTGAGATATTCGAAGCAAAAAAAACAAACAAAAAAAAGATTTTCACTGCGCTGTAATGTAGATGTGACATATATTAGAAATGAATTCTCATTATAAGTGAATTATATAGAAGTCAGCATGTCTTCTTACACTTTTTTTTCTCGATATCTTATTATTCCATAATGTAATTATGATACAATGTTAAGGTTAAGTAATGGATTATATTGATGTCTCATCAAAGGAATCATAAGAGTAACGTGAGGCAAACTCTTACACATGCACGCTTAAAGACAGAGAGGCAGCTGCATTCATGATTTCAAATTTTTCTAATTAAGTGTTTCAAGTCCCCGATGCCTAACTGGCCTCATGCTGTGTTCATTACACCCACGAATGTATTTCACATGCGCTTTCTCAGCAGCCGCTGATGACGTGTTAAGGATGTGTCAGCAGAGCGGGCTCAAACATGGAGTCCAGATCTAGGGGGTGTTTTACTCAGAGGAATAACCTGACACGATAATCAGTGAATCACCAAATTCACAGACTGCGCTAGAAAGAAATCAGCCCTGGCCTCATAACTTCATGCCATCCTGTATATTTTTTCTTGTGACCAATTCTGAGGCAGTTGTCAAGTAATCTGAGTTAAGTTCCCCGAATAAAAACTTACATTGATGTCTTTTTATCTTTTAATCAGCAGGAATGCCTAGGTCTGCTAACCCATTTATACCAGCCACCCCTGTTAATACTACTACTACTAAAAATAATAATAATGATATAGTTAATTTTATTATCAGGGGCGTTCAAATCAAACCAGGACTTGAGATGCAATTACTTGTGTATGAAAGTGTACAAGTCGACCTTTACGAAAGATTTCAACTACAGTATGGTGATGAGACACTTATCTGCAGTAAAACATTTGAATGGTGCAAATGTTTCAAAGGAGGCCATATGTGAGTTAATAAAGATCCTGGCAGTCATTCCCATGAACATTACAACATCCCTCGCACAGTCCTGATCTCCCTCCAAGCCATTTCCCTATGTTTGAGCCATTAAAGGAGGTCCTGGGAGGCCAGCATTTCAGACATCAAGCAAACAGTCCGATCATAGCTGACAAAGGTTTTTACTCTCATGACTGTTATTTTCCGTTATTTTGCACAATCAAAAGCCCTGGTTTGATTTGAATGCTCTTGTAGTAGTAGTAATACTACTACTACTAATAATAATAATAATACACCTTAAATTGTAACCATTTACACTACTTATCAATTAAAATAATTCAAGCAATTAGTAAAAAAAAAATGTTAAAAATACAGTCAATCAATAAATCAATTAAAATTCAATATGTTGTAAAAAAAAATAATAATAAAGTATTTATATAACTGTATTAAGATTATGTAAATACAGTATTCACATATTTTGCAATAACACCAAACTTTGTATAAGAGATTAACTGCTGATATGAAATTATTATTTTTTGTTGTTGTGGTTCTTTTACTTCTTTTCTGCACATTATCACAGCCACTATAATATCTTCTTAAAGGAGCCTCTGACATTCAAGATCTGCTTGTGTTTTATGCTAACTAGCTAGCTATTTTCCTTCACCTGTTTTAATAAAGTGTACAGTACTTACTGAACAGTAAACTTGACCTAATGCCTTTATGTGATTTATGTTATGTATACTATGTAGTCATAGTGTAAAATAATAAAAAAGCTTCATAGATGAAGTGGTTTCTTTGGATGTTTTCAACCGCGCCTGTGTCATATCTGTTCCACCTGTGGCTCTGCCTTGCTTTTGCTTTAAGCCAATGAGAAGTTTAGTTTTCTTACCAAATATTTGACATTACTACATTTAACTGAGCAAGCAAGCTTAATTCATTTAATTAGTTTAAATAACACACATTGAATAAGTGCAATTTGTTTGAATAGCACACAACAAGAAACATTTGCTTGACTGTAAATAACCATTTATGTACTCAAATGGTTATCTACATGAGGGGTTTTCAAAAAATCTGATTCGCTTTTTTAATTCTAATTTTTAATTATCTATTAATGTAGGTGTTGGTTTGTATTGAGTAAGTAGCTTATTAGTAGTTTATTTTAAAGTAGATTATTAAATTCGCCACACGAGTATTCACAATCGCTGTTACTCAACATTTTGGGTCTCAGTTCGGGTATTTCACACACCCTCACTTCAGACTGCTGCGGATATGTTTGCTGTTTTATCTCATAGTGATAATTTTCCTGCTTTTTATTAGTGCCACAGTTTCCGAAAATATGAGACAAACTCATTCATCTTTGAAGGTTCATACTCTGTCTATACATGGAAAACTCTCACGTGGATTGGCTCTGTTGAGTGACATGTACTGTATTACCACGCCCGCCAACGGATAAAATGCTAAATTAGCGAAAATACATTTTAAAAGAGTTCTAGATGCCGTGACATAATCTGCCACATAAATGCTCCTAACTTTACTTCTATTCAATATTTTTTATTTAATTTATGGCGCAGGTTTAACTTCAGGCAAGTACCAAAGTACTGCCAAAGTTTCATTCAATTCTGTCCAGGCAGGTTTGCATAAATGCTATGACAAAATTTCACTTGACAGACATACAATAGAGATTAGACTAGTTTCTGTTCCTCCAATATATGAAACATAAAGATATAATTGAAAGAGCAATGTACAGACAAAACCTTTCCTTTATTGATATAGAAGTCCATGACTGTTGGGGTAACAGCAATGGCATTCAACATTCTCCAAATCACATTAAATGTGTCTCATTTCAAGCAGCTGCTATTTTGGCTAGTTGTGATGCTTGCTTTACTGATCACGTGACAGAAAGAAGTAATGTGATTGGATGTAATGCATTTTTATGGTTAATTACTGTCATGTTTAGCCTAAAACAAGTACGTTCGAAGCTTCTACAAAATATCATAAGAATAAGGGGAAAAAAGGTTTGGTTATAGACAACATTGTGTGCTTGAGAAAAATTATTTGACAGTTTTATGCTAATGCACTCACTGTGATACATTATTGTTTGTATAATAACACAGGGACTTACATTGTGGACAATAGATGAAATGAAATCGAATGAGATAAAACAATGCGGTTTAGCAAAGGACACCATGTAACTGCTGATCTTGTGAAGCTTTCTTGAAGAAACATTTATTTTCCCATTTTATCATTTGCTCACTAATTCATTCTCTATACCGCTTATCCTGTAACGTGTCAGGGGAAGCTTAGAGCCTATCCTGGGAATATGGTACCCCCTGGATGTGGTACCAATCCTTGGCACAAGCACATACTATGGGAAATTTGGAAATGGCAATTAATCTACTGTGCATGTCTTTGGACTGTGGGAGAAAACAACTATGCCATGATTCTTCCCCTTTTATACTATAAGTCTTATAAGATTTCTTAGGAGCATAGCAAGCTGCATTTTGGGTTTATCATATTAACAGCAAGAAGAAAAAAAACACAAGGCTTGTTTTTATGTTCCACAACGTTAAATGTAAATGGCACATTATGACACTTTATTCAGTTATAATCCCCAATTACATTACATTACATTCATGGCATTTGGCAGAAACCCTTACCCAGAGTAGCTTAATTTCTTATCTCATTATACTATATATTTTATGGTTAAGGGCCTAATTTAAGGGCCCAACAGTGACGACTTAGTAGTGCTATGGTTTGAACCTGATCAGTAGTTCAAAGCCTTGACCACTGATCTACCTGGTGCCCAGTTATGTCAATACTAGGAGCAAAACATTTCCAGGCACTGGAATATACAGTATTTAATTTTAGATTAGTAGCAACCCTGTGGTCAATTATTTTTCAATAACAACATTTTTATGTCTTGTTTTATATGTTAAGTAAACTACTATGCTTAAACACATACCATAAATGCAAAAACTGGAACCTTCTACAATTACATATAATTTTTTTCACTAATTTTTTCACTAATCATACTTATAGAATATCCAATCCATATTGTAATTTTCCTTAACAACGTCACCCATGGAGAATGCTCAGAGGAATACAGGATATAAAATCCACTAAAGCGCCATTCAGACAAGGCAAAGTTTGAATTCACAGCATTCACAGGTTTGTGATTCATGTACATATACTGACCAACTACAGTGTACGGAAAAAATACATTTCACAAATACTGTAAGGTGTGATCATAGCAGATATTCTGCAGATAACTATCGCACAAGATGCTTCAAAAGAAAAGAGAAAGCAAAAAGAATCGATGAAAACCTGGGTGCCCAAGGTTAAGGAAATCTATAAACGCCGAGACTGGATAATTCACAGCAAACGAAAGGCCGCAGAAATGTACCGTAAAACTTTACATCATTAAGTTGACAGTATTTGTTTCACCGCTGACGTCTTCGGTGTTTGTGTGCTTTCTCACCGAACGAAGCTGCGTGCAGCCTCTCACGAGAGGGAAACATTGGACACGCATTGCTTGCTAAAATCCCCGGAGCGTCTCCATTTCCCGGCCAGGCCTCACCGTGTCTTACATTAAGCAGACGTCCGTCTGCGCGTCCTCTTTTAGCTTTTCAAAATCACTTCCATGCCTAAGTGGCCGGCCGCTTTCTGCGCTCTGTGTGTGGGGGGACGGGGGGGGGGGAACAGTTGGCGTGGACTGCTGCACTGTTGACGCCATTTTTAGTCACTGTTTACCGTAGACCTGAACGACCTGAATGGGTAGCGCAGCCTGCTTCAATAGAACACATCAAGTGACTCTATAAATGGTCACACTGATTATGGATACTCAACCTGTCTCATGACCCCAGTCCCCGCTCTCGGTCTCACTTGCTCTCTCCCTCTCTGTGTTATCTATCTATCTATCTATCTATCTATCTATCTATCTATCTATCTATCTATCTATCTGTTGCATACTTTACTACAGAAAAGTGCTGGACCAAAGCCAAGAACTGGTGACGTCAGCGACTTGGAGAAGGAAATTACCACTTTGCAGGCAATTACAACTGAGCTGTATCGCTAATGCTAATGGGTTTAGCCTGCAAACCTCCCCGGATTCACTAGTGTGTCCTCACTTCATTCTCACTTTTGCAGCTTAACATACCTTCTTACTTGTGTTGTTGTAGGTACCGGATCATTCATAGTAGCAAAACAGGAAGATGCTATTGGTTTTTAATGAAAAGTCTTTGTCACTTTGACTGTGTGTCTATTTCATGTAAAGACGCAAACCGATCTGAAACTGAGAAGAAGAAAAAAATACTGAATAACATAATGAGCTGGTGTGAGTCACCCTGACAATCCTGTAAAAGGAATTCACAACCAACTGTGTCTGGTTGGAATTGACAGGCAATCAAAAGTCATCATAGCCTAGTTTTAGAAATGAAAGAAGTAAACTGCATGGCGATGGGCAGGAGCCAGCCGCCAATTAGAAGTGAGACAGTGTGCGAGAGCACAAACAAAGCAAACTGGAGTGTGAAAGTCTGATAGATAACTATAAGAGCAAAACAGATTTAGGATTGGTGTAGTTTATACTGCTTTCTTCTGTAATTTGGAGGGGGGGGGGAGCTAACGAATGATTAAGTAATAATCAGCTGATTTTTTTCATTGAACAATTTGTATTATAACCCAGTTGTTAAGTTACACAACTTTGTTGTTATGTGTTTTAGCTAGTGCGCTAATGCTATCTGTGCCACATAAAAAGTTAGAAAGCAAAACACCCAGTCAAAGTAAAAAGAAAGCATCATGAACAACTGGCTGTTGAAGGTATTTTAGAAACCTAGCTAGAGTTAAGACTGATTTATGTTTCTGCATCAGGTCTATGCTGTGGGTCTTACTTTGTGTGTATCATACTTTGTAGCCCATGATGCAGCCTGACATGAACCTCCCCAGAAATGTAACTAGCAGTCACGAAACAACTATCAATATGTTTACATGACGCTGCTTTACTCTGACTAATTGTGTTAGCTTGATTAGCTAAAACCGGACTTTTTAGAAATGTAGAAAATGCATAACAGAGTTTACAATCTGGCATTGTCGTCTGCCTTCAGGTTGAACCATCACCAGGATGGCTACTGTGAATCTTGTTTTGTGTATACAAGATGCTTTTAATGCTCAGCATGTTACCAGATTGCTACTAACTAACTAACTTGTTTTTCCATGTTTGTCAGGGTGTATGACATAATACGGACAGGGGTAGCTCAGTGCTTATGGCACCTTGAAGGTTCCAGGTTCACCATCAAGGGTCCTTGCTCAAAGGCCCAACTGATCTGCATAATGCAAATAAACGTTCCAATACTATAAGTAGGCATATGGCCAGTCAGACCTATTTAACTAAATAAGGCTGTACTTGTATCATGGACAGCAATCCAATTAAATAGCCTAATTGTTCTATAACCATAACTCGACTTAGCCGTGCATGTAAACCTACTGTGTGAATGTTCCACCCAGAAACATCACTTCACCGGCTTCTTCTTCAATGCTTCCATTTTTTAATTGAGTTAAGACTTATACTGACCATCTCCTCCGATGTCTTCGTCCCTTTCTGTTGAAGAGACTGTTGTTCAACATCTACAGTATTAGCTCCAACTCCAACACAATCTATTCAGTTTCATTCGCCATTGTTTGAAGTTGACCAAGAAAACTCACCATTGAGAGTGGTGAAGAGACTTGGTACAGTGGCATAGGAACCCCACAGCAAGCTGGTAGTTTAAAGTAATCCCTTTTTTTCCCCAGAAGGTAAAAGACAGGCTGGTGAAGAAATGGCTGCTAAATAAATATCATGAGTGAAACTCATTTCATAGACACTCCCCAGCAGTGTATGTACTGTAAGTAATCTTTTTTTTTTTTTAATTATGATGACTCTTAAATAAATATTAAAATAGCTGACTTGTTGCCATGGTGTAAGAGGAATAAAACACTTGTAACAACTCTGGAACGTCCTGTTATTGGGTGGTAATAGGCCTCCAAGTCATATCTGTTGTGTTTTATTCCTTATCTAATGTGTCCACTACACTAATTTTATAATATTAGACATGTCTCAAATGTCTAATTTGGGGTGATTGTATCTTAACCATTGTATAATAGCTGTTAAAAGTGTCTAAAGTTCACCAAAAGCGCTATACTAAAGTACATATAAGTCAGGGACCTTCATCTTTAACACTGCCACAGCCACTCAACCCTGAAATCAAGCCAAGTGTTTAGTGTAAAGATGTTATATTACACTTAAGGCTATCGTTTAATCATAATCATTATTGACTGAAAATTATTCCACCTGATAAATACAACTTATTCTGTCACAATGGTCCTAAATAGGCTTTTCTGTGTGCTTCCAGAGCTAATGATTAATCTTACATTATTATAGACTTTACTCCTACAAAAGGAATGACAAAATGCTGTTGGTCCGGTGCCAAGACTGGATGACATCTAAAGCTTGAAGAAGAAAATCCTCCACTTTCCTGGCAATTACGAGTAAGCTATATAGCTCATGCTAATGGGATTAGGTTTAAATCTCACAGGACTTATTGGCGTGTCCACACTTTAGTCTCACAGTTGTAGCTTGCCTTCATTCATTTAATGGATAATTCATAATAATAATAATAATAATAATAATAATAATTAAAGCTGCAAGCAGCGATGAGCGGGCCCTCGCACACGGTGCAGTCCATGCGGGCTGTACACTGACCTCCTGCATGTTCTCTCTGACATCGTCGTTGAATTTGAGCAGAACTAAGGCCAAAAATAGATAGAAACCAATAATTTCCTCATACCAGTTGGTGGCGCTATGACCGAGTTATCATGTTGGCATGTCAATGAGTAGACACTATGAATGTCAATGATGCTGTAAAGTTTTGTCCAGATTAGATGACGTGTGTGGGAGAAACAGGCAAAAATACATCCATTTCCTGTGCGGCGGGGGAGGGTCAAATTCGTCAGGGCGCCACAGGCAGACCATGTGACCCAGATGAAAGCTTTTGATGACTTTCTGTCCTTAATCCCTTACGAGCGATCTGAGAAATTCGGTCGGGCAATCCCGGTAGGAGGAGTTCGTTCAAATACGAGATGTGCGAAACGCAATATCTTGCAATTTTTTCCAAAATGGCGGACTTCCTGTTTGTTGTAGAGAGTACCTCCAAGAGACTTTTTTTCCTGAGGTGAGGAGATACATCAGTCTACCGAATTTGATGGCTGTATGTCTTACAGGGACCCAGATCACGATCTAGGGGGTGCTGCCGAGACATTTCGCCACGCCCACTCATGACGACATTGGCATGAGGAAAGGGGTGCATGGCCTGATGTAAGTCTAGAGTATGAGCTGGATTGGAGAAGGAAAGACAGCAACTTTCTTTATAGTGTCGAAGGATCTAATTTGCGGCCCCGCCCTGGGCAGACCGTAGAACTTTGATAAAAGCTTTTGATAACTTTTACTCACCAATGTCTTCAGGACCATGGTGCAAAATTTGGTACTTCTTGCATTATTTCCCTAAGAGGAGTTCGTTAAAATATGACATGTGGAACGGGGAAAATCAGGCAAAAGACATAAGCTACTGCCAGTAGGTGGCGTTATAGCTATATGGTCAAATTGGCACATCAATCTGTTCAGACTCAAACAAACATCATGACTGTAAAGTTCAGTCAACATTGGAAGAAGTATGTGGGAGAAACAGGCCAAAAAACATCCACTTCTTGGGCGTCGGGGGAGGGTAAAATTCATGGCGCCGCAACAGCCAGACCATGTGACCCAGACGAAAGCTTTTGATAACCCTAGGTCCTTGACCCCTTATGAGCATCCGGTGAAATTTTGAAGTAAATCGGGCAATTCCCCTAGGAGGAGTTCGTCAAAATACGAGATGTGCGAAACGCAACATCTCACAGTTTTTCCAAAATGGCGGACTTCCTGTTCACTTTAGAGGAGACCTCTAGTAGACTTTTTTTCTCGTGCCGGGAAGAAACATCAGTCTACCAAATTTCATGTCTGTAGGTCTTACAGGGACCCACATCTCATTCCAGGGGGCGCTGCTGAGCCATTTGGCCACGCCTACTCATGGCGACAGTTTCACACGAAAAATTTTTCGCCGGGGGAGAATTTTCCGGAAAGTTTGGTGAGTTTTCGAGCATGTTCAGGCACCCAAATTAGCAGTTCTTTAGGCACGGTGAGGAATACAGAATAATAATAATAATAATAATAATAATAATAAATAATTCCTTCGGTTACAATAGGGCTTCGCACCATCGGTGCTCAGGCCCTAATAATAATAATAATAATGTAATTGCTAGGACTTTACAGGGTTAAGGAGCTTGATGTTCCTGTAAAGACCTAAAAGTAAAAAAAAAATTGTATCTGTTAATTGGTACATAGAGTTTACTGTCATTGTCTCTCTTCTGTGTATAGATGCAAAATAATTTACCTTGAATTGGTAAAAAATACCTCAAAGCCAGAAAGAAAGTGTGTATTGATTGATTGATTGATTGATTGATTGATTGATTGATTGATTGATTGATTGATTGATTGATTGATTGATTGATTTTTAAGGAGGTTCACTGGGTTACCAAATAGCCAGGTAAAATTTAAATATTTGTCTTGTTACCACTAAAACACTGAATAAAGAGAATTATGACTAGTGAAATATGAGAGACTTTTTTATGATTATGGAATGTAAATCAACAGACAGCATTTATATGGTATCTTTTCCACCAATATTCGGGTTATGTCACCCAGCGTTATCGTAACCTACGGGATGTGCGATGCTATCTAAAAGCACACCTAAGCAATCTAATAATCTGCTATCTGATGCACAAATTTCACAATCAGTATCTTCATTCGACAGTTTCGTATTTGTCATACATATGCACACACATACTGGCAAAGAATTATTGATGTATTAAAATGTTTGAAAATTAAGGGGTGGGTCAGTTTAAAGCATTGGACTATGGTTTTTGGGCGGTCTCAGGTTCACATCCCACAATCACCAAATGGTCAATTTTGGGCCCTTGAACACTAAACTGCTCAGATGTATAATGAGATAAAAATGTAAGTTGCCCTGGATAAGAGTGTCTGCTAAATGTAAACAAACTTCTTTTACTTTAAAGTCTGTGTCAAAAAAAAAAAAGATTCATTTTAACTACCTGGATTCATTCACAGTTTAAAAGAACCCAAATCAATATCCATTTCATCAATACTTGTAGCAGGCTCAGAAGGACATGGAATAACAATTGATTTAATTAATTAATTAATAATCATTAAATCTATCTATCTATCTATCTATCTATCTATCTATCTATATCTATCTATCTATCTATCTATCTATATATATATATATATATATATATATATATATATATATATATATATATATATATCATTATGAATCAGAATCTGTAAACATAGACCCTTATCAGTTTATTATTAGTATTACTTTAATAGTTACTTTAATGAGTAAAAGGTATATACCAGGAATGCCTGGACATCATCACCGGTTTGAGAGCATTAATTAATTATTGCTTAGTACATATTAAACTAACAACACATGACTTTTATATTATTACTTATTTAGGAATTATGCAGTATTCGTTAGCAAGTAAAAGTTGCCATGTAGGTGTTTAAATGTCACAGATCTATTTTTAATTAATCCCTGTATAGTTACTATAAGTTAATAAACACTCTTTTAAAGTGTTACCCCCTAAGTTAACTTCATTCCTATATTCAAGGGTGTCGTAAAGGGTGGTAAGTGTGGATGATTCGAAAGGCCCCTGAGTGAGTGGGGCCCCTAAAAATGCTATGACAGTTAAAAGGTGTTGGCATGGTCCCCTCTTAGGGACCCAGAAACTCTAGCAGCTCATCTGTACAAAAGTGTACCCCATGTGGTTGCATTTGTACAAAATGTATTTTCATTACACTGCCCAGTTCATTACCATTGCACTGACTAGCTGTATATGCACATAAAATGCTAGAAATGTTGAACGGTTACAATTTCTGTATTAACCGACACACACAGTCAATTCTTTTTAACGAAGATTAGAAAGAGCTGTAAGTCGTAAAATTATATATAATCAATTACTTCAATTTCGCTTACAGCACATTTATGAATATGTGTTGCAGCTTCTCTGTGTTGCTGAAATTCCCGACTTGGTTTGGATATCTTTGCCACTTGCATGACACATACTCCATCTACTTTTAGTTTTACTTTTCTCCAATGCCCAAGTCATAGAAGACGCGTGAATGCAGTGGAGTGTCATTTTTGACACCTTGGGCCTGAGATGTGTGAAATTCCACAGGTACACAAAGCTACGCACATGGCGCTCAGCTGCAGGTGAAAAGTGTAAAGGTGGCAATGGATTTGACAACCTCGCTTGCAAGAAGCTACGTGGGAGACATTTAATGGAAAAGCACAAGTTTGGTTCCATAGTCCGATGAGCTCACACAGGCAAGTGCGTTGAATTGCATTGTTGTTAAGACTTTAAATGGTAATTAATGGAGCTGTAATCAGTTGCGCACCTGTATAAAGTCTATAGTATGGGCATTTCGATTTTTAAAAGAGTACAAGATCATGTGGACTATAACAGATTATAAATTCCCCTTCAGGTAAAGACTTTTATACTGGTTTATACTGGTTTATACTGGTTTATTGTTATTATTACTTTTGGTGTCATCTCTTAATCAAAGAAAATGATTGAAGCCATTCTTGAACTCATGTTTTAATTATTGTATTTATTAGATTAGATTCCATACAATCCAATATCAGAAGTCTATGTTTGCTTTAAATGAACCAAGGCACACAATGTTACCCGGTACAACACAGAATAAACAAATTATTCTAAAGTACTTTGTCATCACACCTGTGATGTTTTGCATAACTTTGCAACAGAAACTTGCCCAAAGCCTGTCATGTACAGTGGATGGGACTTATTTGTATTTCTTGTCTTAATGCAAAGCCATGTAGTTTTGTTATGATCATTCTCATCGTAAGCACTCCATTAGCTAAGACACACATCGTTAGCTTTCCTTAAATTTCACACGTAAATTTTAGATTTACAACATGTGTCGTGATATCACCTTGAACTAGGTTTTGAACAACTTAAAAATAAAGAAGAAGTTGCCAACTTCTTAATGCTGTGCTCATCAGTGTGACCTCAGACAAGGAAACAATTACCGTCTTAGCAACTTGTGACCAAACTGTTGTGTTAATAATCAACCATCCGACAAGAGATCAAGCTGATCTATAAATAGCACAGTAAAAAAAGAATATGTACATGATTTATAAAAATAGTGATGGAAACTGTTAATAAGCCAGTTTCTTTTTCTTCTGCAAATTTATGAGATGATATAAATGTGGGATATTTTTTAATTAGCTTAAGTTCAGATAAATCACGTACATATAAACATACATATTGTTCATGCAGCTTGTTAGCAGGCTGCCTTTCTTCTACGTTATTGCAAAGGATTTTTAACGGCAAGAATATAAATCGCTGGTGCTGCCAAGTTTACTATTGTCTGCAGGAAATGTGTGTAGTGGATAGAGAGGTCATGGCCCACTTGATTCTTGGTTGAGTCTTTCCTTAAATAGATACAGACACAGTGACCTCATTGGTAAAATTTATGTGCTTTCTTTCTAAGCTTGGACATGAATCAACACTTTGATATAATATCACTGTTTTCATCATCATTGGAGCTAACATACAGTAATAGTATAGTATTTAAAAAAATCAATAGTTTGCATCTACAGGGTACTTAATGGTTCTTTGCTTCCTAAAGAAGTTCTGTTTGGGACCGTGATTTGTAAGCTAAAATCTGTTATAGGGATCTTACATAAAATATTTCGCATGAACACTTATCACAGACACTCCATCCTTTAAGCTCCGTGAACTTGCAGTAAAAGCAGATGTATGATTCCAGAGATAATGGCATAAAAAGCACTTACAGAATTATACAGAATGATATAATATGTTACAGTATGCTTAGGGTTACATTATCAATAAATAAGGTTTAAATAATATATAGGTATTCTGCATTTACCACTGTGCCCCCTAGTGGATTGGAGGTCTTGATCAAATGCTATTACACCAAAATTGCAACGTTTCTTTCTGCTCAATATCAACTTACTTAAATTGTTGAAGAATGTTTTTGGGATTTGAACCTGTGACCTTCTGTCCCTGTTTCGTTGGATGGTTCGAAGAAATGTTTAGGGTGAATGAATGTAATTATTTTTCTTTTAAACTCAGAGATATGATACAAGGACTATAAACATGGAGAGAGGTAATGACATCGAACAGGACTATTTTGGTGGACTATTAACAGCTTAGTGGTTAGCAATGTCATCTTGCACCTCGAGGGTCCGGGTTCAATTCCCAGCCAGGGTCGATTCCCACCTCTGTGTGCATGGAGTTTGCATGTTGTCCCCGTGCTTGGTGGGTTTCCTCCGGGTGCTCCAGTTTCCTCCCACAGTACAAAGACATGCAGATTAGGTTAACTGTTGTTCCCAAATTGATTGTAGTGTATGTGTGTGTGCACCCTGTATGTGCAGGGTGTACCCTGCCTCGTACCCTTAGCCCCTCCCCACCCCACAGTGAAGGAGTACTGTTTTGTTAAACAAAATAATTAATTTCTGTCCATTTAAAGCACTTGTTATTATTATTATTATTATTATTATTATTATTATTATTATTATTAGTGAACTGTTATTACAGGGCATACCTGGTCTAAATATTTAATTGGTATATGTGCGTACAGATCTCTGAAAATTTTGACATTTCCTACATATGAAAACTACAAGAATTCTGGAACGAAAATACATTTCTCTTTTATGTGTATCTCAATCAGATATAAAGTTCTAGCATTTAAAAAATCTGGTTACCTCAAAAAGTAGAAAATTGCATTTAAAGATTTCATTTTGATCAGGGATATGTTGATTTGTTTGGGCTTATATCTGTTTCGCTCCAACATGTAGCTATCCAACTTGATCAAATTCTGACATTCACTGGGGCAGGATACCACACTTAGGAAGCTTTCAGACATCTTTGGGCGGACTGATTTCATTTACCTCTGCATTTGTTAGCTCTTTCCGTTTTCTAATCTTCACGGAAAGCATAGGAGACATAAAACGACAATAAAAACATTTTCATATGAACAGTTTGAGAGTAATCGCCATTTTCATTTATCATGACTTTTATTAATTTTTACAAATAGTTGTATTGGATATGTATTCTTCTCTTAGAGGCTTTGAACTATTACTACTACTGGTTTGGCTGTAAAAATCATCAAACAACATATTATTGATTCTTAATTACATACCGGAATTACAAAACAAAAAAACAAATAGGCTGATTTATACATAGTGGCAAAACTGTTTGAGGTGGATTTATAGCATTTTGCAAAATGACACAAGGTTTACAGTGGTATTAACGAATTTATAACCAATTTAGACAGAATATTTTGTAATTTGTGCTTTTATAAACACTCTTGTGATGCAAAGAAGCCATGAACAAAATATCTTTAGTGTTATGGTGCTTTAATCTCAATATGTATTACAGTTGTACATGTGATCGTGCTTTTACACTATATAATGTACAGCAAATATTTTACAGTGTGTAATACTGAGCGGTTCAAGTAAATATAGTGAATGATATATTGATGATATAAGTGAATTATATATTGAGTTGTTTCTCCATATAAGTTGTAAGGCAGTCTTTTAAATATGAAAAAAGTATATTTGTTAATGTATAGAGTAAAGCTATTGTTTAAGAAGAATTAAAAAGATGCAACCCCAACACAACAACAACAACACCAACAACAAATGATATGAATAAGAATAGGGTTCAAACTTCCGGGTGATGCTGTAGGCTCTCTCAGCCGAGGGCCCAGAGAGAGCTGATTGGCCGAGCTCTCTCAGAGGGGTGGGATGGGAGGCTACATAGTGCTCTCAAATCAGTCACAGCTCTACAGCCAATCATGGGCGCCTGTGAGATCACGCAAGCGAAAGTAGCAGAAAGCACTGTCCTTCAGAGCGAAAAGATGCAGTCGGCTAGGTCACTTGGTTCAGAGGAAATACATGATAGACTTCAGCCCTCCCTGAGTTACTGGTAGTAGTAGCCTTACTGTGGGAGCCCCCTAGTGACATGGAGGAATTGCATGCGACTAAATTGGGGAGAAAATCGAGAGGAAAAATCCCCTCAAAAAAAAAAAAAAAGGAAACTAGGTGTGTGTCCTTGCTAATGATAATTGTTGACAAATATTACACTTGGTTTTTCAATTATTCATAATTAGTTTTAAAGATTCCCAAGAACTACACAGTGTTCTCTTATGTTATAACATGGTTATAAATGATGGAACAATGACTTATTACATATTATTAGAGCTTTATGAAGTATTTATTGAAAATTATTTCATTGAATCATTCATAACTTAAAAAAACTTTATGACTTCATGCATATGAGAGTGACATTTGGTTTACACATGAGCCACGGGAATGAAGACCAAATGGAAAATCAGAACAAGTGAGGTGGAGAGAACAGAGAGAGAGAGAGAGAGAGAGAGAGAGAGAGAGAGAGAGCAGTAAGCCGTGACAAAGGAGAGGTTCGGGTGGGTGCGTTGAGCCTCACGGCTGCGGCCACACTCAGATCTTTGTTGTTTTCTCTATGTGCGAGACGAGGCAGAGCGCTTTTCCTGACCGGGGGGGGGCGGGGGGGATTAGTGTTCCATGCCTCTTTCTCCAGCTGCACACAAGACCGGCACCGCAGGAGTGCTCCTAAACACTGCCCCGAAGTGCGAGAGACACAGAAAGAAAGGGAGTGGTGGGAGATGTACGGCTTCTCAGACACTGAGGAATGTTGTGAGCCTCGTAAGCTTTCCAAACAAACACCGCTGTGCCATGCTCCCCTCCCCTCTCTCCACCAGAGCACACATGGTTCTGCTTCTGTCCTCATCCATGACCTTATGACGTACAGCAAGACAGCAGGACAGTATGGCTTCTTCTCCTTAATATTTCTCCCTGTATACCTCTGGTGTCTTTTTATCACGTACATTCTCTCTCTCTCTCTCTCTCTCTCTCTCTCTCTCTTTTTCTATCTCTCTCTGCACTATATAGTCCATGCTAAGCTTCTTGGAGGGATGAGTGAGTACAGGAGAAGGGGTGAGTGAGGTCATTCACATATGAACTTTGAGAGCCATGAGCACTGTCAAGTCTAAGACAAGGTTTCAGTGTCTTAACCTGAGTGATTTGAACTTGCAGGGCAGGAACAGGTGCGGCTAACACAAACATCCACACACGACGTGCTGACAGGACGTCTCCAACATTCACCATTCGAATAATGTGTATGAAGCACAGAATGCATTTAACAAGGAGATCAGCTGGAATATTGTCCAAGAACACTTCATACAAATATGAGACATGCTACATGCAGGTAGGTGATATTCATAGGAATGACCAGAGTTCTGAGTAACTGGGAGTAAATAAATGTAAGGAAATGATCTCTCAGTGATCGACCGCCATCTGGTGGTGTCTTAGCGGAATTACAGATAACAATCAAATAAAGGATGGAGCTTAACACTAAAATGATAAACGATATAATGATACAAAGCTCATTAAAATCACCATAAACGTTTAGGGAAGATGAAAATCTAATTGAAAAATCCTATTATAGTTAGACTTCAACAGACAAAGTCGAATGTTGTGTAATATATAATATATGATCCAATCACGTTTCAATGTGCAAATGAGACCCTAAAAAGCACAGGAGAGCACACTAAAGGTATTTAACCCAAACTGCAATGACATTGTATCCAAATATATATGTACTTGGTCCTGCTTTTGCAGCTATAACAGTTTCCACTCTTTTTGGAAGGCTGTCCACAAGACAGTGGAGTGTTTCTGTGGGAATTCGTGCCCATTCATTCTGCAGAGCATTTATGAGGTCAGGCACTGATGTTGGACGAGAAGGCCTGGCTCACAGTCTCCGTTCCAGTTCATCCCAAAGGTGCTAGTTGTTCCACACCGTACTCATCAAACCATGTCTTTACAGTCCTTGCTTTGTGCACTGGGGAACAGTCATGTCGGAATAGAAAAGTGCCTTTACCAACCTGCTGTTTGGAGCATAGCATTGTCCAAGATGTCTTGATATGTTGAAGCATTAAGATCACTGGAGATCACTGAGGATAAGGGGCCTGAGTGAAAAACCTGAATTCAATAATTAACGGTTTAGGCCAAATACTTTTGTCCATATAGTACGCTGGGAAGAAAACTACAACAGCTTAATTGGCTTTTTAAAATGTTCATTACATTAATTTTTCAACCACTCAATCATCCCTTTTTAATTATTTTTTTAAAAAATCTGGCCGAAATGAGGGTATTGGTGGTTCAGCAGTAGGTTCCTCACCTGTGCCAAATCAAATATGCAGAAAAGAAATTTCTGCTATGTTGACTCTAATAGTCAGAAGAAGAACTCTTATTTAAGATACATGTGGAACTGTGGTCCTAAAGGTCTTAATTTGGTTTGTTTAAAGTTAAGATAAAGTTAAAGTTAAAGTTAATTCTGATATTTAAATCAGAACTATTTTTTTTAATGGTGGCTATAATGTTCTTCAGTATAATCACATCACAGAATAAGTACAGTTGGTTGGGGAATAACTATCTAGTCGATGTGAGTTTACCAAATTGGCAGAAAATGGGGCAAAAAAAAAAAAAAATCTCATACAGATTACATGTGAAAATATTCTGGCTTCAGAGTCACAGAAGCTTGAAATAACAACTTCTTCCAACACCTTTAAATGTGATATGTACTAATTAGCAAAAGGGAAAAAAGATAACAGATTTGAGGCAAAGTGCATCTGGTTGCGCTCAAATAACGCACACCAGGGCAAACTGTTTTTTTCGCAGTTCTCTGTGTCAAGTGTTCAAAGGAATAGAGGATGATTTTCTGACTCCAGAACAGCACTTTGGTATCGACATAGTTGCTGAGGCTGAGGCTACACTGTAGTAGAAGGGAACAGAATGAAATGCATTTAACATTAAAAAGCTAAATATAATTGATCAAGTGAAGTTATGGAAATCTGATTTGGGTGTCGAAATCTAATTTGAGAGGCAAGCGATTTCCAGCACTTTGTTTGAATCAAACATGAGGGAATAGATAGAGTTGAGGAAAAAGTAGAGGGAAACCGTTACGACCTATACTGCCTGTGTATGCATGCCCTCACAAGCCTGGTGTTAACCTTTGACTGGTGACAAGCACAGGTATTTCCAGATTCTCAGATAGAAACAGACAGGAGCAGAACAGTCTTTCAGTTAGAAAAATGGGAAGTTTAAGAGTCTCAAGGAAAACTGTCAGACCAGAACTGACATATTGTGATTTAAGTGATTGTCTTCACATTCCAGTATTCTCAAAGTGTTCACAATAACAAGATAACTGCCAGGTCCATGTACTCCCTACCAGCTGTGTGGTCAAAAGAAAACTACTTCTCAGTGAGACTAGACAGAAAAAAAAGGCTTGTATTTGCCAAGGAGCATAAAGACTGGACAAACATCATGTGGTCTGATGAGTCCAGATTGACCCATGAAATGCTTGAAGCATCTGGAGGCAGTGTTATGATTAGGGGTTGCTTCAGTTGATCAGGTCTAGACTTAGCATCGTTATATGGCAAAAAATTAAATCAGCCGACGACCTGAATTTACTGAATAACCAGGTTGTCATATCAATGGAGTTTCCTTCTGGATGGCACTCGAATTGTCAAAGAGTGGTTATGGGAGCATGAGGAAACATTCTCACATGTAAATCGGCTATGCGCTTATCCTGTAGAGGATCGTAGGGCGCCTGGACATGAGGTGAGGTACAGTACACCAAGGACAGGATGCCAGACCAGTGGAGGGCACACACAAACACTACTGGCGATTTAGGAACACAAATTAGCCAAATCTACATGCTTTTGGACTGTGGAAGGAAACAAGAACTTAAAGAAACCCACAAAGCACAGGGAGAACATGCAAACTCCACACACAGATCGATGCGGGAACTGAACCTGCAACCCTGGTGGTGCGAGACCATAGTGATAACTATTAACTGCTGTGCCATCTTAAAGTCTTATGAAATGTTAAAATGTGTTCATTATTTGTTGTTATTTGTTGGGGTATGTAACTATTTAATAGTTATTAGGTGACCTCAGGAGGCAAATCAACGTATTGCAAATAGTAAAATCAATCGCCTTTAAGGTCTTTATATTATTTTGGAACTGAAACGAACAGTTGAACCGAATTAGACTTTGTGACAGAGAAAGTCATTATTTTTGTTCAATCCACCTTGACACAAGGTCGAACAAGTTGCCATTGTACAGTAGATCTGCCAGTGGCGACTTGCTTGAATAAGCAAAATGGGATGAATACTAGGATTCCTAAAGATATTTCTTCAGTTATGATTTATGTTCATGGTGGAGAGTGCTGTGCATGTTACAGTTTAGTTGGCTTGAGAGGATGACCATGAAGGTCATAGCATATGATAGACCTAATTCTAATTCTAATGATCCTTAAGGCATTCAGCCCATGTGCCCCACAGACAGGGGCAAAGTCAGACTGGAATAGATCATCAGTATAGAAATGTTTCAATTGAATCTGCTGCCTTTAGGATGCCATGAGAGTCGGGCCCCGGGCATGGCTCGGGTCCTCACATGAGATTTTGCTGCATAGCTCATACACACTTGCACGTATACACGTGAAACCCGGTACACATTTAGAGCTCATTGATCTCAACAACTTTCACATTGCATGTCATGGGCTCAACTCAACAGGAAGTCAGTTATTTTGTTTCATTTGCAAAACACAACCAAAGGAATTTGATATAGTCTTCCTAGGGAATTTATACGATGGTCACTAAACTTATGTGATCTAAAGATATTGAGGATGCAAAATTTTAGTGGGATTTCTAGATTTCTCAAATGGGTCAGCTGTGAAGATGCATTAAACTAATGTCGAAAAGTGGTTATTAACTTTCTGTGGGACATCATATTGAGTGACATCACGTTCAGTGACATCATAGTCCAGCATTTGGGGCTTTTTGGAGGTCTAAACAAAAATTTCCCCCTTTTCTAAAATATATATATATATATATATATATATATATATATATATATATATATATATATATATATATATGTGTGTGTGTGTGTGTGTGTGTGTGTATATACTTTTCCCAGTCATCAGGCCTTTTGGGGGGGTGTTAACATGCTCAAAACCTCATTGAAATCAGCACGCAGGTCTGCTGCCATTACGACGCCTGTGAGTCTGGGCCCTGAACGTGGCTCAGGGCCTTCACAGGAGATTTTGCTGCATTGCTCATCCACACTTAAACATATACATGTCAAACGTCTAGATCTCATTAAGCTGAACAATTTTCACTGCACATGTCATGGGCTCAACCCAACCCAATGTTAGATATTCTTTGGTCATTTGCAAAACATTTATGACATCAGCACTATTAAGTACACACACTCCCCATCCCACACAAAAATCCTACACATGCCCACACACTATACACACATACTACACACACACAATACCTGTACTACACATACCACACACACACAATACACACACACAATACATACACAAACATACTACACACACACACACATCCTACACATATACACTCATAAACCACACACATACTGTATACCACACACACACACACACACATACACACACACCCAAACACAAACATTACATATCGTACACACACACCCACACCCACACACAGACACTACATATCCTACACACACACCCACACACAGACACTACATATCCTACACACACACCCACACATAAACACTACACGTCCTACACAAACATATTTTGCAACTATATTTATATTTGTTGCTTTAACATGTTAGGTTGTGGGTTATGTTACGCATTGTTGCAGCCATATTCAAAGAAACATTTGCAACAAGGTTCACTTAAGAATTTTTAAGGAATTTTTTCACCAGTGTGACCCTTACAACTACAACGCATTGGAGACGTATGCAATTTTGAACACATACTCCATAGACATGCAAAAAGTAAATATTTTAGTTCATATATTATACCATAAAACTAGTCAAAATTAAGGTAAAATAATTGTCGAAATTATCCGCACTCTGGTCGTAGCATTTATTAGAATTATAATCAAATATTTATTAAATAATAAACTTTTAGAAAAGTCAAATATATCATTTTAGACACAATTTCCATGCTTTTCAATACATTTGTAACCTGGGTGGATCAGTGACAGGTGTGCGCATTATTGCGGCCGTCTTATTAGTCACAGCTGGTGAAAATCATTGTTAATGGATCTCAGGCTTGCTCCACTCTATAAAAGCGAGGTGTTGGGCTTAGCTCATGGTCCAGAGTTTGGGAGCAAGATGAAAGGTGATGGATGCTAACCTTGAGAATGGTATGAGGCGATGCCCCAGGGACTTCAAAGGCAGGTGGACTGAGCACAGCCACTTGATCGCCACATGGGCACTGCCTCAGGACCGCATGTGCACACCCTCACTTCTTTACTCCCTTTCTTTCCTTCTCCCCTCCTTAAAAATCTCTTCCTTACCCCATTTCTCCTAATTAAGCTACATGTACGACCTTGACTTTTGTCAAACTTAAGTCTTACAATTTGTCAACAAGCTTTCATATTCCCCTCATTAAAAAATGTTTTTGGTTGAGCTGCGAGCTAGGAATGCATCTCTGGTGCCCTTCTTTCGTTCGTGCAAATTACAAGTGGTGTATCCATTTTTGCTCGTACATCAGTTACAAATGAATGTATGAATTACAGTTTTTGCCAATCGCTTACACACTAAAAGTGAATGCCTAGACCAAAGGCTCAATACTTAAACTTCTTGTAGCACAGCGTTAAACACGGTGTAACCATAGCTTAAACACATTTTCAAGTTTGCACTTTGTTCACAAGTTTGTAAGAAACTTATTGCGAAACACTACACACGTTTTCTTACATTAGACACTTTGTCCAATACCAAAATCACCTGTTATCAGTGTTTTTATCATTGGGGAAACACTGCTGCACACAAAGCAATGCTCACCTGGCAATTGTGGTCACTCACATACACACCTGAAAGCACTTGCACAAAAAACACGACACCAATTAGTCTGAGATTTAGGACTACAAATAGACCCCAGGTAAGACATTTTGAGAACTATGCAAACATGGAGGCAACAAGAGTCAGGGTGAGAGGAGGACAAAGAGAGACAGGTGTCGGGCGTGGAAGAGGACGAGAACGAGAGCATAGATGAGGTCCAGAGCGGAGACGTGTATCAGATGACATCAGGGCTACTCTACTCTGGTCGACCATGTGATAAATCGTGGCCTGTCCATGAGGGAGGCTGGGCAAAGAGTAAGGCCATTCCGACGGGAGAACAGGTGTATCTTCAAGTTTATACTCTACCTACTGTATGTGTCACATGATTCTATATCATGCAGTATTACAGTATGTAACTGTACCATACAAAAATTCATTCTCATAACTACAGAATGAAGCAGCTGTACAGGGTGCCATTTGAGAGGAACAGTGTCAGAATCAAGGATGTGCGCCATGATGATGTGCAGGTATGTGTAATTTCACTTTAAATACTATATATTGTGATTTGGGAATGAGGGTTTATGCTGCCTGTAGCTTGTAGTTTTGTATTTACCGACCCAACCCAGCCCCTATGTCTGTGAAAATATAGACATTGTAGTTACTGTATGTGTTCTCAGTAACACTATTCAATGTTTACAGACAGTTATGGATTTTGATGCCGCTGAACTGCCACATGAGTTCATCTACAGTACGTGTATGATGCAGGCTTCAATCTGGCCAAAAGCAGGCGTCGAGGCCGTAATGTAGGTGGACAAAGGGCTGTTGTAAATGTCCCTGGCCAGCCTGGGGGAAATATCACCTTGTGTGCTGCAATAAGTCTCCAAGGCGTTCTGCATTACCATGCCGCACTAGGTCCCTTCAATACTGAACAGATAATTGCATTTCTAGATGCCCTACACGCAGCTGTGCAGGACAGGCCAGAGGATAATGTCAGTTTCCAACGGGCAGCTCTGGTCCAAGATTGGTTCAACAACCATAACCAGTTTACACTTTTATATCTGCCCCCTTACAGCCTCTTTCTAAATGCAATTGAGGAATTATACCATATGTCCGCATGACTCTTCTGCAAGCAATATAAGAGCATGCAGAGACATTGAGGTGGGATCGATTCAAGGGTGGATTCGGCACACAAAGTGATATTTTCCCTGGCCCACGAGGACATCGCCTGTGATGTCGATGAGGTCTTGTGGCCAGACCCCAATAGAAGACGGGATCCATAAGGCTCCCCAACTCCCCGCGTGTATGGTTTTGTTGCAAGTATTTCATTTTTAGAAAGGAGTGTTAAATTCTGATTGGCTTGTGTGTAGAGTTTTGACATGGTGGGCCAAATTCTATAATAAGTGTGAAAGCAATAGGCAAAAACTATAATATAACCGGAGTGCGTAAAGTATCATTTTTGACTCATCCTCATACAGTATGCTTGTCTGTTTACTTCTCGCAATCCTGTGTAAACTTCAGTTCTTTGTCTAGAGAACTGAATAATAATGGTTCTTATTGTAAACCTTTCGGGCCAAGTACAGTACTCCGGTGTAGGTTTGTCATGTAACACTTTAGAATTAAGAAATAATCCTTAGTTGTTTTTGTTTTTTTTTTTCTTTTCTAAAAATCATTATTTCTTGTCTTGCTCTATGGGCTCCAAGCTTATATCTTTTTACTTTTATACTGTAGCTGACTGTGTGAAAGCAGCAATAATGTTGTGTCAAGCAGCCTACACTAATATATAACCTTCAAAGCAAAAGCCCCCCCCCATAAAGCAACTCACTATTTAAAAAAAATTAAAAATATATTAATAATAAAATTAATAATAATAAAAATAATAATAATAATAATAATTAATAATAATAATAAATGTTGCAAAAAGCAACAGCAAAAAAAACATGTTCGATTAATTGACTAGACTATTGAAAAAACAGGACACATTCTACAGTACGGTTTTGTACTGTATATAACCTATATATATATATATATATATATATTTTTTTTTTTTTTTTTTAATCCTTCCGTTTAGAATTTTCTTCGAAAATGATCAAATTTGTAGATTTTTTTTCTGTAGTTCTTTTTTTTTTTAATAAAAAAAATATTGATTTATTTCTTCTTCTTTTTTAAACTATCGCTGTAGTTAACGAGCATTTAGAGCGCACGGTTGATTGACAGCTGCCAATCAGCACTGCGCAACAAACTAGGACGCCAAAGACTCTTGCGTCGAGTGGATATTGATTAGCAAACATGGCGCGTCTCGTTCTCGGGAAACCCCTCTTCACATCCACCTGATGGCAGCATCAGGCAGCCCCTTCACATGGGTGCGTGGGAGTTCCCCTCTCCTCTATGGCTCATGGCTCTCCCGATCTCTCTCTCTCTCTCTCTCTCGCCCCCTCCCCATTCGTTCCCTCCATCCTCCCCCACATCACGGAGGCAGCAGCAGCAGCAGCACCATCATCAGCAGCAGCATCCTCAGCAGCAGCAGCAGCAGCATCCTCAGCCCGAAGCATCCACCCGTTTTTTTTTCCTCGCCCAGTTTCCCGCGACTCTTTAGCCGTAGAGTGGTGTAGTCCTGTCCAGCGGCGTTGCAGAGTGTCCAAGGTGATGCCACTGCAGCACCCGCAGCTCGCCACCGCGCCAGCACTCCGAGCCTAAGCCGCTTCCTCTTGTCTGCGAGGAGGGACAATAACCGTTCGCCCAGAGACATCAACCTCACAGGAAGATGTCTAACGCCGACATGGTCCTCAACGCCTCCGATCGGGTAGTGAAATGTAAGTGTCAGTTATGGCAGCACTCGGTGTTTTAATCTGCGTTAGAAACTGCGCGTCTTGGCGACCGACAGGGGCCGCGCCATACGCACACGGGATGATGCATATGTCTGATAATGGCATTTTCTCTGATCGGATTATGTTCGCGGAGTCAGATTATTAGTAGTGTGTGTGTGTGTGTGTGTGCAGGATGTGTAGTTCTGTCTGATCTAATTTACTGCACAGTAATGCTAAGGATGGATGGATGGATGGATGGATGGATGAGGCAGACACTTTTTGTGGAGGCGGTGATGCAGCAGGATTGCGTTTGGCACAGTGGTAGAGGGCGCGTGCTGGCTTTCCATACCCAGCAAAGACATCTAAAATCAAATGGAGCAAGTGTAGCAGCCCTGTGTTTGATAATCTTTGTGTGTGTGTGTGTGTGTGTGTGTGTGTGTGTGTGTGTTTTTTTAAGTGGACAGAAGCGGGATGGGATGGGGGGGATTCCAGCTTGAGGGTCATGTGATCCCAAATATGAAATAATTCCTTCTATACACTATGTATGCATAAAGCAGTCTATAGGGAGACCTGAATAAATGTCCCACCTGGATGGTTTCCCTTGGTTGTGCTGCGCTTTAAAAATCCCTCGGGTTTAAATGATTGTGTTTGTGCGAATGCACTGATGCTTGTGTAATATTGTCTACAACTAGACCACTAGGCTTATTTTCCTTTAGAGCAACATTTTGCAGAAACCTAGCTTGTGCTATCTATATTGCCACTGATAGGATTTCTTCTAGTCTAAATGTGTCAAGTGGTTCTGAGTGCGTGGGTGTGTGTATATACACCATGGTGTACCTGCTAATGACATGTCTAGGTCTTTTTAGCGGTTGATTGGCGAATAATAGAACGGCTTATTCTTTAGTTGTCTACTCAGAATGACAGAGCAGCGTTCCTGTGGTATTTAAGCTTTGGCACATTTGCCAATATTGTGGGTTCGTCTGGTATATGTTATGTTTATTTAGAGCAACATTTTGCTGAAATATAGTCCATGATATTAACTCTATATTACCACTAATAGGAATTGTTCTAATAATCTATAGAGGTCCATTAAGATTCTGAGTGTGTGGGTGTTTGTGCACCACTGTGCACCTGCTAATGATATGTCTAGGTCCTTTTAACGGTTGATTGGTCTACAATACAATGGTTTATTTAGAAGGCTTCTTCTCAGAATGACAATGAAATGAAGAAAACAAAATGCGGTGGCATGTATGCTCATGGCACATTTGCCAGTATTTTGGAAACTTTGCTTCATCTGTTTTAAGTGCCAAATAATCTAGTATTATTTGAGCCATGGACTCTCAAAAATAAGTTGGCACTGACCTGCGGAAGAACCTTAACCCCCTTTACCAATCTCACAAAGAAATGTATATATATAGCATTTTTTCATTTACTTGGTGCAATAATAACAACAAAGCTTGTTTTTTTTTGTTGTTTTTTTTTTTTTTTGCAGTATATACTGCAGTATAGACCTCTCCCAAATGGTTGAGATGTCAAATTGTGGTAAACATTTCAATATAATATTGTGGCCCATATATACATATATATAAATTGGATCTGAAAAAACTGTGATCATGTAAAAATCACATAAAAGGCTATTTATGTATTTATTTATTGCAAATGCACAAAATCTTAGACCATTAGATTCACTTTAATTCTTGCGGTTTGGTGCAATGCAATTGAAAAGTCATACTATTTAAAGACACAGTGACATCTGGTGGATTTTTTTAGCATACCATACCACAACCGAGTGGTAGAAACGGCTGAGTCAGGTTAAGCTCAACATTTTTTTTTTCCAAGAAGATATAATGACTCAAAACCTGCTCTACCGGATGGTTGAGCAGAGTATTAAAGGGGTTAAGCATATTTTACAACAGGGACTCATCTTTGACTTTTAATCTGACTCATGTAAATCCTAATTTCATCATTTGCACTCTGTTTAAGATATAATCATGGTCATCAGGAAATCTCTTGGGAAGCCTGTTTAGCAAATCCCTGCCTCCTGAGAACTCTGGCTCTGCTTTGGCATAACCTGCAGATTATACCTGCATCTGTTTGTTTTGCCTTGGATATACAGTACCTTATGCTCCCGGTTGGCTTCAGTTCTTTTCAGATGACACTAGTAATATTCTGTATTTAAGCATAGTTCGTTCAAAAAAATTTCCATACTGCTTATCCTTTGTAGTTTCACAGGGGCCTGTACTTACATCCCAAATCACACTATGGGCAATTTGGAAAGAGCAGTCAGCCTACAATGCTTTAGACTGGAGAGGGAACCCAGAGGGTACTCCTCACAAAGCACAGAGAAGCACAGAGAAGAGCATGCAAAACCCAAACAAAGGGAAGAAAGGCAAGATTTGAACCCCCAAACCTGGAGGCAAAGCCACCACTTGAGATTCTGGGCCACCAACATTAACAAAGCCAACCCTTTTCAACTGCCACAGCATTTTTAAGGGCCCACTCAGGGGCCCTTGGAATCATCCTTACTTAACTCTCCCATCCCCACACCCTCCTTTACAGAGCCCTCTGCCTTGAGGTACAGTATGAGGCAACATTGGTAACCGCTGAGCCATCGGGCAGGCCTCATTCTGGCATATCATTTTGTTATATTTTTCATTTGCATTCCCGTATGCCTTCCATTAGTTATAGCTGGTTCACACATTGAAAAGCCACAAGTCTCTTAAAAACATTATGATCAAAAGATTTCATCTACTTCTTTGCAGCCAAGAGTACAAGTTCATGCACTATTAACAGGAAGGATCAATATTTCTGTTTCATTGTTACAGTTTGTGAGACTGCGGAGAAAGGAAACCATAAGAAATCAATTTTGGAAGCCAAAGTAACCTTAAGCAGGCTTATTTGTACAGACACAGTCACTAAGAGTAGTGAGTCATGGTGGCCTGCACCCACACACAGACCTCAGGATATTCACTCAGTACAGCTTAACAGAATGTCCACACAGTCACTCTGACAGGCCACGCACTGTTTCCTCCCTACACGCCTTACAGCTGGATCGGTGGGAATGCACTTTTTTAGCTCAGCCTTACTGATAGCTAACACACTCCTGAACTTACCTCAATGCCATGCAGCTCAATCAGACCTGTACGTTATGTTTAATTGAAAGATTCTCTCATGAGCAAAAGCACCATTAATAACTAATTGTATTACAACCTCGGTAATTAAGACAAATAAAAAGAATTGACCATATTGTCCAGACACATTCAAAAGATTTTTGCTGGTCTGTGCAAGGAGCATTTGATTTTTTTTTTTTTCTTTTCACAAGCTCGAGCATGTCAGCCTTAATCCTTATGTTTGTTTTTGGTTTATGCATTCAATCACTATTTATTAGCTTTTATTCTCAGGGGAGTCATACACCTGTTCTTTGGAATGTCGGATAAATAAATAATACATGCAGCTTTTCATAAATACATGTATGAGATACTGTACATGTAAGTTTACGATCTATAGATTAGTGTTGAATCAATTCTTCAGAACCGCTTTGTGTCTGCAAATATACTGTATGCACATTTCCCTTGCTTCAATTAAAGTCTGATATGTTCTCACTGTAGAATCCATGGACAAGGAGGTTTGTGATGTGAAGAACAGAACCCATCAAAGATGTTACAGTTATTCTTTAATTATTGTAGTTTTTCAATAAAGTGACTGCCAACATGAATGAAATGGGGTAAAATGATGGCACTTAACATTAATGTGTTCCTCTTGATCACCTCATGGATCCTCATGTAGTACCAGTGTTCGATCCTGATCTCCAGTTACAGTCTGTCTGGTGTCCTTGTTGTATCTGTCACATAATACAGTTCCCTCTGTTCAGAAACATAGGTGGGTAGGTGGATTGGACACTCTCTGAAGTTGCCCATAGGTGTCAATATGTTTGTCAGTGTACATGTGTGTGTGTGTGTGTGTGTGTGTGTGTGTGTGTGTGTGTGTGTGTGTGTGTGTGTGTGTGTGTGTGCGCGTGTGTGTGTGTGCATGTGTGCATGTGTGATGCTCATCCTAGATATAACCCTGCTTTTCACCCAGAGATTAATTTCCCCTATGACATGATAAAAAAAAGTTACAGATGATATAATAATTCATATTTAAAATGGATGTTCAAGTCAAACCAGGACTTTTTGATTATGCGGAATAACAGAACTACTTACAGAGTTATTAGAGTAAAAATTCCCTTTATTACTCGATATAATCCCCTGCTACACTAATGCTCTTATCCCAGTGTTCCACTAGTGCTCGGATACCATCAAGGTAGAACGTTTTCTCAGTAGCGGTCAGATTTTCTGTTTCAAGTCTGAAACGCTGGCCTCCCAGGAACTCCTTTAATGACTCAAAACATGTGGAAATGGCTTAGAGCAAGGTCAGGACAGTATGATGGATGCGGCACCATACTGTCAACAAGTTATCCACCAATTTTAAAGCACCAGGCGTTCCTCTTGTGGAATGTTTAAGGGAATGACTGCGGGCACCTTGGTCGGCTCTGAGCCATCTTGGTCGAGGATTGGCACATATGCACATACAACCTCTTTAAAATGTTTTTATTTATTATGTTTTTAGATATTTAACTGCGGCTAAGAGTACTATGCTTGAAGTTTTCTGTAAATGTCAGTCAGTCAATTGCATTATTACATGAGAAGTTTGATCACACGTCCCGGTGGGTGTGTGTGTGTATATATATATAAAGGAGACACACATCACACATCATTATACATCATGCATTCTCAAGATTTAACTTCCTTTGGGTTCAGAATGTAATATACTGTAATGTCTTCACATTCAGGCAGGCATTCAGTTCCTGTAAAGGCAGGAAAGCTATGTCATAGGTGACAGTAATATCATTTCACACTGGCACCTGGTTTCATTTAGGTCAACGGCTAGCCTGGCTCGCTCAGCCCCAGTAATAAACGGCCTAGTCTGGTGACAGGAGTTTAGTGTGCTGCAGACGCCACTTAGCCACATATCGGAGTCCAAAAGGAATATTACTGAACAGCCTACTTTACAGAGTTTGATTCTAGGGCATTCACTGTGTTAGTGTTGGCGGGGCTTGGTTCATTACTCGACCTTTGCTTGGAGCAGATTTTGGACATTTTCCTGAGAAAAGTAAAATATTCAACATTTCCCTTGCTTGAATCAAATAGTATTTTAAACGTATTAATTTTCTTTAATTTGGACTAACAGGTCAGTCACTCTATGTGACTACTTAATGCTAGAAATAAAACCAACACTGTCAACATAATTATGGTATTTTGCTCTCATGACATTTAGTCTCAGCATGCTCCGCCAATAATAAAAGGGTAGTACTGTATATAATCATGTATAACCATATCTTCAGAAACAATTATCCTACGTGGAAAGCTATAGGATATCTTCTCCTCGGTCCTAAAATCATTAGCTTGACGCATGTTTTGTTCGCAAACATCATTCTGCAATGACTTGCTTCAAGGCTTTAATGACTGAAATGGTCTCATCCGTCTTTCTTTTATGACTGTATAATATCTAAATGCGTGTGTTTTGCCTAATCAAATGTAGGAGATTGAATAGCGCTGAATGGTTCTGCTCACTCAGTACTCGCTCTAATGGCCTATCTAATGTGCTAGGCTCTGACAAACCACCTATTATGCAGTGAGCCGCTGTGTGTAAAACACACTATGAGTAATCTCATACTAAATTAGCCGCACACAATAGCCACGTAGCAGAACAGAGACGTGTCCACGTGTTCAGGTTCTGCTTCCAGCAGGCACAACAGAGGTGAATGGTGAAGAGGTGAATGGGAAGGTGTAATAGCTGTCTGGGAGGCTGAGAGGGCGAGCAGGGAATCGGGGTGATCTGCATGCAGGATATACGCTCGCCGGCTTTATTTAGCAGTGCGGGTGAATTATTTAAGCATTGATTCGCAGCAGTGTTTTACTGCACACTGCTCTCTTACATAATGAAACTTCTCAGAGATCTGCGAGATGCATCGGGGGAAAGTCAGACGGAAACGGAGCATAAATGCTGTATGATAGAGGAAAGGATCAAATGGAGGGGGGGGGGGAGAACTGTAGATTTTGAATGTATAAGGTTTAGGCGTGAAGCATGAAAATGGAGATGTAGCTACAGGAGCTCAGTAAACAAGAAATGAGAAGGCACATACGTAGCATCGCACCATGCTTACAATTGAACACGTGCGAAATATGTTGGTCACTCACAAAGGTTCACCTTGAAATTTTACTGTGCAGGGAGTAAATCTCACCTCCAACCTAAAAAGCATCAGGACACCATCCTGCCCCAGCATCAGATCCACAAAGCCATTTAAGTGTAACCATTTTAACTTCCATCCATCCATCTAGGAACCTTTATGATTTATATGATAAACCTCTAACTAGGGACCATGGAGGCCAGTGGTAATTACCATTGTATTTATAGCAATTTTATGACCGTGGTAGGTCCACTGCTCAACATTCACACATTGACTAATTAATTAATTTGGGAATGCCAATTAGGCTCATCTGTATGAAAATTAGGAGAAGAACTCCAGCATATTCTCCAGAATGTTCAGTAAAACCTAACCTTTGTACATCCCCCCCCAAAAAAGCCATAAGCCAAGATTATTAAAAAAAAAAAAATTCTACATAACATAAACTGCTATTATGAGGAATAAAATAAACACAGTCAACATCTGGAGTAAAAACTCTTCGTTTCAAAATAATCAATAGTCTTAAAGTCACGTCAAGTAGACTTTTATTGTCATATTGTCATTTTACAGTTCAGTCCACAGTGAAATGAAACAATGTTCCTGCAGGACCGTATGATATAAATTAACGACAAAGCTAACTAGCTAAGACACTTAATTAGCGGACTAGCTGAGCCAAAATTGACAGATTAACACAATAAATTAACAGAAACTATCTAAGTACTATACAAAAGACAACATAAAGTGGACATTCAGATGCGCAAACAAGAGCGACACACAGCACCGACCTGACACAATGCAATGCAATACTCTTGAGTATACTGCATTGCAAAGATTGCAAAAAAAACAGTTGTGAGGTTTTACTGGGTGCGCTGGAGAATATGCCAGAGCTCTCCTGGTAACTGGCAAAACCCAGGATCCTACATTCTGGTGGTTTTCATCTGGAAACTGTTCTGTTATGTAATATGTTTCTATAATGGCTTGCAAATATTCTCCTGTAATGTTATTTGCAGTATTTAATATTTTTTGCTGTACATAATAATGCAGACATGATAAACATATACAGTATAACAAAATTTGTACCAAAAGACTTTTGCACAGTACTGTGTATACACCTCAATTTTGATTTAAGCCAGACTTGGCTTGTGGCAGCCAAGATCATAAATCCCTCGCTGCAATGGGACGGCGGACAATTAAGTGGCCAGTGAGCGCATACTATAATAATAGCATTAACACTTAGATTTTCTTTCATGTATTCATGGTTAGTCTTGACAAAAGCTGTACAAGGTGTAAGGTTGTGTTTCTTGGTGGAGAGTGTCGTGTTCATGTCTGTTTACAACTCGCTATTCTGCCATTACATCCAAGACCGTTTGAGAAGCTGCTGATTCTACAAAAGAAAAAGAAAAAACATCGATTTGTCATTATCTCTGACACTCACCACTGTTCTGCTCCTTCTTTTTTGTTGCGTTCTTATTTCTTTTTTCCTCCCGACTTCCATAAAGGTCGGTCAAGTATCACACGTAGGGTCACTTAAGTCAACTCAGAGACGCGTGAATCAGTTTAATGCTCCTTTGCTTGTACATTTTCATATCTGACGTCTCTAAAACAACTATCTATGATTCCGTGCTTCAGGCAATTGCCTGGCTCGCTTGTCCTGTAGATGTGTTTTTGATGACAGAGGGAACTGGGCTCCATTTACGTACTGGCGCAAAATATCTTTGGCATAACAGAGGAGCATAAACATTGAAAGAACAGATGCTAGTGGCAATATTGCAATAAACAGAAATCGGCATCGCTAGTCAATGCTGTCTTTTAACGTTAGTTTTTGACGGACTTGGGTTGTTTTGTCTAACTCTCGCCTTTTTGGGTCACTTTCCCTTTTAAATTAACCCACATGTGTCAGAGTTGACACATCAAATGAGTCTGGTGGATTCTGGCTCCCAGAAGTGTTAAAGCTTTTCTCGTTCTTTTCTAATGCAATCAGGCAACATTAAAAAAATAAAAAAAACTGAGCCTCAGCAACCAGAGTTAATGTTTCTTCTTATGTCCATCTGTAGAGTCTGTGTAGGACTACAGTACAGATGATCCAGCCACAGCTAATGTGTTAGACAGTGAGGAGGTGGTTATGCAACCTGGTTTGCACAGTTATTTATAATGTCCTAACAACGTGTCTACTTTTCTCTGTTCTCAGAGCTCTATCCAGCACCCAGCTGCAACAATCGGCTGAAAAAAAAAAGTTTGATGTTTGAAAATCCTCAGTTATGTCAGATTATCAGAGGTGTGTCGAGTTCACATGGAGATGATAGGCTTGTTAGCTTTCCTCCAGGTCACGTATATTATAGAAATGATATCGTTGACTGTGGATTGCTTGGAAGCTGCCCAAATAATTGGATAAATGCTGTTGTACTGTATAGATATGAATTCTGCCAGGGTTCTGCGATGGTTTTAATCCTGAAACAGTAGTAAAGATCTGTGAAAAAGTATTTGCGCCTTCCTGATTTTGGCAGCAGTCAATAGTCATGATAGTGTTTTGGGGCTGGATAACTTGGCACTTGGGTTATGCAGCAGGACGTGATCCAAAACACACCAGCAATACACCTCTGAATGGCTCAAAAAATAAAGTAAATAAAAGTGTGAACTTAAATCTGATTGAGATGCTGTGGCATGACCTTAAACAGGCTGGTCATGTTCGAAAACCCACCAATGCGGCTGAATAAAAAAAAAAAAAACTGCAAAAAATCTCATTAGGTTTGGGGCAGTTATTAGGTTTTCACATAAAGCCAGATTTAAGCAGCTTTTTTTCTCTTAAATAAAAGAAAAAATGAAATCATCATTTAAAAAATGCTGTGTATTTTGTGTATTTTCTCTGGTTATAATATTGGGAAACTTAATATCATGGAACTATTACGGGTGGACCTTCTAGTACATTTGGACTATAACATTTACATACTGTATATATACTATATATATACTGCCATTAGCCAGGTCTGTCCATTGTAAGTTGAGAAAGTTTAGAGTAGGAGGTTCAGGTTTAGAGGCCTAGGAGGTTAGCACATTAGCGTCATTAACACATTAAAACTGTTTATCAATTATATAGTAATAAACCGCTGACAGGATCAATAGCACCCTGTGAGGATCAAAGACCACTCTGTCTGGTCCGATGTCACAGAAAAGCCAAAGCAGCTCAACTTGCTGAAAAAAGTCAATGTTGGCCCTGAAAAAGGTACCAGAACACCCAAAGAGCCCGAGACCACCAACCTGGCCTCCAAACTCCGTAGATCCAATCAAGCACCTATGGAATATGCCGGAAATATATGTCCAATACATGGAGGCCAATTCAAAAGATCTGCTATCAGCGTCCTGGTGCTAGACATCACAGCAGATCTGCCCAGACAGCACAAGGATACTGCATTGTGTTGTAATGTAATGGCTGATCAATGCTACTTCCATGAATGTGCAAAAAAATAAAATAAAATCAATTTACTTGAAAAATGAAGTGTATTTTAAAATATTTGTCCATGAAATAGTGGGAAGACTTGGCCCTTGTAGCCCATTAATACCAGCCAGCTCTGGTCTGCTGCTTTTCTCTGAGCTTACATTATACAGTCCCAGGCTAACCGAGATTAATGAGGTAATCTCCCCACTGACCGAGCAGTCTTCTGGTAGTGATATTGTTTGTGCTCTGTGCAAATACAGATTTCTAAAGCTTCTGGATCTCTTTATGGCTGACTATGGAAATACTGTGCTGTGCTGTGGTTTTAGACCCATTTGGTGTGTTTCAACATATCGTTTTCTTTCTTTCTTGTTGCATTTCTTGCCATCTGCCGAGGCCAAAGTGTTTTCCGCTGAATTAGTAACCTTTGAAAAATCAATAGTCTTGGGGAGGAGCATAATTAAAGGTTTGCACTAAGAGGCATGGCAATTGTGTGAAAGCTTAGCATCCTAGCGTCCACAGATTATTTGATTCCACCTAGACATTTGTTTAGTCACTGCTTATGAGTCAATTATACTGTATGTCTATTTTCTAAAGGACTAAAATACCGTAAATATTACCTATTAGTATTTTTATTTATTTTTTGTTGTTGGTAAGAGCTTAACAGAGCCTACAGGACTGTAGCACCTACTTGCTAATATCCAGCTCACTAGCTGTCATCTCAGCATTTAGCAAAGCAGTATGTTAAATAAGAAGAGAGTAATGGCATAAGAAAATCTCTTTGAAACGGTTGTTCTGTCCATGAAATGTCACTACTCAAGGTCTGCCTTTGAAAAACCTCCAGCACTGGAAATATATTCAGAATTTTAATACATGTAACAGAAATGTTGTCCATCTCTGTATCTTGTTAGCCTGAAACAGTAGTCTATGTTTCATATATTGTTTCCCCGCCACTGAAAATCACTTCTGCTTTTTTTGTGAATCAGTGTAAAATTGTTGCTACATTATGCAGTTTATTGGACCTATGGTTGTTCACCACCATTCCATACACATAACCTACTTATATTTAGATTAATCCTTTGCCAGACAAGATAGCATGATGGCGTTACCTGTTTTCGTCCAGTGCCTGTGTGGGGTTTTCCAGGTTCTCTTGTTTCCTCTCATTTTCCAAGATCCTATATGCAGATGGACTGGCTACTCTTAACTGGTTAAGGTTGTATTCACAGTGAAACTCTTTATGCTTCATATCTCCCTGCATAGCTGAGGTCAGAGCACAGGTTTATCCATAATACAGCACCTCTGGAGCAGATAGAGTTAAGGGCCTTGCTTGAGGGCCCAATAGGAGTAACCCGTTGAAGCTGGGGCTTGAATCACGGACCTTCCGATCGGCATCTCAGTGCTTTAAGCCACTGAGCCACCACTGCCCTGGTTGGAAGTGAATGCGTGTTCTTTCTGGCCTGCAATAGTCTGGATTCTAATCCATGGTGTATTCTTACCTTAAGCCCATTGTTCCCAAGATAGACTCAGAAGACACCATGACCCTAATAAAGATAAATAGCATATAGAGAAGAAAAGGTACAGTAATAGACAAAATGGCAGACCCACCAGCTGTATATCAATGATATACTGTGTGTACACTTAGAGTTTAGAGATGAATAAGTGCACAGCATAGAGCAGAACCAGACCCAGGTGATCATATTGATGGACAATAAGGCAAAAGCTATAGTTTAACGTATTAGGCATAGTGTCATGAATAAGAAAATATAATGTTTTCCTTCCAGATGAATGCTTTCTGCTTTTAGCCCAAGGCTGTGGTTGTGAGTGCTGATTCAAAGCCGCAATAATGTTAGCAGCTATAGAGGAAGACTCTGTACACCGTGATTTACAGAGCTAAAGTAGTGGATTTTGGGCTCAGGAACAGCTCGCACTTCAGCCTGCCTTGTCTAATTGGTTTGTGTTTGTTTGAGCGGAACAATGAGGTTTTTTTTTTTTCTCTTCTTTCCTCTCTGTCTGTCAGTGGATGAAAGTGTGTGTTGAAGGGTTTGTGGGCTGCATGCTTGTGGTAATGCGAGCAGACCTGCATGTTTGAGATTTACTCCCCAATCACAATGTATAGTGTATCAGTGCTGGCCACCCTCCAGTAGTCGGTGGCTGTTGCTCAGCAACACACCGCAGTTTCAACAGCTCGGCTTTGGGTGTAAGTAAGGAGCAAAGCTGCTGTCGGCCGCCTCGGCCTGCGAGAACGCTCTCAAGCGTGACCACTTTCTCCAGTGCAGCCGACTCGTTCCCTGGCTTTGACATTTCAGTTCCTAGTTTGCTTTATTGGCATGAATGCGCTTCTTTATTGTATTGCCAGAGCAATTATAGAATGCCAATAAATGCAGCAGTAACAAGTATAATGGTTATATTATAATTTTTATTTGTTCATCGCTCTTTATTATCTTAATATTGGTGAATTCCAAAATGAGAACTAATACATGCATATATAAACATCTACAATAATCGTATTTTCAGTATGAAGCACATACCATACTTACACATTTTAATTTAATGGTAACATTTAATGTCCAGTCTGGTAACATCCAACATGGGGGAAAAAGGAAATATCTGGTTTAGACTTCCAACCAGCCACTTTCAAGGTAAAAGAAAAAATATTGGTCACAGTAACAAGTACTTTCATATTTCACTTATTGAGGTAAATATGTGAAGTGTTTGACTGCAAGATAAAACTAGTGGAAATATTTTTTTTATTTTCTATGAAACTGTTTTTGAAATATATTGTGCACAGTTTCTTTGAGTCAACAAGAATGCTAAAAAGAAATAGCAAAATAGGATGTCCAACTTGTGGCGCTCATATTGGGGTGAATTTTGTTCAATTTAGCAAAACGGCAAAAATCCACCAGCCACAGTTGTGTCATAATTGATCGATCAACATGCATTTGTGCTTGTGGAAATATAAATATAAATTTTCATATACCAATAAAGCAGCCTCATGCTTTGACTGTCTTTTTGTAGTGAGTCACTGGAAGCAAACAGGAAAAAAAAAAGTGGTATCAGATAAAACCATTAGAATGATATTTTTTTAAAAAGGGAAGGGCCTTCGATCGCCAGTTCGATTCCCGGATGATGCTGTAACCTCTCGCAGCCGGGGGTCTAGAGAGAGCTGATTGGCCGAATTCTCTCAGAGGGGAGAGATGAGAGGTACTTAGTTCTCCCACATTAATCACGGCTCCACAGCCAATTTGCGCTGTCCTCCGAGAAAAGACACGCTCGGCTGGCATCACATGGTTTGGAGGAAACACGTGACAGTCTTTGGCCCTCCCAGCTGAGTGGTAATAGTAGCCTTATTGTGGGAGCCCCCTAGTGACGGGAAGGAATTGAATTTGTCTAAATTAGGGAGAAAATCTGGGGGGGGGGGGGGGGGGGGGGGAATAATAATGTTGAGTATAGTGAGAAAAATTCAACCCAGTACTAAAAGTTACATTTACAGTGCAACTAAAAGTGTTAGTTTCAGTTTGCATTCTGTAGATGATGACAGCACCTTATTATGGAAGTCCATGACTGCCGGGGTAAATGCAACGGCAGAAGCAGAGTGTGCACCACTTTTTTCCTGGCTTCAACAGTGTCCCAAATCATTTGAACACATTTACGTTACTTTGGCCACCTGGTAATTCTGGTACTATATGTGACAGAAAAAGCGATGCGGTTGGCTTTTTGTGGAAGCATTGCATTGTTATCATTGTTGTTATGTTTTGCCACAGTTTCTTAAAGAAGGATATGTAGCGTTTTCTTTCATTTAAAATTTTGTTACACATAAGCCTGAAGAAAATAATTTGCCAGAATGAATGAAAGTCTGAAAATGATGTTTATCACATTTTGCAGTCAAACCATTCATAACCACTCAGTATCCACTTTACTGAGTGCACCTACTTTACTGACTGTATGACAATGTGTCATAAAGCTTTGCACAACCCGTCCATTAATGAAAAACAGACTAGCATGGGACCTGACATTTTTTGGGGGGGTGTTGCATTATTCACAGTACAGCATTGACATGTACATGGAAATGTGTGTGTGGCATTGGCTTGAGTGTTTTACATAGATAAGTGTTGTCTTGTCACTGCTGGGCTGAGGAGTAGTCCATCAATACAAAAAAAAGTCAGTCAGCAGCAGTGTTACAGTCAGAACCCTACCACGAAGAAGGGTACACAGTCCCCGAATTTCACAGTATGTGAAGCCCTCGCTCGACATGGATCCGCATGATTCTATGCAGTGTGCTGCTACGACATGATACTGTATTCAGATTACGGCCTGAACCTAATGTAATCAGGTTCCTAATAAAGTGGCCAGCTAATGCAGTTCATTTGATATAGGAATAATATTGCATGCATGTAGGAAATTTATAATAGTGTATATAGGAAATATTGCATCTAATAAGTTGCAGACAAGTAAAGAAAAGATGCCTGTGTTTGTCATGCTGTTTAATTTGACCTATTAGAGTTCATAAACCTTCAAATACCCTACAGGCTTCCTTCTGTTCCGGTCTGTCGGTTTCATTATTTAACAAATAAACACATATATACTGTGTGTGTGTGTGAGAGAGAGAGAGAGAGAGAGAGCTCATGCATTTGGCCTCCAGGACATGGAGAGCTGGAAAAGACAGAGACGCATAGGCAAATTATGTGCTTGTGCCTTTGGAACTGCATGAGACAGTGTGCTAAACTGCAGCTTCTTCCCAGATCTATCTTTTAATCTCTCTCTCTCTCTCTGCCTGCAGTATGAATTCAGTTGGTATTGAACGAACGAAACGCTCAATACGTGTCACTGAGTCTTTTTTTCCCCCAAATCCATTTCTTATTGTTTTGCACCATTTCATTCTCATTAATTTCTTCATTTCACCAATTTTACCATACTTTCTAGCTGACACCATATATACCAATTGGTATACCAACTATAGAGGTTGAAAGCTAGAAAGTACTTCTTCTGGAGCCACAAGTGAATCCAGTCAATGCTTCTTTTACATCAGTGGTCAGCATAACACACTTAGAGAAAAGTGCTAACCAGCCTCTTCCACATACCCATGTAAATGTAATATATGGATATTTATGTCATATTTTTGGATTCTGCACTAAATATCAACACTATAGCTTGCCCATGCATGTAACTATAGGAAAGCAACATATATTGCTTACATATTGCATAAATAATTTTATACACCTGACTGAGGTGGCCTTAGAGCCCACTGCAGTCATTGCAGCGAGTGGAACGGCTCATCCTTGAAAATCGATCGATAACTTGTCACCCACTTGTGGAAGAGACGCATCTGTCAGGGGCCATGTACTGTACACACAGCATTCACGAACACCAGTAGCACATTACAGGAATCCAGCTGGAAGTTACTGCCACATCCCCAGTAAGGTACTGACCTCGTTCCAAGCAGGCCATTAAAGGAGTTCCTGCTTGGCCAACGTTTCTGACATGAACCGGGCAGACCGCTCATGGCTCCAGCCCACTGGGAAATCTTTCAACTGTGATGGCATCCATGCACTAGTGAAACGCTGGGATAAGTGCATCAGTGTAGCAGCGCATTGTATAGGGAAATATATATAACTCCCATAACATTGTTCTGCACAATTAAAAGTCCCAGTTTCACTTGAACGTCTCTCTTATATGTCGAAAAATTGCATTTATGTATGAGTACCTGCATATGTTGGGATTGTGGAGTAGTGACTGACAAAGAATAGACTAATGCTCTTCCACCCAAGCAGGATAAACAGCTCGTTTTTGCTAGTCATTTTATTTAATTAATTTTGTTTGTATTCAATGTATCCTCTAGCCAGTACGGCGCTACTGAGTATGAAACTCCTGTTATGGATTATGTACCAATTGATAAAAAGTTGCCAGTTTGCCCAATCACTGCTGCTCCAATGAGGCTATTTTTTGCTAGTTCAGCTATCTTAATGAGAGGTAGCGCTGATGTGTAATTTGCTCATATTTCTATCGAAACAGTATCAATTAATGCTTCAAACATGTATATGTAAATAATATATTTCAAACACAAATATGAGCATAATACATACATGCATATACATCTTATACTACTGCTGTGTCTCTACACACACACACTAAAGCGAACACTAGACCTGGGCCCATTATGTCACCAGTAGATGCTCGAAATTCCTTGTGATTTTTCCTCCTCAAGACAAATAATGAATTATTTACTTGTGTGTTGATCCCTCTGAGTCTCCTCTCCTGGCACCTGTCCTGTCAAGTGGCAGCGTTAGACTTATTTTGCTGCAGTGTTTTTTTCCTTATCTGGGTTGTGTAGGTTGTATTACAGTAAAATGAGGATTTGCAGTAGGTGAGGATGGAGTGCAGATGCAGCATGCACTTTCCCCGACTTGAACTTTTACACGTTTTGCAGCATTTCAACAAAAGATATCTCATAATGCTGCAAAGAGGAGCTGGGCTGGCAAAAGTCCTGAAACTTCTTGTTGACTTTATGAGACCTTAAGCAATTTTACCCAAAAGACTGGACAGAAATACCAGGATGCAGATGTGCAAAGCTAATACAGACATATAGAAGTTGTATTTGCAACCATGCTAATTTTTTTTTGGTGTGTGTGTGTGTGTGTGTGTGTGTGTGTGTGTGTGTGTGTGTGTGTGTGTGTGTGTGTGTGTGTAAAATCATGAAGCCAAAGAGAGAAAAAAAACATGTCTGCAATACAAAGTACCCCCTTAATGCTTCCATGGGATTTAAGATGCTAAGTTACAGTCAGGTTGTGGTTTTAAAACAACATCTACAGTGAGAAAGAATATTCACAAATGGAAAGCATTCAAGGCAGTTGCCAATCTTGGCAAGAGTCGACGTTCCAGCACATTCATCCCAAGGTCAGACTGTGCAATATTTCTCAGAGAAATACAAAAAAAAACACACACACACAAGAGCTACACCTCAGACCCTACAGACATCACTGAGCCTGTTAAATGTTAAAGACCATGAGAGCACAATTAGAAGAACACTAAACAAGTACAATTAATTTGGAAGGGTTGCCAGAAGAAAGCCTCTACTCTCTAAAAAAACATGGAAACACGACAGAACAAACCACAAGCCTTATTTAGCATTTCAGCAGAAAAACCTCATACCTACTGTCACGCACGGCGGGTTGAAGGGGTGATGATTTGGGCTTGTTTTGCACCTTGCAGTCGTTTAGTATTCTAGAGGCAAATGTGAAGTCATCTGTCAAAGCGCTAAAGCTTGGTCAAAATTGGGTCATGCAACAGGACAATGCTCTGAAGCACACCAGGAAATCCATATCAGAATGGCTGAAAAATAAAAAATAAATTAAGGTTTTGGAATGGCCTAGTCAAAGTGCAGACCTCAGTGTTCTAAAGAAGAATGGGCCATGCGATTCTTTTCTTTTTGCATGATGAAAAATGTTATATGTTGTTTGAGGGTGTATTTGCTTAATCCTCTGACTTAAGGAGTACTTAATAATCAGATTTGAATTATGTTTTTACATAAAATAAAAAACATAGAATTAAAAAGGGGCTATAGTTTATCGAACTTGAGCCTCACTTGAGCCTTAGGGCACGAGGCGGGTTACACCCTGGACAGAGTGCCAGATGATCACATATCCCAAGTACATACACTCCCACACCCAGTCATACGCTATGGCCAACTGGGAAATGCCAGTCAGACTACAACGCATTTGTCCATGGACTGTGGGAGAAAACTGGAACACCCACAGGCAAACTCCATGCACATAGACCGAAGAGGGAACCCTCGAGGCGACAGTGCTAACCACTTAGCCACCAACCAATGCTTTTTTTTTCCCCCTTTTTTATTTAATCTATAAAAACATGGACTCTTCTCTCTTCTCTTTCCGAGGACGGAACAACTGTTTATAGCTGCTATAAAATAACCGTTAATAGGAACTTGGGGGTGTTCCACAACATTAAATGTAAACTATACAAAGTTAAAAGTATGACACATTCTTTTTTTATAAGTTGAAACATGGTAATTGTTGTGGTTGTTTTATAAGAGCAATAAAAGATTCCGGGAGGCTGTTATGGAGCATCATAAACCTTTTCAGTGTGTTAACAGGAAGTCCGTTTGAAGTCAGCTCACTTGATGATTTTCCTATTAAAGCATTCCCGTCATGGTTTCTAACTAACCTCCAGGCCACAGTATGTAAAAGTGACAGCGGGCCACGATCGAGTCCTATCTACTGTATGAGATGGCAATTTTAAGCTATCGGCATTATCAGCTCTATTGAATATTGCGAGGTTTGGAAGCAAATCCTGTAGACATTTAGCTCTCTTTTCACTCCTTTAGGCAGCTTAAGATATCTACACACTTCCCTTCAGAGATATAAAGACCACAGTTGCGGTCTAACATCATTTCATTCATACAAATTTACCAATACCATTTATACGAATGGTGTCCGCGTCATCCATTTCAAAGATGCTTTGTCTCTTGTTCATCGATCCTGTAACCACACTGTGTAATTACAGTGCGGCTCATCGCCACCAGCACACACGCATAAATAATTCACCATTTCGATGCTTTGTTAAAGCTCCATCATCGCTGCACACATTTTATAATGAGTCACGCTTCGCACCATGTTCAACATTGTGCTCCGTGTCTGATTAGGAACTGGAAATGTTACTCGGCTGAGGATCGGTATACAGTTTTACTACTGCTTTATCAATAATTCATGTGGTGGCAGTCTACGCGACTGTTGTGGAGTGTCATTCACCCTGTTCGCTGAAGCACTCCTATTGTTTAAACGCTGAAAGGCCATTTTACCTTGTTAATTTATGTCAATGAATGAACGATAACACTAATGAAGCATGCATAATTAAAGTAGTCCAGGATTTTAAGGATTTATTTTAGGCAATGAGCCGCTCGTGACAAAGCGCCCTTTTGATCACAAGTATATATATATATATATATATATATATATATATATTTTTTTTTTTTTTTTTTTTTTTAAATGGCCTGCTTTAGCTTTGCACAGTATCATTATGTTGAGAAGGATGCTTGAATATATTAGATTTTATGTGGCATTGATAGATGATGTGTTAGTTATAGTGTATGCTTCCGGCGAAGTTTCTTTTCTGCTTCTTTCTTCTTTTGTTTCAGCCTGGTTTGTAATTGCACTTTTCATTTCCAATGTTTATGACCCAAAGATTTCCATTCATCTATGTTAGGCCGTATTAAAAAGCAATTGAGTTTTAAATGGCAGTCACTAGCACAGCGTGCACTGAGAGGCAGGCTTTTTTGTTTGTTAGTTTAAGATAATAAGGCTTGCAATCTAATCCAAAACCTTCAGTCTTTAATGAGTTGAACTCATTAGTGACTTACCTGACTGGTTTTTTTTTTTTTTTTGGCCCCTCAGTCCCATAGCTTTTAAGTATGTAGCTCTTTAGCCTCTCATGAGAAAATAAGCTGTCATCCTGTTCCCTCTTCTAGAAAATTGTATTTCCTCTGGTCTTGGTTTTATCTCATAACCAAGCGCTTTGAGAGAGCACAAGACCACAGGTGGAATATTATAGCAGTTGATGGATTATATGAGTTTAATCCATGTTCTGTAGGTCACTTTGGCTCAGCAAGTTCCAACTGGTCATTAGTCTGACCGAGACCAGCAATAAATACTACCTATGACGTTTTTATATGTAATTTGATTTGCTAGGATAACATGACTGGCTTGTATTTCTAGCACATATCACTATGAGTAAAAGCGGCATGGGGTTTGAATCACCAACCTCCTGATCAGTAACCCAGAGATTTGTTGAGTTACCGCTGCCCAACTGCTCAGAAAAAAGGGGAAGCATAGCTGAGATCAGCTTACTTTTTTGTTCACATTTCAAGGCTGTAACATCTGGAACTGAAATGGGCTTCATTGGTATTAAGTGTCATAAAACTAATACCCCATAATGCTGCAGAAGCAATACACATCTGAACACATTTGTTTGTGAATAATGTGTATTCATAGCCCACATACAGTACATTACAAAAAAGACCTTCTATAGTCAACGTTCAACATCTTTATTGTTTGGCATGGGTTGCTACTGGTCAAATCGAATCAGTTGTGCTAAATTGCTTACAATTAAACATGGTAGAAGTTATAATCATCTGAAAATGATTCCTCCCTTGGGTGTGAAATCTCAGATTCATTTAGATGCATTTAATTGCCTAGAATTTACATACTGACTACTGCACAGCCATGACTGTGACGAAAAATCAATGCCCAGATAAAAAAGGAATTAGTAAGAGAACTGCTATTGATTCCCCCCCCCCCCCCATTTGCAGTACTTACAATTTGTGTTTATACATTCATGACATATAATTACAATTAAGTTCACCGACACTCACTGTATCCACAATCACAATTTAATTTAATAGATCCCTCTTTCATTTTTTCTAGCCGTGCCCTTCCCTCTAAGCCACCGTCTTACCATGAAGGAGGTGTTTGACTGTGAGGGCAAGCCTCGGGTGGACCTTCTCAAAGCCCACCTAACCAAAGAGGGTCGAGTCGAGGAAGCCGTGGCCCTGCGCATCATCAACGAGGGCGCCGCCATCTTACGTCAGGAGAAGACCATGCTAGACATCGAGGCACCGGTGACGGGTGAGGAACTTTATGTCGTGCCTCGTCTACCATATACTGTACCCTTCATCTACAATGTAAAGTTCAGCAATATGGAGAATTACTGTCCATGAGATCTGATCAGAAATATATATGACACATGCCTGAAGTTCTTCCATTTCATGCTTTAGTCCTGTATGATTTGAAGGTGTGTTCAAGAGTTCTCTTTATTGCTTTTCGAGAGGTTTTGGTGGTTTAATGGAAAATTAAGTTATCTTGATTGCTTTTTACTCGGTTGGATAAGGGGTGAAAGTGAGCTGGCTATCACTCTCATGCTTCAAGCGCTTGCAGTAGCAAGCTGTACTGAGAAAATTAGCACTTAATTGCAAGGAAGCTGCTACATTTTTTGGTGTCCTTCTCTTTGACTCACCAGCAGAAGCACTGAAACATGGAAATAAGTGTCTGAAAACAACAGTGAGTTTAAATGTAGATAAATTCTTCATGAACAATTTAGAATGAAATTGGAAAATTTTCAGTTGAAAAAGTATATATAAAAAAAAACTGTTGCACCATTAAACATTTTTAAAAATCACATCTTCCTGAACGACACCATTATACTTCTAGTCGTAGTGCATTGTTTATGATCAAAAAATTTCCCAGGTCTCTCGTGTGAATGTATTTCTCTATGAAATAAATCAAATATTAGCTTCTTTAAGGTAAACATAATTTTTTCAGATGCCTGAATGTGTAAAAAAAAAAAAAAAAAAAAAGTAGTGGTTGCCTTTCCAGCCACGCTAAGCATGTTTTTTAATCTACTCTCCAAAGTGGATAAATCTTCAGATGTTTTTGTATAAATGCTGGACTGAAGTTTAATTCAACTTTAATCTGAATAATTTTGAGGAGACAAAAACATTCTATTTGGCCATAGGTACATTAAACCATGGCTGTTATATAGGCTAAATGTACACAAATGCCATTTACACATCTCATAAATTTCTGAAATATTGTTCTGACTTAGAACTAATTAGCATCTAGCATCTATCCACCTCTGACTAGCGTTTACCCACTTCTGGGTGGGTAGTTGATTTACCCACTTCTGAAAAGCGTCTATCCACTTCTGACTAAAGTTTATTCACCTCTGACTAGCATTGACCAACCTCTGAATAGCATTTATACTGCCCTCTGTCTAGAGTTTATCAATTTCTGACTAGCTTTTACCCACCTCTGACTAGCATTTAACAACCTCTGACTAGCATTTAACAACCTCTGACTAGCATTTACTCACATACAGTAGTCTAATGTTTTAGCTAGTTGATCAGTTAAAGTTTGGCAGCATGGTTTTCCAATGATTTTCCATGAAGTAAGAGTAGAAAGAGTAAAAATGGAAGCCTCCTCCTCAAACACAAAGTGAAGGGGGAAAAAACTAACAAAACTCCGCTGTGAATATTCTTTTAGATATTTATATTATATGTATATTATTTATATATATTGTGTCATTGTTCAGTTCTTTGAATGATGGCTGAGGTTTAAAAAAAAAAAGAAAAAGCTGTTCTAGCATGGCAATGCCCCTGGGCACAAATCAAGCTCCATTAATACGTGATGTTTCAAGGTTGGAGTGGAAGAACTCGAGTGGCCTGCACAAAGCTCTGACCTCAACCCTGACTGTTGAACTGAACACCTTTGGGATGAACTAGAGCTCCAAGTGAGCCACAGGCCTTCTCATTTGGCATCAGTGCCTGACCTGAACTAATGCTTTTGTAGCTGAATGGACTGTAAAGTACAAATCTCTACAGCCACGTTCCAAAATTTCTCCATTGAAGAATGCACATTTGAGTGTTACTGTGAGCAGGCTATACTTTTATTCCTTGAGTTCATATTTTGAACATCAACATAATCATTACAGTGTATTCTTTTCATTCAGGCAAATCATTTGTTGGCAGCACGATGGCTTATTGGTTTGCACTGTCACTTTGCACCCCAAGGGTCCGGGTTTGATTCCCAACTTGGATCTGTGTGAATAGAGTTTGAATGTTCTCCCTGTGGTTGATGGGTTTCCTCCAGGTACTCTGGTTTCCTCCCACAGTCCAAAGACATGCAGATTAGGATAACTGACATCCCCAAATTACCCATAGTGTCTGAACGCGTGTGTGACTGTTGACCGGAGGTCCTACCACAGTCATAAAAATAGGAATAAATACAGTGGTCACCATTGGCCTCAACAGTCCCTAGTTGGACTACAGAGGTTCCTGAATGGATGGATCTCATTTGTATCTCATGTTAAATGCGAAAAATCTTATATTGATTATTGATTGATAGGATTACATTTAAAAAAAATTCTTGGTTACTTTAAGCTCAATAAATTAGCTAGCTAATTGAGTTTCGCAAGTTATTTTATTAAGTTAGCTCATTTATTTTCATCTTACATACTGCTCATCCTGTGTACAGGGATGCGGGGGCTTGGAGCCTGTTCTAGGAGACTTTGGGCACGAGGCGGGGTACACCCTGGGCATGGTGCCAATCCACCTCAGGGCAGACACATACACACACACACACACTGCTGGCAATTTGGGGAATGCCAATGAATGCCTTTGGACTGTCAGAGGAAACCAAAATACCTGGGGGAAACCCATAAAGCATGTGGAAAGCATGCAAACTTCACACATAGACCCAACGCGGGTATGGAGCTCTCAACATTGGAGGTGCGAGGAGCTCTGTTCATCAGTTACATATTGGCTTCTACTCGTCAATACATTCTATTTAAAGGCAGACTAGTAGTTCCATGCATCTAAGTTTAAGTAAGATTTTGATAGATTAAATATCATTTTCCCTTTACATTCTGTGTATTTTTTTTCAACTCCTGTGGGTCCCCCATGTAGTCCAGCATGCTGTTTCTCTATCTCAGCTCTGGGGATCCCATTAACTTCCCATTCACATTCCTGTTCATTGCACATTCAGGTGTACTGTAACATATACAGTATGTGTTACAGCTATTACACATTTGACCAGGTATATGAAAATATGATCATGTATCCTAGTGTATTGGTTTATAAGGACTGAGGAGGTTCTATTCAGAGTGTATAGCAAGTATTATGTGTTTTGCAAGTAAATATACTTTCTTTGTAGTGGACATGTCACTGTACTGCTCCCTGTAGGAGTTTCAATACACGGAGTGAGATAGATGTATAAAGGAACTAACCTGAGTGAAAGTTCTACTAAGATGAAAAATAAAAAGCAGCTACAGTTAGTAAAAAAGTCTCAGGCATGTTGGCAGTTCGAAGACGGCTTTGTCACTTTGTCCAATTTAGTTTTAATTAGTTAGTAATTTATGGTGATTTGTTTATGACATTAAAGTATGTAACAATGCTGTCAAAAATGCAAGGTGAAAGATTCAGTGTCTGACCATGTTTAACCATGTTTGTTGGCTGGCGTATTAGAAAATGCTCAGTGAGATTCAGTAACAGCGACATGCCAATCAGGGTATGCTATGGGCTAAAAGACAAACAAAAAAAAAGAAATTATATGACCAGGGGTTAATAATTTGTTAGGTAAGGTGCTGAGAAAATAATAAAACCAAAATATTTTGGACTGGAACATGGTACATCAGTTCTTACGACTACAACAGATACCAAAAAGATTTTTTTTTACATAATTTAAATGAAACACCTTCAAGTATGACAGTATGCCATCAGGCTCAATTAAGGCATGTCATTTACAGTATAATGTAGGTGCAACTTGGTGTCTAGATGCACTATCACTTTTTTTTTTATTATTAAAAATGTCATAACGCCCCCAATACCCACTCAGGCAAATCCTTAGCCACCTATGGCTTTTATCACAGGCCTTGCACTGGTTGCTAGGCAACACTTTGTGCAGGTAATCAGCCTAGATGCACAGCACCTGGCCACGCCTCTTCATCAGTCCTCTGAATGTCTCTCTGCATGCAGATACAAAGCTGCGCCATGTAACAGAGCAGCATCATGCTATTCTAAGAAAAAATACAAATAAAAGAGAAAACATTGAGAAAAAATCAAAAAGAGAGAGAGGAACTCCGAATCAAACAGAACATGTTTAAAAAAAAAAAAAGAAAAGAAGCAGAGCTCAGAATTAAAAGACAAGCAGATTTAAGAAAATGAAGACAGGGAAAGAGATTTAACAGAAAGAGGGAGAGGGTGGACACAAAGGGTTTGAGTGCCAAACATGATGGTAAAGGGGGAAAAAAAAAGATTTTAAAAAATAGTAATATAAAATGTAAATAAATAAAGTCGCCTTAGTGATGGTTTTACAAAGGTTAAAAAACAAAACAAAAGACAACTTAGTGAATTTGTTTCAGGAATGTTGCCAGATCAAAGACAGCTGTTACTTCGTCCTATTTAGGTTCATGGTGATTTGCTTATGACATTCAAGTACACAACAATGCTGTCACAAAGGCAAGGTCGACTGTGTTAAGGAAAAGAAATGATAAGGAAAATCTAAAAGAGGGAGGAACTCAATCAAAGCGACGAAGAAAGAAGAGGAAACAAAGAAGGGGGAGCTCAGAAATGAAAGGCACGGAGATTTAAGAAAGGGACGAAACGGAACTCAGAAGTACAGAGAAAGTAGATAAAGTTAAAGAAACATAGAGGGTGGGGGAGCTCTAGAAAGAGAAAACCTGATTTTAAGGTATTTAGGTACATAAAGTGAAGAAGGTTTAGTAAAAAAATTGGTGTTGGTCCAATGTGAAAACCACTTTGAGTTCCTGCATCTCCCCTGCATTCTTTGTGCTGAGTCTAATGTTCCCATATTTCTGACCTCTTCATGTGTACTGCTCCTGTAATCAATTTGTTGTTAGTGCTACTTAATTTGCACCTTTGCAGCTGTTTGCAAGCCAGCGGGCAGCGTGCACTTGTCTGGCGACCCTCACATTTGGGTTCCTTAACAATTTAACATTCTCTCGGGGACAAATGAGCCTAATACTGCACTTTGCTGAGGCCAGTGTTACAAGTGCACAAGTGTTACTGGAAACATTAATTTATATATTTAATATGTCTAAATGTTTCCTTTTCCATTCAATTGATAGTCCCATTAAAGAAAGCATGTTTCCCTGTTATCAGTGGACCTTTTCAGTTAACTGTTGTACTGTTGCATTCCCTGGTACATGTCAGACCATTTAGAAAACATGAAGCCATCCGCTTACTGTAGCAAATTGTGACTATGATCAGATATATAAAACTCTATCTACTAATTTTGACCCCAGGGAGTGTCTTTTTTTTTTTTTTTTAATATACAGTTCAAGCATTTCTCTAGTGATACATTATGGAGCTCAGTGGCTTTGAATTTCCTCTCTCATTAGCATTGCTAGCCTTATTATCTGTCCTACACCATGTGGTCTTCTAGTTCTAGTATCTCAACAAATCTTGCTCTGTGCCGTTGCCCAGTAACACCACTTCTTGTTATCCCCACTGGACTGGATTCTCCCTCGGTGCTATCTCCTTTGAGTACACCCCTTATTTGGAGTCAAACCCCAACCCTGCAGTATGAACAGCTTGCTAGTAGCAAACATGCATGTTCGACAACGATTGAAAAAGGTCTTCAGAAACCAACAAAAGAAAACTTAGAGTTATTTTGTAGGTGAATTAGTTACTGATTTTCAGTAGATGATTCAGGAGCTGGGACGGTGCAATTTGGAGGCTACAGTATGTGTTTTAACAGGCCTGCATTGATAATCTTCCACATCAAAGGAACAGGGGTTTGCTATATCTAGGACTTTCTCATTAATCTTGGTCAATATATCAATAAACACAATGCCCAAGAAGAAAATGCGGCAACTCTGATAACTGATGATATTGCACAATGTTTGAAATTCATTGGGAAGGAATCACCAACCTATTTTATGCACAGTGCAATGTGTAATTAGTACAAGAAAGCCTACCAGACACATTTTATTTTATTTTATCTTTATTTTACCTGGAAGTCCCATTGATTATCAAAATGACTTTTACAAGGGAGACCTGGCCAAGGTAGCTGCCATTCCATTTCACAAATGGGTAAACTTTTAAAATTCCATTCCAGAATCCAATTGCAATAAAAATTTAATTCTAGAAAGGATTCATTAATTCGTTCCTCTTCTGTACCACATCTTCTATACATCCTGTGAACAGGGTCTTGGGAGCCTGGTCACTTGGGTCACGGTGCGGGGTACACCGTTCCATTGCAGGGCACACACATAGAATTTCTCTAATCTCCGGACTACCTGGAAGAAACCCATCAATCACAGGGAGAATGGGTCGGGAATTGTAATCTTGACCGTGGAGGTGCTAGGCCACAGAAGTGATGGGTCGTTCATTAACGATTTGTTCTTTTTGAACGAGTCTTTAACGGGACTAAGAAGAAGGAGTAGTCTTGGAGAGTGATTCGTTCATTTTCTACTAGGCGCACATGCGCAAAGCATCGCAAAACCACCGTAGGTTATGTACAGTACAGGACACAGAAATGAGTACTTGCCTTTGAGTCTTTGGTCCGAGTCATTCGTTCTTTTGTCACATGACTCCCATAGCTTTGCACTGCAATAGATTCAAAAGAATGAACGACTAGGAGTAGAAGATATGATGGTGAGCTGCTCATTCTGATCAAAAGAACGAAATTAACTAAAATGACTCAAAAAATGATTTTTTCATTTTGTCACTAAAATGATTTAAACTTCCCATCACTAGGCCACAGTGCTAACCACTATGACTCCATGTCTCCATTTGATTCGCAAAACAAAAAAAAAGGAAGAAAACCACATGCCTTCTGCTCTTTAATTTTTAATGAATAATTAATGGATATTAATGTGTCTAATTTTAAGACACATTGTCTTAAAACTGTCCAGGGAGCATTGTAAGAACATGGAAACTTCTTGATCTCTGGGTGTGTTGCAATGCAACTGCTTAGCACAGCTGGTAACCACCAGAGCTGAGAAAGAAAATGGTGCCAAGATAATATGGCAGTTTGGCCAAAATTGCTTTATAGATAAAAACCCAACCAGTGCTGTTGTCTACGCATGGTCGATGATCAAATCATAGTGAGTAAGAGACTTCGCATTTGTAATAAAAAGAAATGATGAACACTGAATCACGGCTCCATAAATTGGAGGACGCTGCATGCATGTACAATATAGTAATAGTAGTACTGTAATCAGTCAGTAGCAGAAATGTAGTTTTTTTCTTAGCAAAACCAAAAAAAAAAATCCTAGATTTGGGCTTTCTAACTATATACTCAATATGTACATTAAATAGAAGCCTATCATCTACCCATATCCTCAAATTTACTATAAGATGTAAAAATTCTAAAATTATTAAGTACCTCTAAATAAGCTTTTGATTAACCTATAAAATGAGCATTTAGAAGCGGATTTAAACTTTTTTGTTTTGTGAGCATCTAGAAGCATATTTAAACTCAGTATAGCAGTTCGTAATGTCTGATAAGCTATCCAAAGCTCTTGTACTGTCTGTACTGTGAGAAAACATGCATACAAATGACTGTTGTCAGCACAGAGGTGCATGTTTGCCCAAATATCCTTGCCCACATCATTTATAAAAATAAGAAACAAAATAGGTCCCAAAATAGAACCCTGGGGGACACCTTTAGTTATCGCATGAAATTAGATTTGTGTCCCTCTACATAGACATACTGATGTAGCATTCAGATCAAGGACCCAAATGCACAACTATGACGATCATTAAAAGGGAGAAAAGGATTTATTAACAGACTAAGCACAGTTTCAAAACAGTCTTTAAAACTAAATGGCTCTAGGATAATTCACATTAGTTGTATAACTTTAGGCACAGTCTCTTCTCACAAACATTAGCTAGACAAGAACTTGAACAATATGACAATAAAATTACAAGAACACCAAACTTCACATGCAAAGAAAATGGCAGCGCTCCAGAAGCATGGTCACAAAGGCAAATCGGGCAAGGAGCGAATGTTCGGGGGGGGGGGAATTAATGGTAAACAAACAGGGACTGGGTGTGGTCAGAAAAAAAGAGCAGGAAAATCAAACAAAGGAAAGCTGCCCTGTGTACTGGGGTGCTCTTTGGGCTGTCAGGAGTGTTGTGAAAAGAAGAGGGCAGATTTCACAATCATGACCTCACAACCCGGCTCCTCATAATGGTTCCACCTGTCTCATGCAGGTCAAGGATCGTTATGTCTTCAGTCCATTTTCTACAGTATGACCACCAGTAAAGCATCCTAAAGAGCAGGTCAGTTAAGGGGTTCTGAAGACAGCGGTTGTAGGACATTCCAGTTTCTCTAGTTTGAGGCTCAGCAAAACCTTCTTGCAACTCAGGGACTATTCATGTTTTACTCAACGCACTTCCCTTTTCTAGATTTGACTTGAACCAATTCTTAAACACTCCCCTTTTCAATATGCTGAAATTTACCTTCTAAGGACAGACTTGTACCCAGGCAAAAGTGGCCTGGGTATATTGCACTGCAGTACTTGTATAGCTGGCCTTCATGCGCGACTTATTGTGGACACATCAATCTTCCTTGTACACACTGTGACACTTGGCCCCATGGTGAGTTCAGAAAAGAGCTCCTTAACACTGAAGCAATTAATTGCTGAATTGCTAGTCACCCTGCCATCCTAACATGTGCAAGGCATTATTATGCTTGCCAATCAGATTCAGCCAGGTCGCTGTGTGTGGTACTTCCTCCTGTTGAGGATAATTGTTGCTGGCAGGCACAGAGGTAGTGCCTTTGAATCTTGTGTAAATTACAAACTTTTCATCATTGCACTATAAGCCTATGGATGAACTCCAGAATTTCGCAAACAGATTTGTCCATGTCCAAGAGTGGTACACTGGAGACACTAGATACCAAAGGTACTGAAGCCCTACTTGAAGGCTTTTCTAATTGGTCTGTTGCCCTATCTGAGGGGCAAGTGTAAACAACAGTGTAAACAACAGCATAAACAATGATACACAACTTTTAACCAAAGGGAAACCTGGAGCTGTGCTTCAGAAAGCAGCATCAGTCTGTGCCACTCAAAGTGAGTGCACTAGCACAGTTCGATCCGTTCAGATTTCCCAGGCTTAAACCCGTCCAGTATATCTAAACTGTAGGGAGGAAAGATGAAGAAGAAAAGGAAGGAGAAGAGAAGGAGAGAGAAGATCTGTCGAGCAGAACACACCTACACCTCTGAGTCATCTCCTCACAGCCCAGCTTTCTCTCTTTCTCACGGCTGCTGGGTGATTTATATCTGCGTGGGTGTGCGTATGTGTGTGCTCGCCTGTGTATGCTCATAACTCGTCCATGTTCATACATATGTGAAATGGTGCTTGTGTGAATGCATTCATATGCATAAACATGTATGCTTGTCTGGATAGCCCCGATTATTTCCTCAGCCCAGGCAAAATGAGGACAAGTAAATTTTAATTTTAATTTTATGTATATATATATATATATATATATATATATATATAGCCAGCATGTCTTAATGATGTCAAGAGTCTATGAAATATGCAGGAGGAGACATTAATCCCAGACGCATTCTTTTGTGATCCACGAAAATGCAAAACAAAAGTAATCTCTGTGCAAGCTTGTCATACATTCAAACAGCTCTATAGTGCCTGTAGTGGTGCTATTGTTAATAAAAAAGCGGGTGCACAAATTTGCATGTTCACACATACACAACACATACACGGGTGCTGTTTCCCAGTTCAACCTAAGGTCAGGATCATCAATTCAATCTGAGGCTGATTTGTTCAGTGTGCTTCTCATGCTGGTTCTCATTAAGTCCAATAATGCTGTAGCCAAGCACATCTGCATAATGCTGCTGTCACCAGAAAATCTCCATTTTTCCTCCTTCGATTTTTGTTTTTTGTGCTGACTGTCCTCTTTCTGCATGCTTCCATTCCATTGTTTTCAACATGATCCTGTAAGCACTGATCAATACTAATACTGACTAGATCAGTCACTCCAATAATTGCAAAGGACATTTCAAAGGGTTTCCTGTAAGGACTCTGTATTGACTGTAATTCTTCTTAATATAAATATAATCATTATCACATCATTACTGATGTATTCATTCATTCATCTTATATACCACTCATCCTGTGTACAGGGTCATGGGGCCTGGAGCCTATCCTAGTATTAGTATTAGAGCACAGGGGGAGCACATATGCGTGCACACATACTGTACACACAGCAGACAATTTGGGAACGCCAGTTAGCCTAATCTGCATGTCTTTGGACTGTGGGAGGAAACCAACCAATCACGGTGAGAACATGCAAACTATATGCACAGAACCAAAGCAGGACTCGAACCCTGACCCTGGAGGTGCAAGACGACAGTGCAAACCACTGAGTCACCATGCTGGCTAGACTGCATGTCTCTGGCCTGTGGGAGAACTTCATGCATACAGAACGGAGACAAGATTTGAACGCCCCCCATCAACCCCCCCCCCCCCCAACCACCACCACGTCCTGCCCCTCAAACCCTAGACATGCAAATTGACAGTGCCAAATTAGTCACCATGCCCAAATGCCATGTGATGTTTTTCATTGCTTACTTGTGCATCTGATATGACAGTCATTTTTAGATTTACTTATTTATTTATTTATTTATTTATTTATTTTTATGTGTGAGCAGCATGCTATGTTACAGTGCCTTTCATACCACTTTCGCCATGTTAAAACCACAAACGTAAATGGATAGACCAACACAAACGTTAGGTTGTAAAAAAAAATTCTTCCAACAATGGCTTTTTTTCTTGCCACTCTTCCATAAAGGCCATACTTGTGGAGTGCACGACTAATAGTTGTCCTGTGGACAGATTCTCCCACCTGAGCTGTGGATCTCTGCAGCAACTCCAGAGTTACCATGGGCCTCTTGGCTGTTTCTCTGATTAATGCTCTCCCTGTCAGTGTAGGAGAATGGCCATGTCTTGGTAGGTTTGCAGTTGTGCCGTACTCTTTCCATTTTCAGATGATGGATTGAACAGTGCCCGATGAGATATATTCAAAGCTTGGGATATTTTAAAATATATAATAAAACTTTTCTTTCAGCTGCTTCTGTCATGGGGTCGCCACTGCGGATCATCTGATCCGCACACAACTTGGCACATGTTTTACGCCAGATGCCCTTCCTGACAGAACTCTCCCACTGCATGCAGTGGTTGGGTGGTATGGGTGGTCCTCGGCCCAGAGCCTCAGCCGCCTGAGCCGACACTGTCTTAATTAAATAAATTTTTTTAAAAAGGCACTGTATGAGCCCCAATGCAGGGCTGCGGGGGAAGCGGCTTGGCAACACGTGATTGATGTGATTGTGCACTTTCAGGAAGACTCATCCTGTTCTAGAAATTTAATAAAGATTTCTCTTTACTTTTGTCTTTAACACATTTTTATATATATATACATTACAGACCAAAAGTTTGGACACACCTTCTCAGTCAAAGAGGTTGAATTTGTATTATGGCAAGAAAAAAGCAGCTAAGTAAAGAAAAACGAGCGGCCATAATTACTTTAAGAAATGAAGGTCAGTCAGTCCGAAAAATCGGGAAAACTTTGAAAGTGTCCCCAAGTGCAGTCACAAAAACCATCAAGCGCTACAAAGAAACTGGCTCACATGCGGACCGGCCCAGGAAAGGAAGACCGAGAGTCACCTCTGCTGCGGAGGATAAGTTCATCCCAGTCACCAGCCTCAGAAATCGCAGGTTAACAGCAGCTCAGATCAGAGAGCAGGTCAATGCCACACAGAGTTCTAGCAGCAGACACATCTCTAGAACAACTGTTAAGAGGAGACTGTGTGAATCAGGCCTTCATGGTAGACTATCTGCTAGGAAACCACTGCTAAGGACAGGCAACAAGCAGAAGAGACGCGTTTGGGCTAAAGAACACAATAAAGAACACAATAAAGAAAACTCTTTGAATGAGAAGGTGTGTCCAAACTTTTGCTCTGTACTGTATATAACCTCTCTGTCTTTTTCAGCTCACCTTTTTTTCAACATCGTTGAGACTAAACTTGGGTCATACTGTGTGTTCACAATTGTTAGAGAATACAGTACCCATGCTTTTCATTTAAAATGCTTTCTTGTTCCTTTTCCAGCCCTGATTAGATAAAACATCAGGAAATAACCGGTTAAAAACAATCCAAATCTAATAGTAGCATTACAGGCTGATATTTATATTATACCGTAATACTGCCTACTAATACTACCATCAGACTGCCTACATTTATGCAATAAACAATGGTTCTGAAAGTCAATCCAGCCATTTAGGTTATTACTGACTTGTTAAATTCGATTTTGTTATAAATTTGACTTGTTCTCTTCAGCTGCCTTCAAGTGTCTCTTTTGTAGCTCTGTGAGTTGAAACTGAGCTCATTACATTCAGCCCAAACAGTGGAACGCTCGAAGAGAGTTCTCACCTCTCCTGAAATTCATCTCGAAGACCGAGAGCTTATTGGAGAGCGAGAAAAGAAAAGGCAGGAGGACTTTGATGAGATGAAACTCCTGTGAGCTTGTACTATACCGTAGGCAGCAGTGGAGCTGTGATCTGTAAGAATGAGTCGAAAGCAAATGAATCTAAACAGCAACATCCAGGAGAGAAGGTAAGGTATGTTGGAGATTAATGACCTGATATCGGAGCTGAGCAAACCAAGAAATGAGCGCTGATGGATTGGAGTTATTACAGTGGTCACCGACACTCCTGCTAGGGATCTGTGTTGCTGCTGAGCAAGCAAACTAACCTCTACTTCTGAAGACATTAACAAGATCAACTGTGGGGAAATTAGGTTTAAACGTAAGAGTGGAACTGTATGAAAAATTCATGGTATGATAACTACAACTTTAAAAAAAAAACTGCAAGCTTAGATTCCCTCAAGTGCACCGTGATCAAGTTTGATTTCATATAGAAGAACTTGCCGCAGTTCATTTGCACATTTCGGGCTCCGGTCCCAGCAGCTAATCCCTGAATACCTTGATTTTTTCATTTATTTATTGAAAATTTATTTAATAAGAGATCGGTCATCATTATTTTCTTTTCTAACATTCAAACATCTGTTCGCACAAAATACAAAAGACAAAAACGTGGACCTAGACCTTTGCACTATTTTGTATGTTCAGTTTTAGAAAAGAAGGATCAATCTTAAAGCCTTAGGAGTTCTTTTGTTGCCCCGCTGGAGAAACCCGGAAAGGTTCCTTTATAGACGCTCACAACAGAATGTCAGAGAAGGCTCCTTGTAGAACCTGTTTAGGAATAATAACAAGTAACTAGAGAAAGAAAAAAAAGCACCCTTGAGAAACACTTTTTTTTTCCCTAGAGTGTTTCATAATTTGGAGTAACCTTCAGGCTTATAGTTAATCAATTATTTACTGTACTGTACTGTATATTGTGGCGGCTGACAGTGCACAACATGCACTACCAGTCCACATTTTGGACACACCATGTAATTCCATTATCTTTACTGATTTTTTTTTTTTTTTTTTAATATACAATAATCTCCTTTTAAGCTGTTGATTTTGAGATGTGTCGACTACCAATATTCTGTACACCCATCATAACAGCTCTAATCTGAGGTGCTGGTTGTTAATTGGTGATTTTTGATGCTGGTAACTCTAAATGAACTTCTCCTCCTCTGCACAGAGGTAAGGTTTGGTCTTGCTATCCTGGGATAGTCTTCATGATGGCTTCATCATGGTGCTTGATGGGTTTTGCAAATGCACTTGACAATACAATACTGTTAACCTACAATACACTATCTGGTTTTTCCTGCTCTGGTCAGCTGTAAGTGCTATTAATGTGAAATGGCTCAGCCAAAAAGTGATCAACCATGCAAATTCACTGAGCATGGTTAAAGAGTTCTGAAGCGCTCTGTTGCATTTCTCACTTCCAAACGGAGTCTGGATGCAACATCAGTATGCCTGTATCACTGTGCCTCAGGTGCCCGTTCATGTAATGGGTTCCCGTGGCCAAGCTGCTACACAGAAGCCTGAAATCACTGTACCAAGTATTGTCTGGAGGGGTAGCAAGCACGCTGCCACTTTCCTCTGGAGCAGTAGAATCATGTTCTCTGGAGAACTGGTTAACAGGTTGTCTGATAGACAAATCTGGGTTAGGGGGATACAAGGAGAAGGCTAACTGCCAAATGCATAGAGACAATAGTAATGTTATTGTGTTGGGATTGCGCCCCTAAGTTCTAGAGGGTACTTTTAATGCTATAGCATAATTAACTTTGTGGCAACAGTTTAGAAAAAGGTCCTTTCCTGTTCCAGTATTTGCACAAAGCAAGGTCCATAAAGACATGGTTCAATCCGTTTGGTGTGGAGGAACTCCAGTGGCACTAGAATATTAATGAACTAGAACACTGTTTGCCAGACCTCACTAATTGTTGTTTTATTATTGTTATTCTGAATAAGCAGAAATTTCTACAGGCACTCACCAAAATCTTGAACATAGAGTGGTAGCTGTCATAGTCTCAAACGCAGATGCAACACCATAATAATACCAGCAGTTTTGGAATGTGATTTCCAATACGCTTATATAGATGTGATGGTAAGGTGTCCATTTGCCGTACTGTATAGTTAATGTGTTTGGCAGATTTCTCAACAAGATGGATCATACAGCAGGGGTCAAGCCAGCCAGGATGAAAGTGATGCATACTGTATATAGGGTTTTATCGTAGCCAAAAGGAACTTGAGGAAAAACTAAGCTTTTGCTTAGGAAAAAAAATATATATGCGCATACTTTACCATTAACTACTGTACACTGCATTCTTTTCAAATAATATAATGCATTTAAAAAAATAATAATTTTACTTTAACTTCAGGCAGTGTCCTCATAGATGGTTATGGTGAGGGTGGTGCTACTAGTTGTAGTAGTAGTTTTATTCAAGGAATCTAGAAATATAGCAATCTGTTATTTTCTTTCATTTGCTTCTGGTTTACTTAAATGTTTTTCACCGTTTTAAAACCTTACAGAACATTGCAAGGGATTCACCGCATTGGTTTGTTTTAATAGGCAGTTCAACTTTAAACAGTAGAACTAGTTTTCTACACTGGCTGGCCAAAAGGGTCAAGCAAAGAAGACATTAAAATGACTGGAATTGGGTTAGGAACAGTGGCAGCCGGTCAATACCCTTAAAGTTGGGCAGAGAAGAATGCTCCTTTAACATGTAATTATTTAACATAATAATTATTTATTTTAATAATGAAATGAAGTCATTTAGTCACAATATTCCACTGTATTGCTTAATATAATTTATTTGCAATAAAAAAAATATATAAAGTGTATTACGTTCGTTTGTGTTCGTGTACGCGGGGCGCCGGACAAACGAGTGTCTATATAGGCACGTAAATTTTTGAAAAGCACGTGACCTGAGGCTGAGCTCTAATTAGATTTTGTCAAATCATCCTTGGGGCGCAGCACTGTACGCCCTGAACCCTCCCACTTTTGTTATTAGCGAATCAATATTGTTTTTAAATATTTGGGCTCATGTGATTGGACCATTCTCAACGAGTCTTTTCCAGCACTTATTGCGGCAAGCGGAGCTGCTGACTGGATGCGATGCGAGTCATGCCTTTATTTTATGCTAGTACAGTAGTAGTGATGCTTAATCACCTGATAAATGGCTATTTACAGGCGAGTGTTAAAAGTTTAATTTTTATTTTGTTTGCGCCCCCCGAACATTTTTTTGCACCAGCTGCCACTAGTTAGGAACGGTTTTGACCGTTAATATTGCGGACGTAACGTGATCCTAAAAAATCATAAATGACTGTGCAAAGATCAAAGATCACTTAAACGGTTGGTAAGGTAGCAACATATGTGACTAGAACTCAGAGGATTGGGACTAAACAGCTACAGTATGTGGACCTTAGTGAGACCAATCTGAAAAAAATATTTAATGAGTTCCCAAAGATCAGACTTTTGAACAGTGAATAAAGGTCGCGTGGTTTGATTCATTTAGACTGACCCAATTCCAGAGCATCAGGGTAAGAAGCGATAGTAGCTGATAATGCATAGTAGCCGCTGGGCTTGGTCATGCCTAGGCTCAGAAACGTTATGTGGCATTAAAATGAAGTCAGCTGACGACCTTAATGTACTAAATGACCAGGTTGTCACATCAGTGACACATCAGAGTTTTTCTTCCCTGATCCAGAACTCGAGTGGTCCTCAGATATGTATAATTCCTGCAATCAGAATGGACAGAAGGGATTTTACAGTGACCTACAATCATGTACAGTACCACATGTCTGTTGCATTCACTGTTACACTCGGTACATCAATATTTATATAAATCCTGACGTGTTTGTGGACAAAGATATGTTTCACAATGTGCTACACCCACTCATCCCAGAGGCTAATTCCTGCTTCCCTGCTCACTTATGTACATTTAATTTCACCATACGTTATACAGCACTCATCATGCAACGTGACTGCTTTTTATATTTTCCAAAGCATAAGGGACGAGGGATTATATAAACCTTTTCCTATCTACACAGACTTTAAAATACATGGCTGACAGTAAGCAGTAGAGTCGTGCCTGGCTGGAAGGGCTTTGAAGCTGCCTTCAGAAAAGCTCTGCGGGAGGTGGTAGGGATAAAAAAAAAAAGAAAGAAACAGTGAGCTTGGAGATGCTCACAGGAGTAGCGTATCAGCCTCAAGGTGCTTCACAAGGTCTGCTCATTCTTCTGTGCTGTAACAATTTGATGAGAGAGAAAAAAAAATACTGTCAGGACAAATTACAGAAATTAAAGAAATGGCCATTTTTCCTCTGTCCTCTGACATACTGTACTGTCGTCGAAGAGTATTTCTCTTGAGTATTGCTGGTAAAATATCTTTGAAGATTTGACGCTGTGTAACAGCTTCCTGAAATAGTTGAATTTTAAATGTTCTTTAGACCATGAAGAATAACTCCTTTTTTACCTTTCGTCCTAGGTGTCTAGTTGAAACAGTTAGAGGGAGTTACAGTTACAAACAGACTGCAATTGAATGATCAGTGGATATGGAGATGCTTGCATCTAAAAAGCATTGAAAGAGTGAGGGGGATTTCAAAAAAAAAAAGGAAAAAAAAAAGAGTGCAGGTAGATGATGGAGTGCATCCACTTATCCACCCGCATCCTGCCACCTCGCTGTCATTCATCAGCTCGAGTTCCTGTATGTGGGTGTGTTGGATACAGGCAACCCAGACAGCGCTGCACAGATCGCTTTTTTTTTTTTTTTTTCCATTTTCAGTATATATGAGAGCATAGTGCATTGTCTGATACAAGGCGCTGGAGATGTAACAGAATGTCACTATAACTATCCGTGTCTATCTCCGAATACCCGTGAGTAAATTTAGGAGGTGTGGTGTAAATCAGGGGGGGTTTAGGATGCCATTTCATTTCACCTAAGGAAGCACTAGGAAAAATTAGAAATGTCAGCAGTATCAGAATCAGAATGAGTTTTATTGGCAAGCACGCTTGCACGTACATGGAATTCGTTTTAGTGACAGAGCTTGTAGATAAATAAATATCTGTGTTATTGCACACACTATTGCACATATATTTATTGCACAGCGAGAGGAATGTGTACCTGTTCATGAAGTAAATTGCCTGGGGAAAAAAAAAAAACTCTTCTTGTCTGACTGTCCTGGTGTTCGGTGCTCTGTAGCGTCGACCAGGCGGCAAGTTCAAAGGGGTCCAAAGTGATATTCCGAGCCCTTTTCTTCTCTCTTTCTCTCTCTTGCAACGTGGGCAGGGAAGCGCCGATAATCCTTTCAGCAGTCCGAACCAGCCTTCAGGATGTTGTGTGGATTGTGGGTCTAATAGTTCCTAAACGTCAGGTACATGGGTCGTTCATGAACGATTCGTTCTTTTTCATGAATCTTTAACGTGACTCGGAAGAAGGAGTAGTCTCGGAGAGTGATTCATTCATTTTCTACTGGGCGCGCAGGCGCAAAGCATGGCGTAACCTCCGTAGGTTATGTACAGGAAACAGAAATGAGTAGGTCCCTTTGAGTCTTTGGTCCGAATCATTCGTTCGTTCGTTCGTTCGTTCTTTTGCCATGTGACTCACATAGACGCTATGTAGTCAATAGATTCAAAAGAATGAAAACGACTCGGACCAGAAGATATGATGGTGAGCTGCTTATTCTGTTTATCCTAATATGTCCTTAGCTGCATTGTAATATTTTCATTACTGGACCTATAGCCAAAATTTGTGTATGTAGACGTGTTTTGTGTCTGTTTACTGAAAATGCAACATTTTATTTGATTTTTATCAAAAGAACCAAATGAACTAAATGACTCAAAAAAAGATTTTTGAAAGAACCGAGTCACTAAAATGATTCAAACTTCCCATTACTAAGGGACATCACTCGTGTTCATTGTTGGAAGGAAAGTGTACCTGACTTTTTTTTTTAGTAAATTTTTTTTTGTTTGCATCATAATATGATATTTTCCAACAAATTAAGCTGATTAAGGGTGCTTATACCCATCAGTCTCATCCTCTGAGCTACACAGCCCAAGCTGATAAAGAAAGGGCAAGAGGGTCGCTCTCGATCTTGTCTTCCAACCATGTGCATACTGCCGCCTGTTGTATCAGAGAGTGTATATGAAATATGCAAGTGTACTCAGGTCCGGAACAATATTACTAATATGAAAGTTGGCCAGCGGAGAAAGGATATGGAAGAGGGATAGATGGAGGTGCAATGGTACCTGCGGACAGTACTAAGCTCTTCTCCCTAGTGTAAGAGCACCCTAAACCACCTTGACCAAGCAGTCAATAAAGATGGATAATTGAAAGCTACGTATATGTTCATGTTAGAGAGAACTCTCATCAGTATGAAACTAAAAGCCTCCCATTCATGTGAGGTTTAAGCTTTTAGTTTCAACCAGATCTCCTATGCAATGTTCTGGCAATGTGTCTACAAATGAGTAAAATAAAATGTGACTTGTATTCAGCACTGTCGCCCTTCACTTCTAGGGTCCGAGTTTGAGTCCCAGTTTGGGTCTAACCCTAACCGTAACCCTAGCTCCCTGTTCTTGGTGGGATTCTTCCAGATACTCCAGTTACCTCCGACAGTCCAAAGACATGTAGATTAGGCTAATTGTAATTGCCCGTGTTGTGTGAATGAGCATGTGAGTGAATTGGCACCCTATCCAGGTCTCCTGGGACAAACTCCTGTACCAGGATAAAGCGATATACACGATGAGTTTAGAGCACTTCTGCTGGAAAGAACGAAAAGCTGTAAAAGGTTACAGTTTTTGTCATTGCTCATATCATTTAGACTTTCTCACTATAAATATATTATCATGGGTGATTTTGATCATGCATGGTATTTTGACAACAAAGGAACATATGCAATCTTTTAAATGTTACCTTGTCAACTAACAAATTGTGTTATCATGACATACGGCATGGATTTTATGGTGGCCGTGAAGTGCAAAACAAATTAACAAAACGAAAACGAAATAACAAATTAAAAACCACAAAACCAAAATCAAAATAACAAAACCCAAAACAAAATAAAACATTCAAAAACAAAATAACAAAACCCAAAACAAAATAAAACATTCAAAAACAAAATAACAAAACCCAAATCAAAATAACAAATTCAAAAACAAAATAACAAAACCCAAATCAAAATAACAAATTCCAAAACAAAATAACAAAACCCAAAACAAAATAAAACATTCCAAAACAAAATAACAAAACCCAAATCAAAATAACAAATTCAAAAACAAAATAACAAAACCCAAAACAAAATAAAACATTCAAAAACAAAATAACAAAACCCAAATCAAAATAAGAAATTCAAAACCAAAATAACAAAACCCAAAACAAAATAACAAATTAGTTTCGTTTTTTTTATTTTTTATTTTGTTTTCGGATTTGTTAATTTGGTTTTGAATTTGTTATTTTGTTTTGGGTTTTGTTAATTTGTTTTTTGCACTTCACGGCCACCATAGGATTTAATCACTTCGAAGGAGATTCTAGATTACCAAAAGAATGGGTTTTAATCACATGTGCTTAAACAGTTATTGGAAGGGTTGTTTTAATGACGCTGCAGTGTATTATATTAATTATTATTATTATATTAAATATTGTATCAAATACCTTTTTTACCCAAATCTCTACTAAATGTAGGTAGAACGACTCCCACATTGTCAAATTAAAGTACAGATGGTAGAACTGCTTGTTTAGTGTTTCTCATATGCTGTTTAAATTAACGGGTTGCATCCATTCTGTTTACGATGTTTGGCTTTTGGAGGAAACGGGGCATGGGGCCAGTAGGGCATTATGTGGTCAAGACACTTGTAATGTAATAAATCGTCAGGCATTGTTATTGAGCTATTGATAGATATTCTGCCTTCCAAGATAACATCATGGCCAACCACGATAGCCTCCCTCTCTCTCTGTTTCTATCTATCTTTCTCCGTCTGTTTCTGAGATATCCCCAAGGCAGGACAAAACTACTTGGCTGTCTCACACTGCTACACTGCTGCTAGGGGCTTGTCATTGTAAAATGTGTTAATGGCTCATCCTAATGGCCCAGCCCAGGCTCTCAATGCCCATGGCTCCAGTTACCTCAAAACAGATAAGACCGCCGTCCATTTAACACAGCTTATGTTCACTTCAGCTGCGTCCCTGAAGACCATTCAGGGTCTAAATGCTTTGTTTGTCTGATGGAGGGATTCAGTGGATTCAGCAATTGATGTATTGAATGCTTTTTTTTTTTTGGTGACAAAAAACGCCTCCAGTCATCTGTAGAAGCTCATATGGTACATTTTATCAAGCTTAAAATACACATACCTGTGTCAGTGTTTTAGGTCTGCTAGGCTGAAAGGGTCGACTGGCGCTGTTTGTGTTTTTTTGCGAAGCATTTTGCAAAGCGTTACTGGTGTTGCTCCGAGCCCTGAGTGGGCGAAGGCCACAACGGAGCAGATCAGCAGAGACAGACATGGCAGGTGGGAGGGAAAGAGAGAGATTGTGTGTGTGTGTGTGTGTGTGTGTGTGTGTGTGTGTGTGAGAGAGAGAGAGTGAGAGAGAAAGAGACGAAGGAGGGCAGTGAAGACAGAGGAAGCCGAATGCAGTCTTGTGCACCACCGCCGTCGTGTTAAAGATCTAAAGCAGACTGATGCAATTTTAGTAGGTCACCTCACACAAGGTACCGGGTTTTCCTGATCCTGAATATCCAATTATTATTATTATATTATCTTTCTTTAATGTGGATATGGTGAGATAAACAAATATCATGATGCAAATTGAGCTAGCTTACACAACACTGGCTAATGCAGCTTTGCTAACGGCTACGCATGAGTTTATATTAGCTGCAGTGAACAAGAGCTCACATTGTTCCACGTCACCAAGCACCTGCACTGATAACGATAACACAAGAGTGCTGTGAATTGGATATACTGTATATTGCACCATATTGTATTGTATGTTGAAAATGCAATCCCTTTAATATGTCCTGAGGCCACACCCACATTCACATATAAACTGCCTGTTGGGCCACTTGGGTAAACGCTTAGGCAGCATCTCCATGCCAACGCTGAGCAAATGCAAAAGAAATGAAAACTCCTCATTTATTTCATTATTTATTCTCATCAAATTCATGTCACCATGGCAACTGGAGTTTGCATCGCTCTCCTCAGGGAACAAATCATCAAACTGAAAGACAACAGAGATCTTCTGGGCATAGGATCTTCTGCACTTACTGTCGTAAATACACACAGACGCCCGAGTCCCCACATACACACTCGAGTTCACAAAATCTTTCTCTTTCTTTTTTCATTTATGCAGTCAATAAGTAGACTGGAGGAGGAGTGATGTGGTGCCTCTGCAGACTGCAACAAACTACTAAGAGGTTTCTATGAAGTGATTCTCCTGGTGGTAGAGATTAATAGGCTCTATTCCCTAACCCTCTCTCTCTCTCTCTCTCTCTCTCTCTCTCTATTCATGTCTCTTTTTTGCCAGTGTGTGGGGACATCCACGGCCAGTTCTTTGACCTGATGAAGCTATTTGAAGTAGGGGGCTCGCCCGCTACGACGCGATACCTCTTCCTAGGAGACTACGTGGACCGGGGTTATTTCAGTATCGAGGTGAGAGCAACACATGTCTAACACCAGCACCTCAAAAACCTGCTGCGACTCTGGATGGCCCCTGGTTTCGAATGCGTGTGTGAATGGCGCCCTGTGAATCTTCACCTTCCTCCCAGTGTTCCTAGGACAGGCTGTGAATCCAGTTCACCAGGCTACTAAAGAAACACAAAAGTGGGTCACTAATCAGTTGCGCATTCAGTGAAATGGAAAAAAACACCTTATGATTAACATTATTATATCTAAATTGGTTTAAATGTCCTATGAGGGCGGGACGGTGGTGTAGTGGTTACCCCTGTCGCCTCGCATCTCCGGGTTCCGGATTCGATTCCCACCTCCGCTCTTCCGTGTGCTCGGCAGGTTTCCTCCAGGTAATCCGGTTTCCTTCCACAATCCAAAAACATGCAGATTAGGCTAATTGGCGTTCCCATATTGCCCGTAGTGTGTGAATGGATTGGGAACCTGTCCAGGGTGTACCCCTCCATGTGCACCCCAAGTCTCCTAGGATAGGCTCCAGCCCCCCCCCCCCCCCCCCCCCCCCCCCCCAAGTGACCCTGTATACAAGAGTGGTATAGATGGTGAGTGAGGTATATGATTTAATTTTGTATATTATATATAAAGATTTGTATATAAAATACAAAGGTTTAAGAAGATTAAATTGTTTGTCGTCTAATTCAGTGTCCAGATCAATATATTGTCTGGGAACAAAAAAATAATGAAAGGGTTTCAAAGTACATTAACATGCATCAGTGAGGGTTAGTGATCATATCGATTATATTGATTACTGAGGTGTTACGGGTATCAATCAAAAGTGCAAGCATGCCTCCATTATTACTCCATACACTGTCGAGACTGTTTATAGGAGCAGTTATACAGGATGACGATTGCTGTACTGTAATGGCATGTAATGGTGCAATTTGTCACAAATGCATCCCACTTACTCTCCACCTCTGTTTCTGCCTGCAGTGTGTTTTATATCTTTGGTCACTGAAAATCCTCTACCCAAAGACGCTATTTTTACTGAGAGGAAACCATGAATGTAGACATTTGACAGAATATTTCACCTTCAAACAAGAATGTAAGTATGGATTCATGCTTTTATTCCTTTCCTTTCGTTCATTCCTGCCACTTATTCTCTCACCCCTGCAGCACCGTGCAGCATTATTTAGCGCTCGGAACGAGAGCTTCTGTCTTCCCTCATAACACTCCATTCTGCGTGTTCTACTTCAGGGACTTGAGTGCGAGCAGTTTGTCCTCAAATCCGGAGCATGCCGTCCCCAGCAATTACTGATTAGCATGTCTGAGTTTTAGTTATTCAAATGTCTCCTCGAGAAGAAATGATCACGAGTGGTTTATTCTGGCCACCAAAAAACACAAAAGCACGGATCATTAGCTGGGAGAAGACATAGACATATACAGTGTATATATAGTATATTGTAAAGAATAAAAATACAACGTAGGCGGCATAGTGGTTAGCACCGTCGCCTTGCCCCGCCAGGGTCCGGGTTCGATTCCCGTCTTTGTGTGCATGGAGTTTGCATGTTCTCCCCGTGCTTGGTGGATTTCCTTCGGGTACTCCGGCTTCCTCCCACAGTCCAAAGGCCTGCAGATTGTCCGTAGTGTGTGAATGAATGAGTGTGTGTGTGTGTGCTCTGCAACCCTGTATACAGGATAAAGTGGTATAGACGATGAGTGAGAGTGAGTGAAATACAACGTGCCATTCTGTAATAATAACAATGGTGTGGTGTGGCCCAACACAAACCCGAGCACATCCCAAAATGCTTTGTTCCTCTTATACCACAACAAGTTGCCAATTATTTATCTTATTATAAGTACTAGTTACAGACCATGTCCTATTTTTTTATTTTATAGTAACATGTACGGCAGTGGACCACCTTAAAAACAAGTTAGCTTCTACAATATCATCTATCAATGGGTGTTCAAGTCAAACCGGGACTTTCATTGTATAGAATAACAGAACATGGTTATGACTCCCTTTATTTCGCTATATAATTCCCTGCTACAGTAATGCACTTATCCCAGTGCTTCATAGTGCCTGAATACCATCAAAATAGAAAGTTTCCTTACTCAGTACACTGGAGCCTTGATCGGACATGTCTGAAACGCTGGCCTTGCATGAACTCCTTTAATGGCCCGAACATGTGGAAATTGTAGCTCTACAAGTATATGGCAATAATTCGCACTCGAGTTCCTGTAATGTGCTGTAATCTGTAAGTGGTCTTTGTGAATGATTGATTGATTCTGTGTTCAGTTCTCACAGACTTGCTTACAAGTTATCCATTGATTTTCAAGGATCAGGCATCCTATTGGCTGAATGTTTTACGGGAACGACTCCAGCGGGCCCCGAGCCTCCTCGAGCCGGGAACGTCATTTGCAGATGTACGGCCTTCTTTAAAATGTTTGCACCATTCAACTGTTTTACTGTGGCGGCTAAGAGTCTCAGCACCGTACCATGCTTGAAGTCTTATGTAAATGTCAATCGGTCTTACGCCTTTATGAGAAATTTCTTCACAAGTCCTGGTTTGACTTGAACACCCCTCAGCTGTTTCACTATTAGTCATTTTGCCAGTACTGTTCCCTGTTGTCACTATTTTCTGATCAATTAGAGCTATGATTTTAATAAGCCTCTGCTATAATTGATTTTAACATTCAGGTTTGTTTTAGCGACATCAAACATTCAAAAACCTTTTAAGATTTAATAATTTTATCATGGGCCCTGTCAACACTTAGCGACAATGGTTAGTAACAAGAAAACACAGAAAGTTTGCATGTTCCCTCCGTGCTTGGTGGGTTTCCTCTGGGTTCTCCGGTTTTCTCCAACAGTCCAAAGACATGCATTAGGCTAATTGACGTTCTAAAATGACCCATTCAGGCATCAAGCTGACAACCCGACCCTTTAGGTAACTGCCATAGAAACAACGGATATATCTCCAGGGTGGGGAGTATCCATCGCCCGATCTGCCAGATTGTACATGGATAAATATACTGGCAACCCTAATTATAGGTGAACATGTTGGTACTTGGATAGCCTGATAAAGAAACAAATGCTAGAGGTATACACTATAACTCTAATCAGAGGTTATCATTAACGATACTGTTTATTGCCATCTAAATGATAAAATCCTACTATGCTAAGATCTTGTACTAAACTTCTTATAGTAGATATAGCAGACTGCATACCATTCTAGTGAATTGTACTGAGTAATGTAACACAGCATGACCTGACCTAAACTGATCTGATTCCATACTGGTTCATTTGTAGATGTCAGTATCAGTGATGTTGTTGTTATTATTATTATATTATTATTATTATTATTATTTTGTAATTATTATTATTATGATAAATATCAGAAAGGCAGAAAACCCCTCCCAGTGGCGCAGTGGTAAAGTGCTCGCCCTATCATCCGGAGATCGCTCTCCGATTCCCGGGTGGTGCTGTAACCTCTCGCAGCAGGAGGCCTAGCGAGAGCTGATTGGCCGAGCGGATAGCGCTGTCCTCCGAGTGTGTTACGCCGCCCCCAACGGTGCGTGAGTGAGCAGTTCGAAAAGAGGCGGTCGGCTGGCGTCATGTGGTTTGGAGGAAACACGTGATAGTCTTCGGATCTCCCGGCTGAGTGGTAGTAGTAGCCTTAATGTGGGAGCGCCCCCTAGTGACGGGGAGGAATTGGACACGACTAAATTAGAGAGAAAATTGGGGGAAAATCCAAAAAAGAATGGCAGAAAAAAGACAAATTCTGAATGTTTCTGAGATTTATTTACACTATATGGCCAAACATATGTCCTAAATGTAGCCCTGAACGCAGTAGCCACTTTTTTTTCTCCAGGTGAAGAGAAAAAAAAATACATAAATGTCATGTAGATTTTTGTAAGTGCTTGACAATCCAGTCATTAGTAAAGTGTATGTCATGCAAAAGAAAAAACAAATAAGAAAGCAAATGGAATGGTCTACAACAATACTAAAAAGATCAGAGTTTCCACAGGAAATGAAAGCATGCGCTGCCTTTCCATGTTACAACAGTAAAGGAACTCAATCTGCAACGGGATGTTCAACAAGCGGTTGTCCGAATACTGTGGTTTTAGTTGTGTTAAATCTTCCTCCCTTTTATTTTGTAGTAAATAAGATTTCACTGTTTCATTAATTCTACATTAATAAGGACTTATAAATGCCCCATTAAGGACGCATAGAGAAGCTCAAAGTGAGAGAGCTTGGCACGATTGACCTGAAAGAGAATCGTAAGTGTGCTGTTTGGAACGGGAGACATAATAGGTTTTGTGCGAGTTCAGTAAGTAGAAGTGTTCGATCGGGTGCATAATGTGAAAATAGCTTTGTTCTTAAGGGAGAAGCAGCTGACTGTAAGTAAAGGCTGCAAAACACATGATGAGATAATGCGCACAAGTAGACCTATCCCGTGAGGGCCGGTGACAGAATACAGACACAGGTGAAGTGTCGAGTTGGTGGCAACCTATTTCTGTACCTACTCTGCTGACCTGTCACCATGGATACTAATGCCTCTGAGAGGTAGCGAATTAAGATTTAATGAAAAAAAAAAGGGGAACACACACGTCGTCCCACGCAGAGAGGGACCTTTACCAGACTCGCGGCAGTGTTACTTTGGTTTGTTTGTAATGCAGGGAGACACCCAGGAGGGCTGGAAAAGTTCAACTGGAAGAATGAGAGCACACACACACACACACACACACACACACAAAAAAAATCAGCAGCTGTTTCACGGTTTCAAGAGTTTAAGGAATAGACATGTTTACTGAGCAAATGTTGTCTAGCCAAGTTACATAGTAAGAACAGTAAAAAAAACTATATACACTGATCAGCCACAACATTTAAAACCATTAACATTACAACAAAGGCTTTGGCAGCTCTGGCCCTTTGGCCTGGCTCTGCAGTGACCATGGGGGTGTGCTGTGATGTCTAGCACCAGGACGTTGACCTTTGGTTTTTGTGGGTTGTGCAATGGGCCCTCGGTAAATCAGAATTGTTGTCCAGCGCATCCCATGAGTGCTGAATTAGATTGAGATCTAGAGTGTTTGAAGGTGGGGGGGATTGTCTTGGGCTCTTTGTCTGATTGGTAGTGATGGGAAGTTCCAATCATTTTGGTGACTCGGTTCTTTGAATCGTGTCCATCTTGTTTTTTTTGAGTCATTTAGTTCATTTCGTTCTTTTGATCAGAAATAAACTAACATGTTACATTTTCAATAAACAGACCCCTCAACACGTCTACCTGAACAAATTGAATAACAGAATGAGCAGCTCACCTCTCATATCTTCTGGTCCGAGTCGTTCGTTCTTTTGTCACGTGATTCCCATGGATGCTATGCAGTGCATTACACGGGAAACAGAACTGAGCGGTTCTTCTCATGAGTCTTCTAGTCCGAGTCATTCATTCTTTTGAATCTACTGCACTGCATCGCTTCTATGGGAGTCACGTGACAAAAGAACGAACGCTTCGGACTAGAAGACTTGAAGACGAAAGAACCACTCATTTCTGTTCCCTGTACATTACCTACAGAGGTTGTGGGATGCTTTACGCATACACGCCCAGTAGAAAATGAACGAATCACTCTTTGAGACTACTCGTTCATCTGAGTCACATTAAAGACTTGTTCAAAAAGGGGCAAATCGTTCATGAACGACACATTACTACTGATGGGCCTCTATATATATATATATATATATATATATATATATATATATATATAATTTCTTGTGTTTAAGGATGTGTGGGGGGAAAATTTAAAACTTACCCCTCATCATCAAGACCAAGACCAATAAGACAGATAGACAGAAAGACAAAATCATTGTTAACGTGTTAATGTTATGGCTGATTGGAGTGTACTACTCAACATAGTCTCCATCAAGAGTAATGCATTTGAACTCAACTCTTGAATCCTCTTTGGAAATCCCCCTTTGTCACACTTGATGGTCTCCGAGTGCATGATTGGTCTCCAATGCTGGTCTTTCCTTCTTTAAACGTCTTCATCCATCTGCGCACATTTCTCTCTATAATTATTCTGTAGCACAGTTGGAGCGAGACATGAGACATTTTTCGTGTACTGCACTCTCGCAGCTCTCTTTTGACCTTGCACATTTCTTTTGCGCATATATCTGCCAAATACGTGATGTTTTGTTGCTGTTTTTGTTTTGTTTTTTTGCACCATTCTTTGGAAACTCAGTGCTAAAAAAAAAAAAAAAAAAAGTTTTTTCTGTTCTTCCCACAAGTACCACTGTCTTAAACCAGCACGTCTGGCGCTAACAACCATGCCGTATTTGGCAATGTCAAAGTCAGTGAGATCACATATTCCCTCCTTCTGATTTCCAATGTGAATATTAAACTGAAGCTCTTGACCAGGAGCTGGATCCATTCCACTCCTACAATATGACTGACTGATTGGATAATTGCATGCATGAATTCCTATTCAAGTGATCCACGAGTGGATAGGAGATATGATAGAAACTGATTATTCTATGTCGTTAAAATATCTCTCACCCAAAAACTCTCTGTGCCGATGTTTTCTCTCTCAGGTAAAATCAAGTATTCAGAGCAGGTCTATGACTCCTGTATGGATGCGTTCGACTGCCTTCCTTTGGCCGCTCTCATGAACCAGCAGTTCCTGTGTGTTCACGGTGGCCTGTCCCCAGAAATACACAACTTAGATGACATCAAGAAGGTGCTAAGCCCTTCTTCCACTTCTTTTGCAGTCCGAGGGAACCGGGCAGCGTGTGTGCGTATAATGTAACGTGTTCTTTACTCATCACTATATGTCTCCGTGTGGCCTAGTTGGATCGGTTTAAGGAGCCCCCAGCATTCGGGCCCATGTGTGATCTCCTCTGGTCAGACCCCCTGGAGGATTTTGGCAATGAGAAGAGCCAGGAGTACTTCAGCCATAACACAGTCAGAGGCTGCTCCTACTTCTACAGGTAAAAAAAAAAAACACACACACACACACACACATTTTTAACTCATAAAAACAGGCTTTTGTTTAACACCAGTTTCTGGCATTGTAAACCTACTTTTGTGTTATGTGCCGATAAGGATTATGTTCTGTTTGAGTGTGTATGAGTGTAAGGATAAGGAGGTGTGTGTGACTTCTTTAAGATGACTTCTTTTGTTTCTATCTAATGTTTATTCATTTGTCTCAAGTCCATTTTTCTTTATGGAGAGAGAGAAAGAGAGATCAGTCATCATCATCATCATCATCATCATCATCATCATCATCAGCTATACAGTCTGTCCAGGTTCTGCAAGCTGACAGCATCTCTCTCTCTCTCTCTCTCTCTCTCCCACTGCTCGTCCCACACGTACCACCAGGCCGTGAATATTTCACACTCTCCGCTGAATATCTGACGGAACAATCGAGGGCATGTGTGTCTCCTTTCTGTGTGTGGAGGAAACGGATATTGTTTTTTTTTTTTTTTTTTACAAAAGCTTTGTGTGTTTGTGCAGTTAAGTTCACGGTTAAAATGATTTCTATATATCATACCACAGCTCTGTTTCAGACGTCTTGAAACTGATTAGTCGGTTAATTTTCTATAACAGCAGCTCCGACATCGGTGTAATTTAAAGCACAAGATGACATTCATTAGTTCTAATGCGCTTGCTGTTTCTATAACGCACGGTGGACACTAACAATAAATTGTTGACATGGTGCAGCTTTAAGTTAAAAAAGATCAAGGCAGACGTTTATTTAACTTTTATGGAAGTTGTCTCCACTTTAAGAGTAATTAAGATGGATTACTTTGCACGATGCAGTGTTTTTCTGTTGTTGTTGTTGTTTTTTTATTAACTTTTTATTCAAAAGAAAGAAAAATATGTTTGTTTTGTTTGTTTTTTAGAGAACAGTTACAGTATAGCTGTCCTAATCCAAGTGATAACAGGAACTAAGATTATCTTGTGGAATTTCAATGACATTGAAGATAACTTCATAACATCAGTGAAATGTAGAACAAATTGCTGAAAGATGTTAATGATCACCATGAGAGAAAGGTATCGGAACACCCGGTGCATAAGCAGCCAGGCAAAAAGTTGAAAGCCTTCAGTTCCCCAGGTTTCAATCCGACCAAGTATGCACGGGACACACAAGCCCAATCATTAGTGGCCCCACCTTGCTACCCACGATCCACCAGCACACCATCAGAGATCTTCATCATTAGAGCCCTGCCCCAAGACAAGCATGGAGTTTGCATGTTCTCCCCGTGCTTGGTGGGTTTCCTCCGGGTACTCCGGTTTCCTCCCACAGTCTAAAGACATGTAGGTTAGGCTAATTGGTGTTCCCAAATTGTCCGTAGTGTGTGAATGAGTGAGCGTATGTATGTGTGTGTGTGTGTGTGTGTGTGTATCTGCGCCCTGCGATGGATTGGCACCCTGTCCAGGGTGTACCCTGCGATGTGCCCTAAGTCTCCTGGGATAGGCTCCAGGCCCCCCGTGACCCTGAATACAGGATTAAGCGGTATAGATAATGAGTGAGTGAATGAGTGTCCTGGCTGATCGTTGTATAAACAGTTGAAAAGTTTGATGTGTCATTAGTTAATTTAATAGCAATTATAATATAAGAGAGAGGAATAAAACACTTTGTGGCATAGTGGTTAGCACTGTGGACTCTTTAAGATGAGTCAAGATAAGGGTCAAGGGTTCGATTCTCATCACCGGTTCCCCCCCATGCTTGGTGTGTTTCCTCCAACAGTCCAAAGACATGTAGATTAATGTCTGTGCCATATACATTAACAGTGTGATGGATTGGCACCATGTCCATGGTCTACCCAGAGTGTCCTGGGATAGGTTCCAGGCCCCCATGAACCTGTACAGGATAAATGAGTGAATAAAAATGACTTAATATGATGTACGGTTATGGAGGAATAATCAACAGCAGCCCATGGGATTCCCATTTTATTCCTAATTTAAATGCAATTTTATGAATTATTAATTAATTCAAAAGTAATGGGGAAAAAAAAACGTTGTTTACGACATTTGCAAGTGCAAGTCTATTCAGGCTTTTTTTTTTTTTTTTTTCCGTTCCCGAAAATGTGGCATACTTATTTTCACATTGTTTTAAAGTTAGGCATATTGTAAATTTGCAGATGAAGTGTAACACCGAACAAAAAAAAATGCGCTAAATGTGATATTACATGCGATAATAATGATACATTTCACACTCGTTTCGCACTTGCTCTCAAACGGCTCCCTTCGACTCGGTAGACTCGTATCCAGCTGAAGACGGTGTCATCGTTTTCATCCTCCATGATTAATGCGATGAACTCATGGTCTGCTAATGTGTCTCTGTCTATCACGTTATACGCTGACTGTCTGTCTATCTGTCACGTCAGAGGCTCATTAATATTAAACTGCGTTCGTGTAGGAACTTAACAGGATTACGGTTGAGGAATTGTGACAGTCCGGAGATCTACAGTACGAATGCGCATCCGTACACCCACAGACTATCTCGCACTGCAGGAGATCACATCACACACTGCATTACCCCCCTCTTGGACACATTAGAGCCTCTGTGCGCCCACATTCATGTTTTATACATTCGCCTGGTTTAAGGGAAAATCCAGCGCAGGCTCATTAAGCATGTGTAGCCCTACAAACCGGAGTCTTTACGCACATCCGGTTTGCAGTTTCGCACACTACACCCCCCTGGAAGTGTGTGTGTGTGTGTGTTTAAGCCTCTGAGCTGTGCTTCTTGGTCTGCCATGATAGATGGCTGGTTTCCCACGTTGCACTACTTGAGGGTGGGGAGTATTCTCTCTCTCTCTCTCTCTCTCTCTCTCGGCTAGATTGAAGGATGGCTGGTCATGGTAATGTGAAACACACAACCTCAAGAAACTCATTACCACCATCACCTCAAGTGCTGCAGAGACCCAGACTGCACAGCACACAAACACCCACACCACACATGCATTCATCTGTGGTTCTATCCCTCGTAATCTCGATGTGGATGTGGCTGAGACACAGTGAAGGAATCAGTGCAGCAGTGAGCCAGGAGAAAACTGCAGCAGATTTGGGCCAATCAATTGCAGTGCTTGATTCATCATTAGGTTACTATGCAGAGCCAAAGCCTGTCTTGAGGCCATTTGGACTAATATTCTCTCTTTCTTGCTCTCTCGTTTTCTCTCTCTCTCTCTCTCTCTCACTCAAAACAATCATCACTTTCATTACCTTCTATTCCCTGCTCCAGGGAGTGACCAGTCTGCAGAGAGAGAGAGAGTGTGTGTGTGTGTGGGGGGGGGGGGGGGGGGTGGCTGCATAAATGTGTGTCCATGTGCATGAGCTGTGTTCATTCTTCACGCCGCAGTAGTGATGCTCCTCATCCTCACCCAACTCTGCTTCTGAAGCGCAAACGATGCTCTGTGTATTTCCATTAATCTTGTCTATTATGTAAGAGTCACAGCAGCAGTTTTTCTTCTCTCCTTAATCGCCAGGTTATGAAGAGTCAGCATGAGTCTACAACTGCATTTATGTTTATTAAGGCGCAGGTTCTCATCGGATCCATTCCAGTATGAATGCATTTACAGTACAGTCACAGTTTATTTAACTGATTACTACTACTTAATAATTAAGTACTGTCAATCGATAAAAAAATTTTTTATCTAGTTAATCGCATAGTCGTAGTCACGATTAATCACAATTTTTAAATATTATAAATAATACAGGATCCGGGGCCTCCTAGTGGCGCAGTGGTAAAGTGGTAAGTGATCGCGAGTTCGATTCCCAGGTGGTGCTGTAACCTCCCGCAACCGGAGGTCTAGATAGAGCTGATTGGCCGAGCTCTCTCAGAGGGGAGGGATGAGAGGTACTTAGTGCTCCCACATTAATCACGGCTCTACAGCCAATCAGGGGCGTCTGTGCGCTCGCGCAAGCGGAAAGAGCGGATAGCACTGTCCTCCGAGTATTATGCCGCGTGAGCAAACAGTTCAAAAAGATGCGGTCGGCTGGCGTCACATGGTTCAGAGGAAACACGCGATAGTGTTCGGCCCTCCCGACTGAGTTGTAATAGTAGCTTAATATGGACGCCCCCTAGTGATGGGGAGGAATTGGACACGACTAAATTATGGAGAAAAAATAAATAATAATAGTACAGGGTCCGGGGTTCGATTCCCATCTCTGTGCACATGGAGTTTTCATGTTCTTCCCGTGCTTAGTGGCTTTCCTCTTACAGTCCAAAGACATACATGCAGATTAGGCTAATTGGCATTCCCAAATTGCCTGCAATGTATGAAGGAGTGTTTGTGAGGGTGTACCCCGCCTTGTGTCCTAAGTCTTAAATTAAAATCGCAGTGGCTGTAGTATGGTGTGTGGCAATCCACCGACGGCACAGTACTCGAACCCGGATCGTTAATAACTCGAACCTGGGAAATCAATAATTTAGCAGCCTGAGCCACCATTCACACACCTTCCACTGAATCTATTCTAAACCCTTAAAGGTAGGTTGAGCACACAACTTTTTATAAGCTTTTAGAAGCTTTTTATAATGAAACTTGCTGTTCAGCACACCAGTCATCTTATTATTCTTGTTAAACGTGCCATGTAACAAATTTTCACTTTTGTTCTGTTCCTGGGTTGAAAGTGTGTTTTCCTAAGCCGTTAGGTCTAGAACAGAAAGGAACTGTTATTCCAGAAAAACTTTGCTTCTGTGACCGGGACAGTGAAAATTCTCGATTCGCTTTCAATGCCGAGCTTCCTCCTAGAATATTCCTGAACTGCTAGAGTTGTACAGATGTTTCTACAATTCTCCTGAACACTCTAGAACGTTCAAGAAACTTCCAGAACTAGTAAATCGTCGCACCGGCAAAAATGCCCCTCAGATCGTTTATCTGGACATACCTTCTTCCATCGCCCCAGTACCACACAGCCCCGATCTATTATTTATTTATTTATTTATTTTTGGATTTTTCCCCGATTTTCTCCCTAATTTAGTCGTGTCCAATTCCTCCCCGTCACTAGGGGGCTCCCACATTAAGGCTACTACTACCACTCAGCCGGGAGGGCCGAAGACTATCACGTGTTTCCTCCGAACCACATGACGCCAGCCGTCCGCATCTTTTCGAACTGCTCGCTCGCGCACCGTTGGGGGCAGCGTAACACACTTGGAGGACAGCGCTATCCGCTCCCTCCATTGCGCGAGCTCACAGACGCCCCTGACTGGCTGTAGAGCCGTGATTAATGTGGGAGCACAATGTACCTCTCATCCCTCCCCTCTGAGAGAGCTCGGCCAATCAGCTCTCTCTAGACCTCCAGCTGCGAGAGGTTACAGCACCACCTGGGATTCGAACTAGCGATCTCCGGATGATAGGGCGACACAGCCCCGATCTGCCTGTTCCGACTCCTCCTAGGCGGCATCGGCCATCTTCAGGAGGCAGCAGCAAGTCAGATAGCGAGGCAGATACTGAAGATATGGACTACGATTCCGCAGATGAAGTTGGGGATAGAAAGCCGTACTTCCCTAACCAGAAAGACGTGAACGATTTAATTAGGGACCTCGGGCTTATGAAATCGAATGCTGAGCTTCTGATATCCAGGCTCAAACAGTGGAACTTGGTTGATGATAGCGTACAAGTCACGGATCAGAGGAAGCGGCATCAAATATTCTCCAAGTTCTTCAGTATCTAGTTAGTCTAGCTAGTATCTTTGTCGGACCACAGATCAAGAAGATCATAGAATGTGAGGATTTCGCAAAGCTGTTGAACAGGACGGAGAGAGCGGCTTGGAGCAGTTTCGTTGCAGATGTTCATGGCTTCCTAGGTAATCACAAAGCTGAAAACTATGTGGAGTTGGTGCAGACTCTCAAAAAGAATTATGCCAAAATGGGATGCAGAATGTCTCTGAAAGTCCATATCCTTGATTCGCATTCAAGGAGAACATGGGCGCTTACTTTGAGGAGCAAGGCGAGCGCTTTCATCAAGATATATTGGACTTTGAACGTCGTTACCAAGGACAGTATAACGAAAACATGATGGGGGACGACATTTGGGGGCTACTTCGAGAAAGTGATTCACAGTACAATCGTAAATCTAGAAAATCTATGCATTTCTGAACCTTGTTGAGTGGTTTCCTACTGTGTTTGTCTATTCCTTGTGCAATTTTTGTTTTTACCTGATCATAATGACGAAAATGAAAAAAAAAAAGTTTATTTTCACACAAAAAACGAGTTTCCTTCGTGCTGTTGTCATGAAAGCAAAGTTTGTGCTTAATGGAGTCATTTTTTCACATACTTTAGACATGAGCAATTGAAATATAACACTTAGAAGCCAGGAACAAAAATTGTGTTACATAGTGATCACACTCAGCCGGCTAACAGTTCGGCGATTATGGGAAGCCATTGGGGTCAAAATTTGTCATATGATTCATTTGTGTTTTTAAAAAATCACACACTTTAAAGCGTTAATATCGATAGCCCTAATATATACTGGAGAATTAACATTCCATGCTTGAGATTTCTACTCACTCTCAAACCAGGCAGATTAAGGCCATCAAAAAGTGACAGAACAGCAGAGATCTAATCCTCATTAGAAATTAGATTACAGGTTAGTACAATGATGTGAAACATTAAATTATGCTTGATTGGATAGCTATTTGAACTTATCCCTAGCTCCTGTGATCAAACATACCTAATCAAAATCTTGAGCGTGCTTTTCAGCGTTCATGCAAATTCATGTAATCAAGTGAGGCAATACACGACAGGAGTCTGAGTTGTATTTTATCTAAAAAATCTTTAAATTATGGCTCAAAGTCTACTGAGTACCAGTTTTGGTGAAGAACATTATTACAGAAATGAGCAAAGCGGGGTGTGGGCACAGTTGCCTTTAATAACAGTAAGAGAACCCTGGAACAGTCTGGTGCACGACTGGAGATCTGGGTAGTAGGAGATCAGCTCCTTTGACAAATGGACACCTGACCAATAGAAGAATGGTATAAGTACTAAAAATACTTACATTATCTCCAAATTGATTATACTCACTCATCATCTATACCACTTTATCCTACATCGCAGGGGGCCTGGAGCCTATTGCAGCAGACTTAGGGCGCAAGGTGAGGTGCATCCTGGACAGGGTCCCAATCCATCGAAGGGCACAGGCGCACAATGGGCAATTTTGATCCACCAGACAGCCTAATTTCCTATGGAGAGCCCAGAGGAAACACGACAAACATGGGTAGAACATGCAACCTCCATGCCCACAGACCTGAGGCGGGAATCAAACCAAGACCCTGCAGGTGCAAGACAACAGTGCTAACCACTAAGTCACCATCCTGCCGATAGATGAATATTGTCGTTGCCATTGTCTATACTGCTTTATCCTGTATTCAGGGTCGCAGGGGGGCCTGTCCCAGGAGGCTTAGGGCACGAGGGTACAGCCTAGACAGGGTGCCAATCCATTGCAGGACACATACACTCACTCACACAAACACTACAGGCAATTTGGGAACACCAATTAGCCTAATCTGCAAGTCTGCACACCTAACAGACTACAGAGACAAGAATCGAGCCTGGTCGGGAATCGAACCCGAACCCTGGAGGTGCAAGGCGACAGTGCTAACCACTACACCACCGTGCCGCATTACACGGAATATAATAATTAATAATTATAGTACTTATATATTGATATATAATATCAAAGTGATAATTCCGGTTTATAATATAAAACAAAATGATATGTGAACATTTTACACATACTCGTTTTGTATCTTTTGTGTATTTCGAGTAGTAAACCCTATAGGCAGTGCAAGATGTCTTGGTAGGTTTCTTGTAAATGGTGTAGAGCACTGTGCATTTAAAATATCAATGTGGTACGACATAACATTAAAACATTTTACACAAGATTCATATTAATGCTATAAAAGTTTCAAAGTAACAGGAGTAACTGGCGCAGCATAACCTTGGGGTATTTGGTTTCCTCGGAGTATTAGCCGAGTCACCTAGCTAGCTAACAATTACTAGCTAGGCAGGTTTCTGCACTTTAATTACCTAAATAACATTTAAGTAATGTTATAATTAAAAGTGTTCATTTTAATTGCCTAGCTAGCAAGTTGTTGTCACTCAACTAATACTCTCCGAGGTTATGCTGCACCAGTTATTTTGTAATATTATAAAAGCTTGCTATATAGTGATTATGATCAGCCATGTGCATCCCACTGAGGAAGCTATGGAGTGGCTCTTCTTGGTCCACCAGTAATCCATAATGAAGTCTTCTGAGTGTTGTTGTCCAAACACTGTAGTCTGTTAGGTTTGCCAACCATGTGTCCTCCACTGTATCCCACAGGGCTGTATGTTTAGTCCTCTTCTCTACTTTCTTCACCCACGACTGTATAATGGTTCATGGCTCAAGCTCCTAAATCAAGTTTGCAGATGAAACCATATAGGCCTAACCATCTATGATTTTGGTATTCAATTACACAAAACATTTAGTACCCTATAGTTGAAAAAAAAATCTGTGATGTTGGTTAAAGAAGAAGCTGTGAGAATAAATTCAATGCTAAGTGCTACTTTACATAGGATACCCGAGAACGTATGCGTCCGCAGTGGCGGCTTCAATAGTGCGTCCTCTTTTGGTTATCTGGGTTTCCAATATGTGTATGCTTTCAGCTCGCACCTCGTTATGTACTGGGGAGATGTTCGTATTATGTTGTGTCACCGGACTCCTACAGCGTGGCACCTTACCTCAGCAGTGTGCCATTTTTATTTGATCATTTCATTGATCTATGCAGTGCTTAGGATTCCCATTCCCGGTTCTCCACACCGCAGTTATGTGAGTCTTTGGAGAGACATCTTTGAGCTGCGACTGAAGGAAGACGTGTGTGCGCCTCGACGCCAAATGGCCTGAATAATGCTTTAGTCAGCAGTAGCGTATAATGTGTGTGAGAGAGCGAGAGCGAGAGGGATCGCTAAGGAAGGAAAGAAAGAGCAGAGGGAGGGAGGGAAAGAGAGCAAGGCCCACACTGCGGCCAGAAGCAGCGTCAACACAGCTCTGCGATCTATCCCACAATCCCCCGGGGCTTTGCAGTGAGGTGTTGCCATGACGACCCACTCCTCCAGCCCAAATTGGAGCGAGCGAGTAAGACAGTGAGTAAGAAGGAGACAGAGACAGAGGAAGCACTGATTTGTAGAGGATAGCAGTAGTATCGCGATGGGGTTGCCACTCGTTAGCAGATGCTGTAGCTCAGAGCAGAGTGCGAAAAAAAGGACTTTTTCACATTGGCTTCCTGGTGTAGAACCTGCTTTTCTCCAAGCTGCTGCGTTTCTCACTTGGACACAAAGGAGGAAACCTGGCTGTAGGCTACACACGAGCCACAGGACGAGCTCCTCTCCATTAGATCATACTGCACGCTCCATTAGCTCTTGACAAGGCGGAATTATGTGCACTCTTAAAGGAGAACCCGTGTTTTATTATGTACAGGTCTAAAAACTCACAGTTTAACCCCAAAACATTGGATACATGGTCAAAATAGATATTGATAGATACCATAATACCTGGCACACTTTGTAATAATTATAACAGAAGCATGTGAGCATTGCAGTGTGTACTGTGTGTGTGTGTGTGTGTGTGTGTGTGTGTGTGTGAAGACATTTCAAGCATTAAGCTATAATATAACTGTCAGCATATGTATAATTATTTGTGTGTTGCCTCTGTGCGTGTTTCATGTGCTACTGGATGTGTTTGTTGTGTTTAAAGAAGATTCCTCCTTTAATATTCGTGATTTTTGAAAAACAGAATTTACTGATAGTGCCCAAGTCCGGTGTCAACGTGCACATTTTTTGGTATAGTGGTAACAGTGGGAATGACGTTTGCTTTCAGTGCTACCACAAAACCTGACAAAAAATGTCGATATCCTGAAAAATTGATGGAAAATTCAGTTTCAGCTCTCGCTACACCTTTACTTTCAATACATATAAGACTTAACGATGAAATGTGATGCTAGCTAGCAAGTACACAAGATTAAAGAGATCAAGGCCAAGTCAATATCAAGTGCAAAGGAAAGTGAGACCAAGTCAAGATCGACACCGAAAACTATCAAATCCTTTACTTTCGTTTTGTCTATCCCAGGTCAAAATCTGTAATTCTTTAATTACCAGAAATACTATCTAATGATGAGAATTGGTGGACTAGTGGAAGATTTCTTGCCAGCCATGCGGTTCAATTCTCACCCAAGCCTCAACCACTGGATGCAGTGCCCGTCCCAAGCCCGAATAAAATGGAATCGTTGCGTCAAAAAGGGCATCCGGTGTAAAAACCTGTGCCAAGTTGTGTGCGGATTGGGTGGATGATCCGCACACATCCGCTCCTAGTGGGAGCAGCCAAAAAAAAGCCCAACTATCTTTCCGGAAACCTTCCTAGAAAATAGATATTGAGATATGGACACGGCGTGTTCGGTGCGCATTCATATCGGAGAACAGTTCCAACCATGAGTAATGTGTGTGACGTTGAGGAACTGTCAGACTTCACTAGAGCTGATATTTCTACCTCTGGGTTTTGTCTGGTGTTTTCACACCCCTACTGGAAACTTGTCCACACGTTCCAGTGCTCCTGCTGACCGCAGCCTAAACTCCATGCATGCTCTTTCTGTTTCTCATTCTGCCTTACAGTTATCCAGCAGTGTGTGAGTTCCTACAGAACAACAATTTGCTATCAGTCATCCGAGCACATGAAGCACAAGATGCAGGGTATGTATGCAGACACTCTGACTCACAGCCACACACACACACACACACACACATATACACACGTGCACACACCCTTCCTCAATCTATGATCATTTCCATTCATTTGGTGACTAGTCCCCCTGGCATCTTGCCACTCTATCTTTGTGTCGGTGTGGTTTGTTTGGTCACAGATACCGGATGTACAGGAAGAGTCAGACCACCGGCTTCCCGTCCCTCATCACTATCTTTTCCGCACCAAACTACCTTGATGTTTACAACAACAAAGGTGAGTGAAACTAGCATTTCTCAGTCTCTCCAGTCTACCCCTTCATGTGCAGATTCTAGTCGACATTCTATTGAATCCATATAAATGCTGGAAACACCAAGTCGGAGCAAGTCGTCTGGAGAATATTGACGAATCTGACTGCATTCGATGTGTTGTATGTGTGTGCGCGCGTGTAGTGTTATCTACAATAAGCAGAGTAGGATGGAGGAGATGTGTGGGTGGGAGAGGCTGTCAGCTTCACTGACTCCATCCATGTGGCTTTATTTCTCCTGATGGAACAGGGTCAGTAGCTCAGGCGTCAGAAGAGGCCATCTAGTGGATATTTTTTTACAGCACAACGGAAAACACACACACATATTTATAGACTGGCAGGGACAGAGATGTTAACATGTTACTGTAATCAATACTGTTCTCAGCATGCTACAGTATTTATTGTTTAATATCAGTATTTATCATTAGTAATAAATGATATGTATTGCAGTGTGGTGGCTCACTGTCACCTCACACCTCCAGGGTCGGGGGTTTGTAAGTCACCTATCTCACACTCCAAAGATATGTTGTCGGCTGATTTGTGTTTCGAAATAACCTGTCGTGTGTGAGCGTGTGCGCCTGTCGGTTGCAGGATGTTGGGATCCTAAGCATCGTATGAAGTCAGGGGTCATTGCAACCAACCATTGGTCAAGTTCATGGTTTACTAATAGATAAATAGAAAAAAATCATACACTTTGCAAAGATGAGTCAACAAGGAGGCGGCATAGTGGTGTAGTGGTTAGCACTGTGGCCTTGCACCTCCAGAGTCCGGGTTCGATTCCTGGCCAGGCTCGATTCCTGTCTCTGTGTGCAGGAGTTTGCATGTTCTCCCCGTGCTTGGTGGGTTTCCTCCGGGTACTCCGGTTTCATCCCACAGCCCAAAGACCTGCAGATTAGGCTAATTGGCGTTCCCAAATTGTCCGTAGTGTGTGTGTGTGAGCCCTGCGATGGTTCGGCACCCTGTTCAGGGTGTACCCCGCCTCGTGCCCTAAGTCTCCTGGGGTAGGCTCCAGGTCCCCGCGATAAAGCGGTATATAGACAGTGAGTGAGTCAACAAGGTGAACATATGACATACCTTTCAGAGAAACCTGAGATTAGGATCGAACCGGATCATTTTTGTAAGGCCCAGTCACTTGCTGCCTAACAATCAAGAACAAACCAGTCGTGATTTGCATTACATTCCGGAAAGTTAACTTTTCTCAGTGTGTAAATGTGGGTATTCGTGTTGCCCATGGCAGCGGCTGTCCTGAAATACGAGAACAACGTGATGAACATTCGACAGTTTAACTGCTCCCCCCACCCCTACTGGCTGCCGAACTTCATGGATGTCTTCACCTGGTCTCTGCCCTTCGTTGGAGAGAAAGGTAAATCTTCACCCTGCAGCACGAATGAAAAACACTAAATGATATATATATATATATATATGACCCGATTATCCATTAACGCTCTCCTGCAGTCACAGAGATGCTGGTGAATGTGTTGAGCATCTGCTCCGATGATGAGCTAATGAACGATGGAGACGAGATCTTTGATGGTAAGCTATTGCCATTCAATTCTGCACTCCGTCTTACCTCATGTTCGCCTTAACTTTTATAGCTCTGTATTCAGAATCTTCCTGAGCACAACGCGAGCTCACAGTGTTGTTAAGAAAGTTCACGATGTGCTCCCAGCAAGCCTTGCATTTAAATCACTTTCCCTTTGGCAAATCTTTGAAATCTTTTGTCCGCCCACAGCCAACGCAGCAGCTGCACGAAAAGAGGTGATTAGGAACAAGATCCGTGCCATCGGCAAGATGGCCAAGATGTTCTCGGTGCTCAGGTATGTGAAGGACTTTCAGTAATTGAGTCACTTTCAGTATGTTAATGTTCAAGAAATGTCTCATGTCTGGGATGAGAGTTGGTGTATATTTATCTGGCTGTATACAGAGAGGAGAGCGAGAACGTCCTGACGCTGAAGGGGTTGACCCCGACTGGCATGCTGCCCAGCGGTGTGCTGTCCGGGGGCAAACAAACTCTGCAGAGCGGTGAGCATACAAGCCTACACTGGGGTCTCTGGGCACTTTGCTAAACCTGTCCCTGTCTCTTCCACCTGTCTCTCCATCTGTCTCTCTGTATCCTCTGACAGACTCCAGGCTTTGGGGTGCTCTTCTGTCTATACTACACTATGCACTATGAGCGACCCCAAAGCCTGGACCGCAGTGGGTCGGTTTTCCCCACGGTGGGTAAACTGGGTTGAGGTGAGCGTCTGTGAGTCTGTGGCAGGTTAAGGCGTCCGGGAACGCGTGTGTGTGTGTGTGTGTGTGCCTGAGGGGTTGACTGGCTCCGTGCTCCATAGTCTGGTTGGCGTGCATGCATTTCGCAGAGTCGTCGCAACTGGTGCACTACCGCTGCCTGTGCCTTACTGCCGTATGCATGGCTTGTCCGAGTGTAACCAGGTCCCCTCCTCTCCCCCCAGCCACCATCGAAGCCATCGAAGCCATCGAGACAGAAGCAAGTGACGGCGAAGGTAAATCCAGGACATGTGCCCGGGCTTAGTGTCAGCTGTTGCACAGCCATAATCAACTCGCATTCAAACAGTAGGACAAGCAGTGTAGAAGATTCACTGAGAGGAGCAATGCATTGAGGTTTCATTGAGGTCCAAGAAAGGGCAAGGAACATATCTGGGAACTATTTTAAAGTTGCAGTTTGTGACTTTTTTTTTTTTTTCCAAGTGTTCCAAGACTACTAGTACTTTCTAGGGAAGCAGCACTTTAAGATATCGCCATAGACTAGCTCTTGGTTTTCTTGATCTCAGACTTTTTTCAGGTCCAGAAAATGCCCACACCAATGTTCAGAACAGAGTTTAGCTGTACCGCTTTTCCTTAAAAGGCAAGGTTTTCAGGCAAAAGGTGTGGTCGGGTTCAGAGGAAGGAAAACTGTTATTATTTTTCATTCACGGGCAGAAGAGGACTCTTCTTCGAAAATTGCAAACTGCTTCTTTAAGCTTGGTTGCATCCATACAATTACTGACGTTTAATGTCATTGTACGTTTAGTGAGTCTGGAGTAAAATCTTGTCGCTCACGTACAGTATATTGTGCACAAGCATATTTTCAGACCTCTTCTTTTTTTTTTTGTGGTCTAAGGAATTAAACACCAGATATTTACAATGCCCTTTCTCGGCGATGACAGTAGCGAGAATAGGGACATCCACTCTGAAGAATGCATGATGTTTTGAGATGGTGTCTGTCACAGACGCATGATTTACTCCAGTCGGTATGTTCAGCGCTGCATTTCTCTCGTCCTCTCACAAGGCAACTGTGAGTGTAGCATGTGGTAACTGGACCTCTCAGGAACTCCCAGCCAACCAGAGTGTGTTAGCCTCTTCCACAACCTCTCGTGCGCTAAAGCAGGCACACCTCACATGGAAAGGGAACTGATGGCTGTTTCCTCTCCAAAAAGGAAAAAGGCCTGATTGAATACAGATGATAGAGGGGAAATGGGTTTAATATCCTGAGTAACGATTGTTCAGTGAGTCTTGAAAGCTCCGTTCTTTTTTTCTACATTTAGCCTGTACATAACATTTTATTCTTGAAGATAGATAGACGTGGGGGGGAAAAAAAGTAAGAGTAAGAATAAAAGTAAGAGTAATATAATATAATTACTGATATAATAACGAATATAATAAACATGTCGAAACATTTCATCTACTAGGTTTCTGTATATAATTTATATATACAGTGCAGGATAATACGGTATATATCACATAATTTAGGAATGATAAAGTGGTGTTTTCCTCCAATATATACAGTACTGTGCAAAACTCCTGAGCCACTCCTCATTTCTTTATTTTTATTTTTATTTTTTTTTATTGTAGTCTTAGAAATAGTGCTCCAGGCTTCCTGAATGACTTTTTTCTTTGGCTCTTGTTGTGAGTCCAGTCTCTGTACCTGACCAGTTTCAAAGCAATGATTTTTGTTTACGAACTTTAGACAGAAACCAGTGAGAAACGGCTGCAGATGATAAGAAATAATTAGGCCAATGCTGAGTGGTTGGAAGCGACGAGAGGGGAAATGAGGTTGCTGCTGGTTGCTGAGGTTGTTACATAAGGATTGGCTCAAGAATTCTACACAGTACAATATGCATATGCAGAATATACACAAAAAATTGTTTATATATATATATATATAATTTTATATTTTACATATAACAGCACTGATGATTATTTCTTTATAGTGATTAGTCAGAAGGTCTTGATTCATTTTCTATAACAGCTGCTCTGAAAAGATTTCCTGTTGCAAGCTTTACACTTGTGTACTTGCTATAAAATGTAATAATTTTTATAGTAAGAACATTGACAGGGACTTTTGTAGCAGATATGGCTATGCATAACCAATTTAAAATATTAGGGAATCATTTATATGATGAGATGAGGATTTTGTGAGAAGATGTTGGTTTATCAATTTTGGAATGGAAAAAAAAAAATCTTCAATGTTAATGCTTTATAGCTTTTAAAATAATTGTAATCAACAACATTGCTTATTTCATTATATCAGCACACCCTGTCGTGTTTTATCCCTTATATATTGCGCTCTATGCAGGTTTGACAGAATGGTTCCATGATACATCCGTTGTTCTGGTGTTCATTGTAATCTGTGCCTTTCCACAGCCATCCGCGGCTTTTCTCCACAGCACAAGATCAGCAGCTTCGAGGAGGCTAAAGGTCTAGACCGCATCAACGAGCGCATGCCTCCACGTAAAGACGGCGTTAACCACGTCGGTCACTCCATGGGCAAAATGAACATGTCCGAAGCCAATGGTACTGACGACAACAGCAACATCCAGTGATGCAGCGGCCACCCGCAGTGACCGCATGCCCAAACCCTTGCCACACTGTCGGCGGGATATTGCCGACACCTGAAATATTTTAAAGCCTCCTGATACCAACCAAACCCAAACGACATAACTATATGTATGCATCCACTACTGCTATGTCAAATTAGGGAAGCAAACGATTCAATTTCAAATATGTCATGGATGTGGGTGGAAGGCGTTGCTGTTTTTCGCTGCCAGTTTTCCGCAAGCGGGTTTCTCGCCATTTCGGACGAGTTTGGCCGCTTTTTGGGGTGTGACGAACAGGGTAGGGGGTGGGGTTTTGCTCGGGGGGGGGGGGGGGTAATGTCAGTCAAGGGCTGAAAGTGTCTTTATCAATTGCTATCTGACGCTACCCATTCACCAAGTGGGCGGGGACTAGGGATTAAGAACTCTTTAGCCTGATCCATCGCAGCTCATTGGTGGGGGTGGCAGCCAGTACCAATGCCACACACACACACACACACACACACACACATATACACTCACACGGACACATTTCAATATTTCAATTGATGAGTTTTCTTCATGAGCCCATCTCGTAATGAAACGATCGCACTGTTTGACATGTTTTGCTACTAGTATTAACGAAATCCGAAATTTGAAATGATGCAAAAATGAAATGTTTCTAAGAAAGGACATTCAAAGAGAAAAATATGTACATTTTATTACTTGCAATGCAATCTTACCTGAGTATTTACTTATTTATTTATTTATTTATTTGATTTGATTTGATTTGATTTGATTTTATTAATTTTGGTAAGATGCCATAACGCTGCGTGGATGTAAGGTGTAGGGAGCTTGCGGATGTTGGATGTGGACTACCCTAGCGGCTGTTGTGTGGGGTGCACACTCGATGATAGGGAAGGGGACGTGGGGGGGTTGGGGGGTTTGGGGGGGCGGGGGGTGTTATACAGTTTGGAATTTGACCTTTTGGCACCACCTACCTGATTGTTTCTCACCTGCCTGTAACTCGAGAGAGAATGCACATAGTATGTTTCGCAAGTCGAATGAACCTATATATATAAGTATAAATATATACATATATAAATATATTATTAATAAATGATGGACAATATCGAGGACAATTTTTAACAGCATCTGTGGTATGGAACGCATCAATGCATGCAATTAAGTTCCTTATTGATATGTGAAATTATAATTGTGATGTGTTTCAATATATTAGATTTGAATTATTTCCCTCTTCAGATTATATTTGTAAAGTTCAACTTTGTTTTTTATATCTATATACAGTATATATATATATAAATGATTTTTTTGTAATCTTTTCTTGTCTTTCGTTTATTTCCTTTTTTTCACTTTTGATTTTAATGTTATTTTGTCGGTTGATTTATTTTTGTATTGTTTTTGCTGTACAGGCACCGATGCTCTTTTTGAGGTGTTAAGCCTTTGTGGATTATTTATTTCATTTTTTAATTTTATTTATTTATTTATTTATTTATTTTCAGTTGGTGTAAAGAGTGTGTTCAATAGTGTGAATGAACATATTACTCAGTGAAAAGCAACATTCAGGCTGCCAAAGCATGATCGCATGGTTTATTCACATGTAAACAAATTGGACACGCTGAAAAATCCTGTGTCTCACTTTGAAGGAAAACTATATTCTCATTATAATTCTTGATGATATCCTTATACTTCTTATTCTTACGATTTAGCTTACAGTTCTTTTTTTTTTTCTCCACTGTTTTCTGATCCTTGTTTGGTCCAGACGTGGTTTATTTCAGAGAAGGAGTTTATCGGGTTTTAACTTGTGACTATTTTTTCTTGCAATTTTCTCTTGAACTAAGTTTTGGCATTTGACTTCCTAAATGATAACACACATTGTAAGCATGCCCTATGGGACAAATCACTTTTTTTACTCTTGAATAAAATATGCATGAACTACTGTGTCTGTCACCATTCTATTTCTGTGGAGTGTGTTTTGCTTAGCATGGATGAAATATTTGGCTCCCGAGAGATTATGGCCCAGATGTAATTATCTATAAAATCCTGCATTTGTATAGCTGTTTTCAGTGGTGGGGGGGGGGGACAGGTGGGTGGACTGGGATAGCTCAGTGGTTAAGGCATTGGACTATAGTTCGGAAGGTCCCAGGTTCAAATTGTTGTCCCATTTGGGCCCTTCAGCAAGGCCCTTAACCCATATGTATACTCTTTATAAGGTTGTCTGTCAAATGCCTAGATGTAGGTGGAGCAGGACAACCATATTTTATATTATACAACAGTTACTGCCATCTGAGTAATCTAATTGAATGAGAGCATAAATGAGAGCGTAACTGGATAACTGTCCATTATCACCACTCATGGAAACAGCACTGGGATGTTTAACTATATGTGAAACTCACTCCGTGTATCACTCCACATCCCAGGTGTCCTAATAACCATGAATTACACGTTAATTGCCTGTCAGTCGTAGCACATGTGAAAGTAGGTCAGCACAGTCCGCAATACCGAGGAGACCTCAGCAGCCAAAACACACGCAAGCACTTTCAGCAAGAAAATAAATCTGATAAGTCATCTTAAACAACACAACACACCCTTAATAACTGTGTCTGAATTGCCTCCGTGAGCTACAAACAGCCCAGCTGAATCCCAAATCCCTCTCTAACCCCTAATCAAGAGTCCTGCTTAGTGTGTGGAACGAGGAATTGCACACCCTAGCGCACTAGCTTTCCGTTTAACACTATTTAGGATTTAACTTTAAGCTGATATTCTAAAGTGGAATAAACGGAAATAAAAAAAAAAGAGAAGCGTACAGGATTTGCAGGACCGTCCACCACCTCCATGGTTTATCCTATTCAGCTTTCGTTTCTTTTAATTACATTGAATTACCTCGTTCCACACATTAACATCGTCAAGTGTCTGCATTTGCAGAGCAAAATAAGTGGTTGATTATAAATGGTGGAGACGGAGTGCTGGATTTCAGCATGGCAGTGATACCTTTGGCACTGTCTCCCCTCATGCCAGCCGTGCTGATATCCAGCACAACAGCACTCCCTCTTGTGTGACATATCATCAGTCATTCAGCAAGTGTTAATCTTAATGTTAAGTCTTAATTTGCAACCCCCCCCCCCTTCCTCTTCCAGAAGAGGAAGAGTCCTCTTCTGCCTGTTAATTATTTATTAATTTAAATAATTAAATTAATAATTTAATTATTTATTAAATAATTTTAATAAAATTATTTTTATTTATTAAAATAATACGTCTTATTTTAATGTTACAAGATCACTATAAGCATGAATTATTATTATCTAAATAAATCAAAACAATAATGAACTAAAATAAAATGCATTTACATTAAATATTCATAATTTATTTTCCAAAACCCAGGAAGTCGCAGCAAAGGGATGAAAGAGACACTTGAGGCTCCGGATCCGCAGACTGCCGACCCCTGCACTAGCCACTGGCTCATGGGCACATAGAGCTCTCTTCCGAGTGTGTTCCGGCGATCCCCGTGGTTGCATGGGCAACAGTTGGTTGAAAAAAAGTGGTTGGTTGGCTTCACATTCCTTGGGAAGAAGTTTTCATCATTCCTGAGTGGTAGCTGTCATGTGATTAGGGAACTGTCCATGACTAAATTAGGGAGAAAAAAAACATGGACAATACATCTAAAAAGAGAAGCACTAATTTTGGGGCCCATTCGGGCAGGTATCACATTGCCCCATTTTCAGGACAATTATTACGGTTAAAACTGGTGTACATTTATTTCGATCACAACCTGTTGAGTCTCAACAATGTGTCATGGAGTCGCTCTAAAAGCATCACTAGCATGTAGTATAAGTCACGTATTATACAGTAACATTCTGACTTAAGTTTGAAGCTATTCGTCCTTATTAGAGTTGTCCTATCTACAGTATAAGCATGAGTCGCTCCTGAGTGTTTCACTGTTTTTCAGAGAAACCACTCCCTCTTAGCCAGGCTGAAACACAAACACAGGGCCCGAGAGTTGCTTTTCCATGAGAACACGACATCTGCTTCCTCCTATTCTTTCGCAGGAAGGTGTGGGTCACAGTCAGGGCCAGAGCAGTCTCTTGCTCAAAGCAGGATTGGGCACAATTACACTCGCACAAACAGTAAATCACCAGGATACAACCATACTTTGCACCATCTTATTCCTCCCATAAGCACAGGAAACAGTTGCTCAGGAGCTGCACGTTGGTGGTGGGCTCGTTCACGTGTGCACCCTTTAAAACTAAACTCTATTGTCTCTTTTAATGCACATCTATGACTGGTGACCTTTAATAGTCAGCATTTTATAGGAACACTGAAACTCTGTGGATTAAGCCATGGGTCGGCTCTTATCTCCTTTCATTTTCCTCTGTGTGCCTGTGTCACTTGTTGCAGGTAAGTCTGGAACATGCTTAATGATAGAACTTTATTCTCGTGCTTTACACTAATCCCTGGGACTAAAATGTCAAATTTACAGATCTAATCTAGATCAGATTTCTCGTATCTAATTTACAGATATTTTAGTGATAAAAAGTTAAAGTATTAAAAAAGTGACTCTTAAGTGATCTTTTATTATTATTCGCATTTGTAAGGACAAGCTGGTTGGATGTGGACTTTCTGTACGCTAATAACAAATCATATCAACGACCAAGATTTACATCTATAAACCTATACGGCATCATGAACTGTCATTCATGTATGTTTCACCAGAATGTCAGCTGCAGTTTTTACTTTCACACAAATGCACTTTGTGAAGTCATCACTGAGTATTAATAGACTGTAATATTAATGGGGGCCTAGATTGGCTGAGTAGCAAGTGAAATTTTTGGCACTTTAAGAAATTGTTACAAATTTCAGATTCTGGACTCTAATTAGATTTAAATAAGCAAATACTTAAGGAAAGACTTGGATAAATGGGCGTCCTATGGGCGTAGTGGTTAGCTCGGTGGCCTCACAAATCCGGGGTCGAGTGTTCCGGCCTAGGTCTTCGTTTTTGGGCATTCATTTATGAACATCTCTCTTATGGTCCTGCCACTGTAGTTGAGTCCTTGACTTTGACTGGGCCATTCCAAACCTTGGTGCTTTTATTTTTCAGCTATTCTGATGTAGATTTACTGGTGTGCTTCGGATCATTGTCCTTTCACATGACTCAATTGCAACCAAGTTTTACCTGTCGGACAGATGGCCTCACATTTGCTTCTAGAATACTCTGCTATACAGTGGAGTTCATGGTTGACTCAATGAGTGCGATGTACCCAGGTCCTGTGGGTGCAAAACAAGCCCAATTCATCACCCTTTCATCAATGTGCCTGACAGTGAGTATGTGGTGCTGCATGTTTGGTGAAAACCAGACGCTGTTTGGTTTCCACCCAAACATGGCACTTTACATTAAGGCCAAACAAGTCCACTTGTACCAGAAGCCTTGTGGTTTGTTCAAATGCAGTTTTACCAACTCCAGTTGTGCTTCCATGTTCTTTTTTTAGACAGAAGAGGCTTTGTCCTGGCAGCGATTCCAAACAAACTGTACCTATTCAGTCTTCTTTTAATTGTGCTGTCATGAACTTTAACATTTAGCATGCTCGAGTGAGGCCTGTAAGGTCTGAGATGTAGCTCTTGTTTTGTTGTTTTTTTTGTTTTCATTTCCCTGAGCATTGCACAGTCAGACCTTGGTGTCAATGTGCTTTGACATTTGGTCTTGAATGCTTTCCACTTATGCCTATTTGCCTAATAGTAAGACCTGCTATGATTAGATTATTTTGTTCTTACACAAAAACACATAGAATTTAAAAAAGGTGCAACATTTTGAACATAACTGTATATTGTACATATATATTGTATATTGTGTGTGTGTGTGTGTGTGTGTGTGTGTGTGTGTGTGTGTGTGTGTGTGTGTGTGTGAGTGCATGTGTGTGTGTTGCATTATGTTGTGGTTTGATATGTAGTTTAACATTTTCATCGATCAATTTCTTATTTTACACCTTCACATTTCAGTTTCACAGGCCAACAACACTTCTTTTAATACAACAAGTGCATCTAATGGCTCTAACACCTTACCAGGTAAACCATTTTCCATTGGCAAATTGACTGGAATATGTAGTGGGATAATGTAATTGCTACGGAGCGATAATAATGTCAATTATAAAACTTCATTTTAAATAATCTGTACTTGTAATTAAAGATTTTTGGGGAAATGGGGAATCCATGTAATAAATGACCCATAAGGAAGAAGTGTGTTGATTATTTTCCAAGAAATTCCTAGGCTGGTCAAGTCAAATCCAAGTACATCCATTGTACTGAACGTATTCTGCTCTATGTGTAGGGAATGCAACGACGACAGACGATGGGCTCACCACGTTGGCCTTCGGTAGGCTGCACCTGGCATCATGAAATCGGGACTGTTCAGAGATATCTTTCAAACTCACTTTTGTAACTTTTTTTTTCCCCTTTTTTCGCACAGGTGTGATGAGCTTCATTCTCATTCTTATTGTTGTTATGGTGATCTTGGTAACAGCTGTTAACTTCAGAGGACGGTGCCATGATACAAAAGAAGAGGGTGAGATGCTATGTACATGGGTGTAGGTGTGTTTGTGTGTGTATTAGGAAATAATGAAGTTTTTATCTACCCTGTAGGTGTCAAAAGCTATGGCTCGGTGGTCTCAGAAGGGTATGAACTAAAGCTTTAAAGATGCATTTTCAACATATGGAAGCAGATCATCAGTTCTAGTGTAATTATATTTGCAATTTATTTGTTCAATGTTCTTATAGCCATATAAGCAACATCGGAGAGAGGGACAGCATCATGCTAGTCTCCATGAGAACAATAAACACAGACACTGGTAAGGGTTCATGCACAATTATAGCCATATAATGCATAAAATCATGTAGATAATGTTTACAATAAGGAAAAGAATTTGGTAGAAAGGGTGACTTTATTTGTACATATGCATCTTATCCTTTACAATATATTGATACACACACACACACACACACACATCAGTAAATTATTCTCTTTTTATATGCTGTTATTTTTCAGTCATTTCTGTTGAAGCATGTCATCTCCCGTACGCTCTTTTTTCTCTTGACCTCTTGACCACTGCTTTTTTTTTCCAGCAGTAGAAGTGCTGCTCACTGGATGTTTTTTGTTTTTCACACCATTTTGTGTAAGCTCTAGAGATTTGGAGATTTTAGAGATGGTTTTCAAACCAACCCATTTGAAACCAACAGCCATGCCGTAATAAAAGTTGCTAAGATTGTGCGGAGATATTGTCATCCATTCTCGTGTTTAATGTGAACATCAACTAATGGTCTTGACCTAGATTTGGCTAAATTATGCTTCGTATTGCGGCGGCACAGTGAGTGGTTAGCACTGTCGACTTGCACCGCCATGGTCCAGGTTCGATCCCCGGCCAGGCTCGATTCCCATCTCTGTGTGCATGGAGTTTGCATGTTCTCCCCGTGCTTGGTGGGTTTCCTCCGGGTACTCCGGTTTTCTCCCACAGTCCAAAGACATGTAGGTTAGGCTAATTGGTGTTCCCAAATTGCCCGTAGTGTGTGAATGAGTGAGTGTATGTGTGTGTCTGTGCCCTGCGATGGCTTGGCACCCTGCCATGTGCCCTAAGTCTCCTAGGCTCCAGGCCCCCCCGTGACCCTGAATACAGCATTAAGCGGTATAGATGATGAGTGAGTGATGCTTTGTATTGCTAATGCATAACTGGATCCATCAGTGAATTGTTCTCTTCTGTTTACAGACACGGATTCACTACGGATCTCCTCCATTTACAGTACAGCACTTGATAATGAAGATTTGTAGATCCGAATCAGACTAGGACTCATTTTGATGCACAAACAAAGCTTTCTTTCATTCTTCTTTTCAGCAACGACAGATCAAAATATCATTACAATGACACAGTTCTAGATTTTCGTACAGTTTGTCTTACAATTGCATTGTAAGGATTGCAAAGGATAAGCTAATGAACGCTGAATGTATGATGCTTGAATATTTTCAATTACCTCTGTTCCTGTGACTGCTTTTTTCTGGACTCAGAGATCAAAATAAAAGATAAAGTTTCATTTTGTCTCTACATTTTTCTTTTACGTTACAAATATTTGTTATTTAGTTTTAAATGTTACATCTAAATCTATGATTGAATGCAGCATGCAGTTGGAAATACAACATGTGGGCAATGGTGGAGCTTTTCTATAGGTTGTATGCGATCACATGACTGATGTATATCAATCTGGAGGGCAGGAAGTGAAAACCGAATGGACAAGATAGGAGAAAGTCTATACTGTTGGCCATATTGTACAGGGTGGGCCATTTATATGGATACACCTTAATAAAATGGGAATGGTTGGTGATATTAACGTCCTGTTTGTGGCACATTAGTATATGTGAGGGGGCAAACTTTTCAAGATGGGTGGTGACCATGGTGGCCATTTGGAAGTCGGCCATCTTGGATCCAACTTTTGTTTTTTCAATAGGAAGAGGGTCATGTGACACATCAAACTTATTGGGAATTTCACAAGAAAAACAACGTTACTTTATTCGTTCATGAGTTATTTACAAGTTTCTGACCACTTATAAAATGTGTTCAATGTGCTGCCCATTGTGATGGATTGTCAATGCAACCCACTTCTCCCATTCTTCACACACTGATAGCAACACCGCAGGAGAAATGCCAGCTTCCAGTATCCGTAGTTTCAGGTGTTGCACATCTCGTATCTTCACACCATAGACAACTGCCTTCAGATGACCCCAAAGATAAAAGTCTCACCAACCATTCCCATTTTATTAAGGTGTATCCATAGAAATGGCCCATCCTGTAGTTTACATTATATTCTCAGAGAATGGTATAAATGAAAGATTGCTAAATATTTTAGATGCAGGTCTATTATTGAGGCAGTAGATATAACTACCTTTTTGTTAGGTTTAAAAAGAGTGCACAAATGGTTAAGTTTTAGGATAAGTTAAAAGAAGAAAAAGAATTAGTTTGGTATACCAATCATTAACACAGAGGTCATACAGATACCCGGAGACAGACAGGCGATAGGAAACACATTAGACTTTTCCGCTGAGACAAAGGGTTCCAGCAGACATGAGCTGTTTGTATGTATATTCGTCTGAACATGGGCTGTATGAAGTGTTACCATATAAGGAATCAGAAAGCACAATGCTCTTATCCGCATACTGTTCTGTGATGGCCGATGGAGCTGTCAGTCACAGATGGTTCTAAGGACCAGGAATCAAAGAAAAGTAGATATGATAGGGAGGGGGAAATCGGAAAGAGGAAGTATTAATTATCAGATTAAGAATTAGAGACAGCAACCTTAATAGCACTCTACTTATAGTAGGTACAGTAAAATCCCAACGGGACTTTGTGAGGAATGCCATGAATGTGATAGTCTTGTGCAGGAGGACAAGATAACTGGAGGAAGCATAGGACATATTTGAGGAAACCTGGTCTGGAAAATTTGCTTTAAGAGACCAGTAAGATCAGAGAGAATGAGACCTAGAGTCGGCAGTAATGTAGTCTACTAGATTTCAACAAAGAAGATGTGGTGGTGTTGCTTCTAAATGTTGTTTTATATCTCTTTCATTCTCTCTCTATCTCTCAAAAGAGATAGCTGAACCTCAAGTTCAGTTGGAATATGAATAATTTGCATTTTAAATTATATTGTTTGAAGTCAGAGAGTATAAGTTTGAAAAAGGCCCATATAGGGGGCACATTAAAAAAAAAATCTTCTCTCCAAAAGATATTGTGGCTGAAGTTAACAACTTGAAATTTTTAAGGAAGCAAGACAGGTCACTTCCACGTTGCATCATTGTTAGAAGAAGCTTCTTTGGCACACTCTTTCTCTGTATTATATCTATAACATAAAATCAGCACCAACACTGTGTTTTGGCCGACTCCATAAAAGCAAATAAAAACAAAACAATAACTTACAACAACAACAACATCCGAGCAATCATAGACACACAAACCATGTGCATTCTGAGAGCTAGTAATAGAGCCTCATATGTAGAAATTTACTTCATGACCCCGGGTAACAATTTGCGTTACCGCGCAACGCAAAGGAAGTGACGTCATACGCTAAAACATCCTATTGGTCGCTACGGTGTTTCCATTTTTTCCGGTTAGCAATGGCGGTTGCTAGTTGCCGATATTTAAGGCACTTCATAGTCTCGCTTATAGCACGGTAATATTTGGAGAGAAATAAGCAAGATGTAAAATTGAGTTTTGTAGATTTTTTTTATTCCGAGAAGATTACGTAACAATACGTGGAGTGAAATGCGTGACAGCGCCAGCATTTAAAACGCTTGTAATGTTTCCGAAAATCGGAAACTAGCCTCCTGCTAACTAGCTGATATTAGCCTGTAAGCTGTTCGGCTTCTCCGCGCAGCTTTTCTTGCTTATATCCGCCCGCGTTTGCACATTTATCTTAACGTATTACTTTATTAACGTCATCTTGGTTTAGGGGGAATAACATTTCCCTAAATTTCAGTGTTATTGTAATTAGAGCTAGTTTTCTTCACCCTGTCATTGCAGCTGTCATCCGGGTGTCCGTGTTACAGAGCAGCAAGCTAAGCCGCAGCGTTATCTAAAGCCGCTATAGAGATGCCTGGGTTTTCATCTGATAAAGAGGAGTCGGATAGACTGATAGAGAAAGCAAAGCTATGTCTAAGATCAGGGCAGAGGGAGAAAGCCCTGCAGATGTTATACGAAGCACAGAAAATATACCCCAGCACCCGAGCCCGAGGTGAGTAGCCTCAGGATCTCCATGCTGGCACAGAAATAGAAAGTGCAGCGTCTGGATATTAATTACGGCATGTCTCATGATCAGCGCGCTTCTCAACTGTCCGCTAGGTCCTCAGACTTGTTTCCAGTCGCCAAACATTTAAGATCTGGTATATATTTAATCCCCCATGCTTAATAAAACGAACTGGTAACTCGTTTCGATAAGTTAAGTAAACTAATAAACCGATACAGTTTCCTGATCTGGCTATATTCTGTCTTGATGTAGGAGAAAACACACAAAATTACCTGAGTATATTTACGAATCTAATCTATTCATAATTCATTATTCGATTTTTCAATTATAAAATATGTTAAGATTGTAGAACATTTTTGTCGTTTGTCTGATTTCCCATAAATCACCTTACAGAAGATATCACAACTGTCCCTATAAAATTCTCCCACTCAACAATTTTGAACTTAGTTGCAGACTGAAAAACATTTCAGCAGGTCCTAAGTTATTTTGAATCGTATTTTGCCATTTGTAAGGCTCTCACAAGCAGATCAGAAATGTTTGAAAGGCGACTTTATGCCAATTTTCAGCGACAAAGTTGTATCAACATAATGGGTTGTAGTACAAAGTACCAAAAAAAAAATCAATCCTTACCAGCATTTATGGCTATCAGCTCTGAGAATTGATAGTCAGTTTGCACCCCATGCATCCCTACCTTCTGTTCACTTAACCCTAAGCAGCGGCATTGTAATGGCATGGTATTGTCAAATTATAAAGATGACATTTACATTAAACTAAAGGTGTGTTCACTTTTGCTATATTTGGTTTGATTAAAACGAACTCTGGTGCGGTTGCTCTGTTAGTGCGGTTCACTTGAACAAATGTACTTGAACAGAGCACTGGCAGCTGTCTGGATAAAAGCTAGTCATAAAATAGACATTAGGTATGCTGGCAATGTTTTTTATTCCTAATATCTGCTTGTGTGTGTTTTTTTTTTTCATTGTATTACAATACATTTTATAAACTCGTAATGAGATTTTAGCTGGTAAAGACACCAGCTAATAAAGCAAATGTCTACTGTTGTGTCTTTTGGTCTGATTTAGGAAATTCCTGCAACCAGATATTTATACTAGCAAACCAAAATTAATGTATAACTTTATGCCTTGGCCCAAACCAAGAGAACTGTGTGAACACACCCTAAAGCTACAAAACATTAGATGCCCACTCAATTTCATTTCAATAATGTTTTTCAGCATCATGATTAAAAAATGTATAAATAAAAATTAAATGTAGAGTTTATACATATACACAGATCAGCCATAACATTAAAACCACCTGGATTTTAGGTTCCATATGTGTCCCCAAGCAGCTCTGACCCATCTAGGCATGACTCCTCAAGACCTGACTGAATGTGTCCGGTGGTATCTGCAACCAGGATGTTAGCAGAAAATTTTTTACATGCTCTAAATTGCTTGGTGGGGTCTCTGTGGATCAGACTTGTTTGTCCTGAACATTCCTTGGATCCTCAATCAGATTGAGATCTGGGGAATTTGAAGGCCGGATCAACACCCTTGAACTCTTTCCCTGCTAAGCCCCAGACACAGGGCGCTGTGATGCAGTAGGTCTTCCAATACCTTTTTATTATAGTCAGTGTTAACATTTTTCTCTGGGTCGGATCGAATGGGCTGGATGAGAGCTTTTTCAGCATGAGTATATGCACTTATCAGTTATTTGTCATTATTATTCAGTTGTTCAGCTGAGGAAATGCACCTGATTTGCTGATTTACCCATTACCTGTCCAGATTTTTTTTCGGTTTTGAGATTTCCTGTTAAGGCTAATAATAATAATTAAAAACTAAAACATCCTATTCACTTCATATGCAAAGTCATTAGCTTCCTCTCTATCAACATTTAGTCCTCATTGATGCTATCGTAAAGAATGGCAGTGCAGCCGCCCCAGAATTCGAGCGTACGTATACACCACCACCTGGGTGGAGGAACACAGACGAGGACATCCCTGGGCGGCGGCAGCAGCAGCAGCAGCGTTTCAGTGCAAGTGACGCTGATGAAACACCCCGAGATGACAAAAAGAGCTATACTGAAGAGCAAAGGCAGGGTGTCCTAAGGTTTGTTCCATTACCATCACGCATGATACAAGATGATATCAGATTTTAGTCCATAGCATTGCCTTGTTTTTGTTAATGAACCAGAGCCTGTTTTTTTTTTTTTTTTTAACTGGCAGGATACAGCGATGTAAAGATTTCTATGAGATACTGGGTGTGTCGAAGGATGCCAGTGAGGAAGATCTCAAAAAGGCGTACCGCAAGCTCGCTCTACGCTTTCACCCAGACAAGAACTGTGCTCCTGGAGCAACTGATGCTTTTAAAGGTATGGCTCTGCATTACACAACACCATTTGTTAAAGTGTAGGCTTAACATGTACAAGGATTTCATTTTACTACGGATGAGAAATCACACTCTATCCGTACAGTATGTGCTGCAGATAAAAAGTAGGTTAACCTATTATTCTTTAACTCTATACAAGTCAATGACTTACAAAGTACCAAGAGGGACCACTTTCTGATTTATGCATAATGCATGATAAGAGATTGTATTAAATCCTGTACGATGAAAAAACTTTTTTTTTTGTGCTATAGTCCAAGTTTTTTTTTTTCCTTTGCTCCACCTCTTGCTCTTTTTGACAGCCATCGGTAATGCCTACGCTGTGCTGAGTAACCCAGAGAAGAGGCAGCAGTATGATCAGTATGGAGACCAGGGTGCTGCAGAGACAGCTAGTCACTCTTCAGCCCAGCCTCGCTATACGCACGCACACCACCGAACCTTCCACAGGGACTTTGAGGCCGACATCTCACCAGAAGAGCTCTTTAACATCTTTTTTGGTGGCAGGTTTCCAACAGGTTAGTCTAAATGTATTAACTGCATATGTACTGTCTACTGTATGTACGTGGGTGAGCCAAAAAAGATCCACACTTCGGTTATATTAAAACTTCTGTTGACCGCAATGTTTTATCAGCGCTTTCAGTTTAAGGTCTCCCCTAACACTGCTGTCCAGGTGTGAATGGGTTACATTGGTTCATTAGTACCTGCAGTGTGCGCAAATATGGATTCCCCACTTGTGATTTGCACAACAGAAGAGCAGCCTAGAGTTTTTTGTTGTTGTTCTGTATCAACTCATGGAGAAGCATAAACAGAAGCATTTTGATGTCTCCAAACAAAATCTGGACTGATAATCTAAGGAAGGTGAAAGTTTTTTAAAGAGAATCATTACTGTTGATGAGACATTGATTTATCACTACGAGCCTGAGATTAAACGGCAGAGTGTGGAACAAAAACATCCTCAACTGCCGACCATGAAAAAGGCAACCATCAGCTGGAAATTTGCTTACATTTTTCTGCGATTCTCAAGGGCTAATGTTGGAACATTATCAGAAAAAAAGGTTCAACAATCAACAGTGCTCATTACAGTGAAAGCCGTATTGAAAAGCTGAAGCCTGAACTCCGGCTTAAAAACAGAGGACTGCTATCCGAGTTGAAAATCTTGAATTACAATGAAATCTTGAATTACAATGCATGTCCGCACACTTTCATTCAAATAAATTTTACAGCCAGAGTATTTTGTCTTGCCCTCGTATAAAATACACCACATACAAGGTATATAATGCCTATATCCAGACTGATCAAGGCTGTAGAAAATCTTTTCGCTCAGGAAAAAGTATTGGTGACCAGATTAACAGGACATAAACCAAATTGGATAATACTTAAACTTAGATCTTAGTGGTGTATTTTATCTACAGTGCAAGCGTTCTGCAAAATAAAAACATCTTTTATGGTAATGCAGTTTTTGCAGCACAAAAATATTGTCTTTTTTGATGCATGAGCTTTGTTCAATATTATACTGAATTTTTTATTTTTTTTGCATTTCTGCAGGCAACATTCATGTGTATACAAACAGAGGAGCTTCCTATTCCCATTTTTACCAGCCACGCAGACGCCGTACGTATGAAAGACGGGAGGAGGAAGTACAGGAAAACCGCAGTCAGGTCAGTCACATTCCGTGTCATCACTAATAAATCTCCTTACCAGCTCATTCCTGTTCTTTATTACTCTGTTTTCAAACTTGGTTCTTAAGCCTCCTGAACAATCAACATTTTTGCTCTGATAGCTCTACCCCACCTACATCCAGAGTTCAAAGACTCCTAGAAGGTCACAACAGGGGAAATATTTGGCTTAAAATAGACACGACACAAGGCACTGACTTACGATCTATTCCAAGTGCCATTCCAATCAGTAGACTGTTTAGAAATATTTGAAACAAGTGACATGCCTCTGGCTTTGAATCAGTCTTTAGGTGCCCTCCAGACACTTCACAATTCAACTAATGTTTGGACCAGGTGTTTGGTAGTGTACATTGCTGGGTGAAGTGTATGAGGAGCTGTGACAGAGCAAAAAAAGACGAGTATGATTATGGCAGATTTGAAAAGCATTCCTAATGCATGGTCAGAGTCTTCTTTATACAATCAATTACAAGAACTTTCTTTTTAATACTGAATACTTTAATACTTTTTTCTTTTTTTTTATACTGAATTTATTTTTTTTAGAATACATTCACAGTCTTCCTCCAGCTTCTGCCTGTCCTGGTGCTTATCCTCATCTCTGTAATAACCCAGCTGATGGCTACTAACCCCCCTTACAGCCTTTTCTACAAACCGTGAGTCTGATCTTTCCTTAGACCTCACTAAGTAACAATGGGATTACAGCATACATGATTGGTACAGACAGTCATCATATTGTGAATTTTGAATGATGTACAATCCGATCAACCATAACATTATGACCACTCGATTAATATTGAGTAGGTCCCCCGTTCTGCAACCGAAAGTGATGCACTGTGTATTCTGACACCTTACTATGAAAAACAGCATTACTGTTTTTGAGTCAGAGCAACTCCAAAACTGCAGCTCTTGTGAGATGTTCCTGGGCTGCAGTAGTCAGGATGTGCCAAAAGTCATCCACGTAAGGGAAACTGAACCGGTGACAGGATCATGGGCAACCAGGGCTCACTGATGCGTGTGGAAAGCGAAGGCTGGCCTGTGTAATCCGGCTACTACACAGTAGACTACTGCAACTCAAATTGCTCAAAAGGTAAATGCTGGTTCGCACAGAAAGGTGTCAGAGCACACAGCGCATCACTGTAGTGGTGGCTAAAGGGGGACTTACTCTCAGTATTAGACAGGTTGTCATTATGGTATGGCTGATAAGACTGTGCTACTGTATGTATTTGGGAATTATTTTGGTTTCAGTAGTGATCACACTGCTACAACATTATTTTACAGGTCTATGGGACTGGTGGTGTCCCGAGAGACGCAGCATTTGGGCATACAGTATTATGTGGATAAGAGCTTCGAGAAAGAATATCATGGAGAGGCTTTGGATGAGCTGGAGAAGACCATTGAGAGTGATTATATAGACCATCTACAGAGCAACTGCTGGAAAGAGAAACAACAGAGTGAGTACTCTAATCAGTATGTCTGTATATTTGAATTCCCGTTCAAATTTATCATTTAAGGAACAAATAAAAATAACTTAATATTTTAGATGAGTCACATACAAGATTTAATGCTATGGTTCAAACAGCACAACACTGACAGTGTAAACCAAGCGCTGATAAGCAGAATGTGGATCAAGCACCCTCTTACAATACATTAAATTATAATGACAATCTATTGTGTTGTTTTTAATTGATTAGGCTTAAACTTTATTAATTACAACTGAATAAATATCACATCACATGTCCCTGTATTGACTGTTAAATATTGATGAATGTATGATGTTATTCAGTGACATAAGTTTTTGTTAGGCTTAGCATATGAGCCCAGAGGAAAGATATTATGTAAGTAGTACATATGTGTTGGAGCACGGAAGACAGCTAAATTCTTAATAAGTAAAGAATAAGGGTGACAGGCTGTTCTGTTATAGCTTTTCTCTCTCCCTCCCTCTCTCTCTCTCTCTCTCTGTCATTAAGACAGAAAACAGCTTGTCATTTTCTCAGAAACCACAAAGCCCTCACCTTGCAGTCAGCACTAATGTCAGACCTGCTGTTATAGAGAATTAAATGGCTTCTGGCCCATTAGATTGTAAAATGCAGCGCTGTGGTATAAATACATTTAGTATCATTATAATTATAATGGTACTGGTGCATGACCTGAATTGCATGAATAAATAGACTGGACTGCAATCCTGCAATTATATTAGTTATATTGTATGGGTTTCCAAACATTTTATATATATATATAATGTTTTATGAGTGGATGATAAGTTCGAGTGACAACCTATTAGCCCTCCATGTCCTATAGTAATGTTGATTTTGTGATCCTTTCAGAGTTAGACCTGGCTAACCTGGGTCAGCTTTATCGTGATGAGCGGCTGAAGCAGAAAGCCGAGACCATGAAGCTAGACCACTGTGAGAAGTTGCGCCGCTTTGCGGGACGCCAACGGGGCAACTGAAGGAGGACTTCAATCTTTTGTCAAACAACATGGTCTTACCCAGACATAAAAGGTTTTAGTGTCCGTGATTAATCTGTGCATGGATTAATCACTTAATTTAGAGAGAGATAGTTTATTGGAAATGCTGTGCCTTTTGGTCCTGCACCAGCATGCTGAAATGCATTGGAGATGCTGGAAGTAACCGATTTTGTCAGCTTTCCATGACAATGAAAGATAGCCTCATTGCAGGGGATGTTTTTGTGTTTTGTTTTTTGTGCAAGAGCTGAGTTTTACTTCCTTAAATTAAGGAGTTTAGGCTCTAGGCGCACTTATATTTAGATATGTCTGTACTCACTGTTATTTAATTTAATATGCCTGAGTTTACTAGTATAGTAAATAATCACTAAAACAGTATTTAATTTATTTAACTGACTTGTTTTATTTATGTTTCTTTTTAAGTGCACTGAATTACATTTAATTGGAGATCATCAAACTGAAGACATTTAAGATGAACACTGGAAATCTTTTTTTTCATGCTGACCATAAAATACACAGCCACAAATCACTGTTTTTAAAAGTTCTCCCAGATTAGAGTGAGACTTCCACATGAAGGTGAAATTGATTTGTTGGATTTACTTTCCAAAGCAATGTATTAATTGATGCTTGTTACTAGGTGTCACAGGGCCGTTGCCACAAAGAGGGGAAAAAAGACATTGTCATGCTCTGAAAAGCTTAAACCAAAAGCCATTACATTATTCAAATTTTCAAAAATATCTATATTGACAAATTTTAGAGATCCAATCCCCCCACCCCCTTTTTGTGCATGCAATCCAGATGGAGTTTTATTTTGCTTTGTGTTATGATCAGTGCGGCAGGTTTTAATTTGGACCTTATGCTTTTAACCTTATTTAGCTGCACACTTACTGTTAAAGTTTAAATTGTAGACATGTTAATATGTTGTACCTCATTAAGTCAACACTAATCCGGAAATTCTTGTGAAAAGTTTTTTAACCCGGCAAAAGTAGAGCCTGAAAGCTATAATAAATGCTTTAACAATTTTAGTGTTATTAGGAATGGAGAGGTTGTATCAGTGATATCACTCTTTAGCCAAACCAATGTGTTTGGTTGGTTGGTGCTGAATGAGATGTTCTGATTAAATAAAACAATAAACATTCTCCTCTTCTCATAATTACTACAATAAAGTACCACATGGTTCTTCTAACAATTTTCGCAGTATCAATCTTATGTTGTTGTTGGTCTTTCGGTTGCTCCTATCGAGTGGTCGTCATAGCGTACCATCCGATCCACACAAAACTTGGCACAGGTTTTATGCCGGATACCCTTCCTAATGCAACCCTCACATTTTAGCTGGTCTTGGGACTTGCACTGCATCCATGGGTTCGTGTTGGGAACTGAAACTGGGCCTTCCGCATGGAGCCAGCAATACTCAAGTATCACTCTTATTAGAATCAGAATTGGGTTTTCTTCTCCAATTATGTTTACACACAAATAATTTGATTCTGGCTGTTTGTGTCTCTTAAAGTACAGTTGAGACAAGGCACTATACAAAGTGCATAGACAACATTCAGTAACTACAGGTTAAATAAATACCTTGGCAACTGTGCTGACCATCTGTATGTTGGAAGTAACTCCTCCCAGCCTCACCTGCTGTTTTCTGCTGAGATGGATCAGAGATTATTCCTGTTCACTACATAACTCGTGTATGGAGCAAACCATAGTGAATCAGCAGCCACATCTACACTAGGTTAAATAAATGCCAATGAATAATTTGTGGAGCCACTGAAGGGAAAGAACGTCCAGCATGTAATATGGAGGCCACAGCATGAACTCTGAAAAACATGAGTTCAGTGGGGGATTAGCTCAAATGGTAGAGCGCTCGCTTAGCATGCGAGAGGTAGCGGGATCGATGCCCGCATCCTCCAAAGAAGACACTTTTTTAAGAACCATTACAACGAATTAAATCCTTGGTTAGAGCATAATTAGTATTTTAATGCACAATACATAATCAGTGCACAATGTCTCAAGTAAGGGCGGTAGAATGGTTGTAGTACCTTTATGACGTTGGCATCGATACAACGGCAATGTAAATCAGGAAGTATATCGTATCCCGCGGTATAATGTTTCATTTCGTGTATATTTCTAAATAGTATGAGCATAACATTTAATTCTAGAGCATACACACACACCTCAGTTTACACGCAATTACTCCACTTTAAGTCTCTCATTCATTTTAATATTATGTTTATTTCCTTTATCTGTAGAAACAGACAGCATTTTGTGAGGGATACCAATAGCGCGCAAATAAACTTCAGAATATTTATATTACTTTAAGTTATACGATGAGCTTTGTGCTGAAAGAGCACACATCTGTTTAATGAAATTGAAATGAAAAGTACCTACATAGAAAATCCATGTATTTAGGCTGGCTGTTACGGAGGGGGATTAGCTCAAATGGTAGAGCGCTCGCTTAGCATGCGAGAGGTAGCGGGATCGATGCCCGCATCCTCCAGAAATTTTTTTTTAATTATTTATTTTTCCTATTAAAACATTTAATCATTAAACATTAATAATTAAATACATCATAATGCATATTGTATCTGTGCGTTTGTTTACACGAAAATGTTGCCACAAATACATTGTGCATTATGCTAAACGGTTGTGCATCGCGTTGTCCTATAGATGGCGCTCTGGGATCACATAATCAATAGCTAATTTTAACAAAAAAATAAGCATTATTTGTTACTTTGTTGACAGGTTGCAATCATCGCAGCGTCCATACCTTTTCGCCACAATGAATTATTTAATATATTTAATCACATGAAATGCAACATAATATAAGACTTCTGTATACACGTTTCCACCACAGTAGTCACACCAGTCACAGGACAAATAATCTACAATTCGATTATAAATGATTACACATTTGAAACCCCAAATCCAACCTGGGACTTTATCTGAATGTACGTAATAAATTGACCAGTGAGGGCGGGGCACATAGACCTGTATTAGCATTACGCCAAATTCTCTTGAAAGGATATTCCACATAATATATCTATGGTATGTGTGTGTTTTTATAAAGTCTTATGGTTAATGTATAAAACGTTAATGTATAAACGCAAAAGGAACAAAGTAAATCTGTGTATTGGTTATTTTATGACCGTCTATGTTCGATCAGTCCAGCAGGTGGCGCTGTGCATCCGAAATATGAATTCCGGCTCCTGGAAGCTTTTCTTTTTTTTCTTTTTTTTATTGAAATAATACAAAAGGAATACAAAACACATTAAATACAGTTAAACAACAACAACACCAAAAAACATAAATAACAACAACAAATCAAACACAAAGGACAAAAACTATAAATATGGCAGTTTTAATCCTAACCTTAGGTAAAAGACATGAAAGGATAGATATGATGTATAAACAGTGGGAAAGATGTAGCAAGAGACACATTACTGAATTAATAAAAAGAAATGTTATAGTAATGTAGAAGTCTATTATTATTTTTATTCAAAAGTGAGGTCAATTCTATTATGAAAAAGTGGGAAATACAATTGTTCCTTTTAAATTCTAATTATTTGTTTATGTATAAAGTAGTTTGCATTTTTTAAATAATTCAATACAAATTCAAGAAATTTATTTACAGAATTCTCATAATAAAAAAAATATTTTCAAAAGAGGAGTGAGATACATTGAGGTGGTCCAAGAATCTTTTTGTTTTCTCACACTCAAAAAAAAAATTAATACAAATTTCATCTAATTAAACACAGAAAGAGCATTTATTCGCTACCTCCAAATATCTAGATAAAGATTCAGAGTAAATCTTGTGGAGAATCTTAAAATGAACATCTTTTATTTTTTAGAAATGCAGTATTTATTAGGCATAAGCCAGGATTTATCACCAATAAAATTTCCCTCTCTGAGTAATTATTCTTTGAGTTTGGAAAATCCGGCAAATGTGTTTATTATTGCATTTTCTATCTGTTGTATCCATACCATCTAAAAGTAATTTAGATTGCCTGATCTCATGTGGACCAAAGGCTAGGTGACTCTTAATGAGAACAATTAAACCATGGCGAATAGCTCTCATTAATAGATTAAATTCTTTAGCAGTTACTGGAAGTCCATAGAGAGTCAGGAACTGCTCGTATGTCAACATATTGGCAGATTTGTCAAATAAAGAAACATTTTTACATATGTTATTGTCAAACCATCTGGGGGGAAAAATATTCTTTTTTAATTTACTTTTATTAAAAAATTAAAATAAAATAAAAATAAAAAATGCTGGTGAAATTTGGACAAATTTATTTTGGCCACCTATTTTATCATGTTAAACATATTGTTTGGAATAAAGGACCATAATAAATTACTATGTGTACGACATCTTTTAATCCAGTTAAAAATAAAAGTATTTTTTAGAATCTAAATCACATTTTCCCAATCTGGAAAGATACTGCTGAACCATCAACCTTGTGGAAGATATATATATATATTTTTTAAAAAGATTTTTTTTCAAAGTTGCATGGTTTAAATCAAATCAACAGAAGAAACCAGAGTTATGTTGAATAGTAAAAAATAAAATAATTTGTCTACTAGTATAATGTGATAAGAACTTGCAAGAATGGGATTTTTGAGCGACTGAAAAGGTCTGATGAGTCCAGACTGAGCCTGTTCCTGGGTTCATCAGGGTAGGAAGCGATGAATCATGTATAGTGCCCACTGTGCAAAGTCTCTGGAGGCAGTGTTATGATCTGGGGTGACTTCAGTTAAAGGTAGGTAAAATAAAATGGGAGGGGAGGTATAATAAATGACCAGGTTATCACCTCAATGCAGTTTTTTTTTTATTATTAATTTATTTATTTATTACGTTTCTGATGGAACAAGGATATACCACTACTCAGATTGTGAAAGAATGATTCTGGGAGCATGAGGACTCTTTTTCACACATTGTGTGCTCTAATCAAAGCTAAAGGTGATAGCATGAATGAATGGGGGAGGGGAAAGAAAGGGAGTCGAGCTGCCTCAGAGAATCGATTCATTCTCGAGCCACAGAAGGCGTAGAAGAAGAACGCCTCAAACCGGAAGTGTTGCCTGAGAGGAAGTCGAGCACGCCGAACAAGAGCGAACCGCTAAGGTAAGCTGTTTTATTTAATATTTATATCAGTTTATTTGCTAGAATAAGTATCACACATTTATACATTTAGACATATCTGCGTGTTGCGTCGAACTATTTTTTTTGAGACACCAGCGCTGCGTTTTAGTTCCGTTTGCGAGGCCTGGCTTTTGTTTTTTTTCTGCTTAGCGCCATTTGCTGTTAGCCTTTGTTCTGTTGATGCTAGCTGCAGTAGCACTTTTAAACTAAAACTTTCTAGGGTGTTGTGTTAATTAGCCGCGCTTAATTCTGTTTAGTGATTTAAAAATGGATTATTTATTACAGTTTTGTGACGTGTGTTTGCTGACAGAGTTGTGTTAATCATGGCTGAAGATGAGGGATTTGTGGTGAGAGTGCGTGGTCTGCCCTGGTCCTGCTCCGTCGATGAAGTGGCCAGATTCTTCTCTGGTAAGAACGTGTGAATGACCTCACACACTTTCTGACATTTTTATATAGTTTATATTTTTAATACCAGTATTTAACTTTTTTGTGTAATGTAATAAGCAGCACAATTTCTGGAGGAGGGCGGGGGGCATGGTGTGGTAACATGGGAATCACATCTTAACTTTTGGGAAATGGTGTATGTATGTATGTACGTGTGTGTGTATGTATGTATGTGCGTGTATATATATATATATATATATATATATATATATATATATATATATATATATATATATATATATATATATGTATATATGTGTGTGTAGAGAAAAAGGTAAAATAAATGGTTTAATTAGTAGGTTAAGACACATGTTTTTTTTTTTCTTCTTCTCCAGATTGCAAAGTGGCTAATAATGGGACAAGCATCCACTTCACCTACACCCGAGAAGGCAGACCGAGCGGAGAGGCGTTTGTGGAACTGGAGTCTGAGGATGACCTCAAGATTGCTCTCAAAAAAGACAGAGAAACAATGGGACACAGATATGTGGAAGGTATTTGCAAAAATTGCTTAATCTTTATACAAGTTATTTTAGACAGCCTTGTAGATAAAGGGAAAAAAATACTCCTAATTGTTGACTCATTCATGCGCTATTCACTATTTGTCACAGCTTTTGATGTCATTTTATTTACATGTTAACATGTTTTAAAAACACTAAACAAAAGTGAACATTGTTTTGATGACCCAGGATTGATTTGGTTAGAACCTGGTTTGTTTGCTTTTCTGATTGTCTTGTTTTGTGTGTGTGTATTTTACTCTTTATATATTTTTACCTTGAACGATATCACGTTGCTATTGTACATTTTTTCATGAGAGGGAGAGAGGAAAAATGGCACACTGTGCTGAATAAAAAAATTCCAGCTATTATTTGATTTGAGTTCTGCTTAGCAGTTAGCAACATACACATAAATTATTATAGTTGTTTGTTATTTGTGTACTGGCTACCTTTTACTTTTAAACTTGATCAAAGTTGTAATTACTTCACCTACACCTGAGAACAAAAAAAGTTGTAAGTATAGTTGTAACTTAATCACACAGTAAGTATTTAAGAGACTTAAGCTGAGATATGCACCATTTGGTATCTGTCTTTAGCGTCAAAATAATTTTAAAAACCTTAAATTATTGATCGACTTTACGCAATATTTTGACCATTCGTATATTATTTGTAATAAATATTAGTCTTTTGCGATGAAATGATTGCATGTAGTCATATCTAGGAGTTAATAATTTGGTATTTGTAAAGAGTTGACATAAATAAATGTATAAAATCAGAATATTTGCCAAATCGTAATACTAATGGAATTGGCACCTATGTCTTGCGATAATATCCTACTGTGTGGTCTCTGCTGATTTCCATCTAGTAAGAATCCTTCTTGTGAATCAAACCCAGTTGAAAGCATTGTAACACGCATGCAGGTTAACCATTTATAAGTTCAACAATTGAAACTTGTATGGAAAACTTAAAAGGTACAGATGTATGATTTATATCTTAAATCCCATCAATAAATGTTTAAAAGCATGTATGATTTTCAATTTAGAATTAGTCATTATACCACCGCATTAAATATATTCTATATGTACAATGTAATTGTTTTCTTTAACACTCCTAGACATTCCTGCATGTGAACAAGTAGTCCTTTAGTTTAAGCAAAAGAAAGTGACATTTTAAACCCCTAATTCACACATTTGGAAGTGCACCCTTGACCACAGTTTTCAGTCCTAATAAATGTCTCCTGTCTAGAAGCGCCTGCACTCCATTTAACACCTGTTTTATATGTTCAGTTTATAACCTTTTTTGTCCTGCTGTCTTTTTTTCATACAGTATTTAAATCCAATAATGTGGAAATGGACTGGGTTCTTAAGCACACCGGTCCAAACGGTCCAGAGACGGAAGGCGACGGGCTGGTGCGACTTCGTGGTCTGCCTTTTGGCTGCAGCAAGGAAGAAATTGTACAGTTCTTCTCGGGTATGTCCCGGTGTCATTGCTGCTATTGACTAAATGCTTAGATATTTTTTAATAACAGAGTAATGTTTTATTTAACTGACATAGATACTTACTTGACCATTTGCATGTTTTAACTCCATTGATTTTCCTTAAAGATTTATTTTTATTTTGCGGAATCCAGCCATTGAGCTGGACAATTGTTCATAATGTCAATCAAAACACAATACAAATGTTAGGTTGTCTGATCAACCTATTATAACCTTCTAATCAATTTCAATTCTTTTAGATGTCAGTGTGTATGGTTTATTATTGTGATGATTATTAATGTTAATGTCAAAAAAAGAAAACATGAAAAGTAAGAACCGTGTGAATGGGCATGTGATTTAATGTGTCCCCTGCTGGGGTTATCTGTCCTTGGGTTGAAGGGTTGGAAATCGTGCCAAATGGGATAACATTGCCGGTGGACTACATGTGGAGGAGTACGGGGGAGGCCTTCGTGCAGTTTGCTTCACAGGAAATAGCTGAAAAGGCTCTAAAGAAACACAAGGAAAGAATAGGGCACAGGTGGGGATGGTTGGCGGGTTCAGCTGCTTTTCTTGTGGAATTCACTGACTTCAGTAATGACTCCTGTTTGCCAGACACAGATTAAGACAAGTCGTGACTAAAGTGCCCTTTCTGAAGGTAAGTCAGAGCCTTGACTTAACCTGTGCCTGGACAACTGGCCAGCAATGTGTTAACACTATCCATCATTAACCCACACAAGTGTCATGGACATGCACACGTCTCCAGAAGAGGAATTTCACCACATTCATGGGTTGTATATATGTATTTTTTCTTTCATTTACATGTCCTCAATTATTTTGATTAGTGGCTAGTTTGAAGTCGTTTTATTTTTTATTTTTTTACACTTAACATTGTGTCTCCTTTAAAGACCTAACACATCTAAAACCAGTTGCTTGATGTAGTCAGACTGCATCGTTTTTGTTTTGTCTCCAATCAACGTGATCTTTGCAGACAGAAAGCCTGGATGAGAACAAAAATTCTGTGTTAGACACTTTTTTTTTCTATTAGTATTGGATAAAACAAAACCTGATTTGTTTTATTTTGGTGTACGGGGCTTTTAACCAGAGTTCAGTTGATCAATAAATATTTTTTTATTTAATATGCCATATTTAAATCTTTATTTTTGGGCATCGCACATTTTTTACGCACGTCTGAATCTCTGGATGTTAAACGAAAAGACGTGCGTTTTCATATGGGCCGCAAAACGGCTCTTCTGATTGATGCGTTCCTTAAAATCTGGAGATGTTTTGTGCAAAAGGTGGTATTCAAAAACTTCAAACAGCAAGAAATAGTTCTGTTCCAAAAATTAAGGTGCAAATATGTATTCATGATGTCTTTTATTAAGGTTCTAATTAAAACGTTGCACTGACATCTTCCTATGGACATGTAGGTACATTGAGATCTTCAAGAGCAGCCGTGCTGAAGTACGTACACATTACGAGCCTCCTCGTAAAGGCATGAGCATGCAGAGACCCAGTCCGTATGACCGGCCCAGCGGGGGTGGTCGCGGCTATAACAGCATGAGCAGGGGAGGATCCTTCGATAGGTCGCGACGTGGCGGATACGGAGGAGGTCAGATCATCTTGACAAATTGGCTTTAAAGTTTTCTAGTGATTTTAACAGCTTTTCTTTCTTTTTTTGTTTTAATAGCTGGCCCTGATGTAATTACTAAACGCACTTTGCTCAGAGTTTGTTAAATGTTCAAATTTTTCCTTCCTTCAGGAATGTCGGACGGACACTACAGAGACGGAGGTTCCAACTTCTCAAGCACAACTGGACATTGTGTGCATATGAGAGGGCTGCCATACCGCGCCACAGAAAACGACATCTACACTGTAAGGATGTGCGAGTTTACATGATATAGTAGTGGCTATCACTCTCCAGTAATTACATTATTAATTGCGCGGGAGATATTTACTTATTTTTATCATACTTCGCAGTTCTTCTCTCCTCTGAACCCGGTGCGCGTACACATCGAGGTGGGTCCAGACGGGCGCGTGACTGGAGAAGCAGATGTTGAGTTTGCTACACACGAGGACGCTGTCGCTGCCATGTCCAAGGATAAGGCTAATATGCGTACGTAGTGCTAAAATAGGATCAGATTTAAATTGTTTTTAAGTTTTGCTTACTTTTTTTTTTCCCTAATTAATTTTTCTTTTTTACCTTTTCAGAGCATCGTTACGTTGAGCTTTTTTTAAACTCAACAGAAAGGGGCAGTAACGGAGGATATGGAGGCCATATGGGAGGTATGGGTAAGTTGTGTAGATAAGTGTTGGATCTAGCATTACATTTAGTTTGTCCGTTATTCTACAGGGGTTATGTTTCTACTTATGATGGGGTGGATATAACTGGTAAGATGTCATAATTGTTTATTGAAGTCTTTTTTATTTGTTTTAGGTAACCAGTCATCCTATGGGCATGGTGGTCAAAATATGGGAGGTGGCTACGGTGGAGGCTATAATAACCAGTCCAGCATGGGAGGATACAATGACTATGGTAAGTGTTGGCTAAACACCGTCTTCCCATTAAACACATTCTTTTATACATCTAATCAGAATAGAACAATTGTCTAAAGCTCTAGTTTAACCAGCTTCGTTATGTGCCTCTTTGGTGTAATGTATCGTTCCCTTTGTGTTTTTTTTTTTTTTGGTCTTCTTTTAGGTAACCAGAGCAGCAGTTATTATGGTGGCAGTCGAGGCTCAATGGGCATGAACGGAGGCATGAGCATGGGCGGAGGTTGGGGCATGTAAGAGCCTGCATGAGACAACTGCCAAAGCACACAGACATTTTGGGAAATGAAATGTGCCAGAATGGCTACAGGTTTTGAATTCTTTTTTTGAGGAGCGAGGAAAGGATCGGACCCATTTCCTGTCCCTTCGTTTTGAGTGTTCCCACTGCAATCAGTGTCTCCGTCCTTTGTATTGTGAATCTGCCAAACCAGTAGGCTGTAATGGGGTTTCTGCCTTCATGCTGACTGCTCTAACCTTCGAGCCAAGTTTATTCTTGTAAATATTACCATTATAATGTCTAGTACAGAGGCTATAGAATGCCTTCGACATATCTGTTTTGACTATGGATTTTTATAAAGTGAGTTGTGGAAAAAATAACTGGAAAATCTCTTTTGTCCAAATTTGATATAAATCTAGATCTTTTAATCTTTTGAGTTGTAGGCATGTCTTCCTTTTCCATAGTCTGTCACTGATTTCTGAAATAAACATGTTTGTGGTTATAACTGATGTCTGTTATTATTCAATGTGGATATTTCACTTTTTAATGGTCATTTAATCTTTTGGAGTTTCAGTTACAGTTGGAGGTAAAGCTCTGTAACTTAAAGCGTGAGCGCTTTGTGATTTCCCTGTATCAAGAAACTGAGCATTGGGAGAGAGAAATGTTATCTGTGCAGCTACATCATAACAGGTTCTAAGTATAACTTCCTTATTACAATATAAATATGGACAGAATCTGACCGGGATAAAGCATTCTGGGACATGATGTTGAAGAAATAAACAGGAGTAATATAAACCGCACAGCCATCATGTTTTATTACTTAATGTCGCATTCAAAGATGTCCTGTGAAAGATATAGGCATGCTTGGTACCTGCTAATTGATTTAATTGAACTTGTTCATTTGTTTTCTAAGTGTCTCTGGGAGCCAGTTTATTTATTTATTTATTTATATATCAAATCCCTTTTTCACCCTTTATATCATGACCAAGTGTGATGCAGATAAATAATGTTCATGAGCAAATAATTTGCCAGTGTCCAGCACAGAGGCCTGTCCTCAGGCCTACTGACCAACTTTTTGGGATGACCTGGAATGCTGTCTCCCTCATGCTGCTGCAGCGAGGTGATGTCAAAGTTTCAAGACTAGTTTTGTAACACGCCAACAGACGGGAGAACAAGAGATCAGGAAGACCTTCAACGAGGTCAATCAATGAAAATGTGAAACCATTCGGCAGCATGTGCACGATTGTCTGAAAACAATCCGCAATATTCCGCCATTGTCGGTGCGTCATACAGAGCAGTCCAGGTGATCCTCACGTATGATTTGAACATGAGCCGTGTTACTGCCAAGTTCATCCCCAGGCTGCTGACCCTGGAGCACAAGGAACGTTTCATTTCAATAGTTACTGATGAAGGACAAATGTAGCATTTATTTGTATCTTTCGGTATTTAAGTGAACACTATACAAGGATCAGTCATAACATTAACACATTAATGCTGAATATCAATTATATAGTAGCAACCCAGCTTCACCCATGCTCAAGGGGACCAAACGCCAGCCTGGCTGGTCTGACACGATAGAAAAAACGATGAAACAATCACTCATCGTCTATACCGCTTTATCCTGTATTCAGGCTCGCAGGGGCCTGGAGCCCATCCCAGGAGATTTAGGGCACAAGGCGGGGTACACCCTGGACAGGATGCCAATCCAAAGCAGGGCACACATACACACACTCAGTCACACTCATTCACACACTACAGGCAATTTGGGAACACCAAGTAGCCTAACCTGCATGTCTTTGGACTGTGGGAGAAAACCGGAGTACCAGGAGGAAACCGACCATGCACGTGGAGAACATGCAAAAAAAAAAAAAAAAACGAATGTTAATAGTTTTAACTGATTAGTGTATATGAATTAGTAATCATTGTGTTCATCTTGTCTTCTATCCCGCTCATCATGTACAGGAGCCTATGCCAGACATGAAGCGGGAAACACCTTGGACAGGGTGCCAATCTATCACACCATTGTGTGTTTATTCCTATTTTTATGACTGTGGTAGAACCTCCAGTCAACATACACACACATTCACACACACTACGGGCAATTTGGGAAGGCCAATTAGCTAAATCTGCATGTCTGTGGGAGGAAACCAGATAACCTGCGGGGAACCTTCCAAACATGGGGAGAACATGCGAACGCCGCACGCAGACCTGAGGCGGGAATCGAACCCTGGAGGTGCGCGGCCACTAATCATAATGCACGCTATATTTAATCATATTTCAATCCTAATCATAGTCATCAAGCACACGTGGGGGTGTAACGGTACGGCCTTCACATTCTTCTGGCCATGCAGTGTAGATCCAGAATTTTCAGACAATTTCTGTGAATTCAATTTACAACAATTGCTCAGATAATTGAATTTCTGTTGCGTTCGATTGAAGTTTCAGCACAAGGTGGCGCTCTGTGGTCAAACTCTCACTCTCGTACACTAACGTTACACTGTTCGGTATTATACTATAAATGTTGCTGATAAATCTGGGTGAAATGTCTTTGCAGTCTGTTTTTATTGCTGTGCGCCAGTTACCCTGGAGGACCTTCGGAAAACACGCCTTTTATCTTTATTTATTTATCTGTTTATCAGTTTGCGTAATGATTACTCAGGTGTGTTTGATTGAGGAAGTGTACAGTGTGGCTATGTACGAGCAGGGGCGGTGCAGTGTTGCATTCTATCAGCAGCTCTCTCACTGACACTGACAAGCACTTTCTGCTCCTCTCGGCTCAGTCAGCTGGACACACTGCGAGCTCTGGACACCTGGGCCACTTCTGGATACCACACACACACACACACACACACTTGGAATATGAACAGCTTTCGACTAGGACTTGTTTTCCTTTATTGTATTGGTGAGTGTTTTTTTGTTTGTTTTGTTTGTTTTTTAACACAACTTTTCATATCATTAATGTTAAAATAAGAAAAAGATAAGAAAATACCAGTGATTTGATAGAGTGCTGTTTAGGGCTGAAGTTCCCCAGGGTAAATCATCACACACATCATCAAGGATGTAAAAACTTATTGCTTATTACTTATCACACACACACTATACTTATAAGAATGCACATAATTTTTCATTTTCTTTTTAAATAATAAAGGTACGCTAGTCCTATATCTAAGCACAAAACCTTGGGTCTATTCTAGAATTTTTTTAAATAATTATGATTATAATTTTTTTTTTAATAATAATAAAAGCTGCATAAAAATCTTTCATTGTTAGGACTGGTCAAAACTGACTGTCTGTCTGATATTTCGAACCGTTTTCCAAAATGACTTTCTTGCTAACTGCCACCCGTGTTTGCAGTTTCCCTCCAGCTATGTGGCTGCACGTCCCTGGATGGCGGTTCGAACCCTGCAGTGACAGCAAGGAAACTTCGGCTCGCTTCGACTGGAGGTCAGACTCAAAACAATGATACCAGGACGGACGACCACCTTCAGGACAGTAACGAGGAATACATATCTGCGGAATATGAGGACGACGATACCAGAGGTAAGATCCAATTCTAAGATCGTTTATTTATTTGTTTAATTGTTTGTAAACAATTGTAAACTGTCAGATTACCCATACTGCAGATAGATAGATAGACAGATAGACAGATAGATAGATAGACAGATAGATAGATAGATAGATAGATAGACAGATAGATAGATAGATAGATAGATAGACAGATAGACAGATAGATAGATAGATAGACAGATAGATAGATAGATAGATAGATAGATAGATAGATAGATAGATAGATAGATAGATAGATCCACCAGTCTGTTTGTGCAAAACCCAGACGGAATCTACATTATTTTACATTTTCATTCCATTCTTAACTGATCACTAATACCAATTTTTTTTCAAAGAAACACATGCGATGTTTCACCATATTCATGGAAACATCTGATTTCTTTCATATTCCTATGTTACACAGTATCTGTAAAGACATTTTCCGCGATTATGAATGCACTTAATTGCAAAGCCATAATAACGAAGTCTGACTTGCAGACGTAGGTGTATTAACCTACAAAGAAGTGCAGATTTGATCCAGATTTTTTGTTTGTTTGTGGATTAAGTGGATTAGTAATCTAAGCTCTGTTAAACACCGTATTCTAGCTCATGTTCAGCTAAATCAGAGGGAAAGGCGATACGTGTGATACGAAAATGACATGACGGCGGCTACTTTAAGTAGGCATCATTAATTGCACTAAATGGAAATTCTTTGAATGACCGCCAAGGATCTGATTCCCCCCCCCCCCCCAACCCTTCTTCACTTTGGTAATAAGCCAAATGTCGGTAATTTGATGTGTCCTCAGTGTTGGATTAACTACCACGGTGTTTATTTGTGGGGCAGCTCAGGGGTTATATGGGTTTCGGTGATGCCTCACATCATGGGTCAGTCCTGAGCTCAGGTTATTGTGCGTTCTTCCTCGGTTTGTGTGGGTTTTTTTTTATCGTCCTACAAATAAAGATATGTGGGTGCGTGGCATCCCATAAAGGGTTTATACTGCTGGAGGACGAACAAAGCATTTATTTGTGTTAAACTGTGTTTTTATTCTTGACTACATTCCTTTTTTTCCGTTACAGTTTCAACTAAGTCCAAAGATTCCACAGTAACCACAACAAAAGGTCACGGGAAGGGCACAGCCAAGGAGAACCCTTGTCTGACGGAAAAATACAGACATTATTGCATTCATGGCGTTTGCCGGTACCTGGCGGAACTAAATCATACCTCTTGCATGTAAGTCACACGTAGTTACTGTACATTAAGTAAGCAGGTTAATGATTACGGTTATTGGACAAAGGATAAATGACTACATTTCACCCCTGTGTTATCAGTCGTGCCTGACGTTGTATATATTTGCAGATGTGAGACAGGATACTCAGGCGATAGGTGCCACCTGTTCATCCTGCCCGTTGGCAAAGAAGCTGAAGGCAACAGTCACACCACAGCTCTGGCTGTCATGGCAGCGGGTCTATCCTTAATGTGTTTCACTGTAATTGGTGTCCTACTGGCCTTAAGGTTAGTACTTTCGCTTTAACACGGGCACCTTTTCTGCAATCCATCACTACAGTCGTCTCAACATATGAACATATGTCTTTGCAGATTTCAAAAAAAGAGCGACACCAGTACGGATGAGAAGATCCGGCTCCAGTTACTGCATAGCGATGAAGAAAAAGCAAAGTAAGTCCAATCTGAGTTCATATCGTACGAACAGAAATGCCACATAATCGTGCATGGAAATCTTTATGCTGCAATCTGGAATCGGTTATCATTAATGGTCGTTTCATAACAGAGACACCAACCAGTGGTTCAGTGGGCAGAATGGCTACCATCCGGAGACACCCTGTCCATGCTGAAGAGGAAAATGGTAGTGTCCAGAACATCGTATGTCTCCAAAGGACGACTTGAAGGATATTCTGAACAGAGATGTTTATGTCTGTGTAGCTCTAAAGAATATACAGTAGGAAGTAAGAAAATCACTGAATGTAGTTGCGTGATAATCTTTTTATTTTTATTTTTTATGTTGGAACGTAATATTTATTTATTTGTAAAAGATTTATTTTTAGCTCTATGAGGTCAGTCATGTTGGTGTATTTATTTATATATTAACTATTTATTTGTTCATGTAATAATTCTGTATATTTACTGAAAGCACTGCCGGCTTGTCACATCAGTGCATCCGTGCAGTCTGTAAGCAACGCAGCAGCGATGCACGCCAGTGGATTTGTCGCTGTACTCCAGCGTGTTGGATATGAAATGAAACCATGAGTGTAAAGAACATGTAATCAATGATTATGGCTGAGACGGCATCACTAAGGATGATATCGAGCGTTTAAGTGACGTCTCCGATGCCATGTACATTTCAGGTCATCATTAACTGTAGTCATTCATTGTAATCAGTCATTGTTCAATTTCAAATTGGAGTGCCGAGCCAAAACTCGAAAATCATCACTGTTCTCTGATTTAAAGGTTAATTTTTTTATTGAGGTTTTTCGATATGTATTACGATATAACCCACAAACATTCTTCTTTTTTCTTTTTTTTTTTTGTTGCATTTTTATGCATTTTTATTTGCTGATGTAAAATGTAACTTTTCTTGAAAACCATTTAATGATTTTTAAGACTGTATAATATAAAACAAGGAGCCCAATTAATAATAATTGGTTGGAACTTTGTTTGTACATTACTGGACGAAAATATGGAAGCATCAACAGTATTCTATCATTCATCATCACAATACACAATCCAATAAGGTACAACATGTTTACTGACAGCTAGCAGAAAAGATTACACGTAGAGTCACCGGTTCTCTCATCACTGAGGGTCGAACCCAAAGGATATTATTTCTTCCAGACTTTTGTCCCGTAATGTACAGTATTGGTTTATTTGAGCAGTATTCATTTATTCACTGGTACACAAAAACAAACATATTTACACAATGTAATTGCCAACTTCATTACTGTCAAATAAAATGAAAATAAAATTTTTACTACAATGACATTTTTTTTTTTGAGTGGTTAATATTTGGCATGACCCATATTTGGCATGAACCAGTGATTAACATACCTTAACTTGGTCGAAAAAAGAAAAACGGACTTTGGGAATATCGTTTGACTTCATCATTGTGGGAATTGCAATGTTAATTTACTGGGTTCCCATATTTATTTTTATTCCCATACAACACCTTGGGGTCTGTGTTCATGGAGTTTGCAAGTCAAGTCAAGTCAAGTCAAGTCAAGTAGGCTCTTATTGTCACTTCAACCATATACAGTTGAGTACACAGTGAAACGAAACAACGTTCCTCCAGGACCAAGGTGCTACATACATGCAACGACATAAATTAACAACACAACATAAATTTAACAACGCAGATTTTTACATTTTTAAGTTAACCAAAAAACTATCAATTTCTATACAAAAAAGAGACAACAAAGACAGCAGACAACAGACAACAAAGTGCACGTGCAAATGTGCAAACGAAGAGCTACATGACAACACAACAACGTAACACGTTACAGTTAAGAAATACCTTTTTAGTGATAAGGTATGGGTTGACGTAGTGGAGAGAGCAGCAAGTAAACAATTTACTTGTTTTCAAAAATATTGTGTGCAAATCGCAAAGTGAAATAAAATATTGTGCAAATATTGCAAAGAGCAGTTCAGATAGGTGGGTATGAACAAATTAAGGTGGTTGTAAATCAGTGTGATTGTGCATATGTGTGTTTATCAGTTCAGTCCGGATGTGATTTAGTTCGTCTGTTTTAGTGATTTGTGTGTGTGTGTGTGTGTGTGTGTGTGTGTGTGTGTGTGTGTGTGTGTGTGTGTGTGTGTGTGTGTGCGTGCGCGTGTGTGTTTATCAGTCTGTTACATAGTCTGGATGTGAGGCCTGAATGCTTCGGTACCTTTTTCCATATGGCAGGAGAGTGAAGAATGTGTGTGATGGGTGTGTCCGGTCAGCCACAATGCTGGTGGCTTTGCGGATGGAGCGTGCGGTGTAGATGTCTTCGATAGAGGGGAGAGAGACCCCGATGATGTTCTCAGCTGTCCTCACTATCCGCTGTAGGGTCTTGCGGTCCGATATGGTACAATTCCCAAACCAGACAGTGATGCAGCTGCTCAGGATGCTCTCGATGGTTCCTCTATAGAAGGTGGTGAGGATTGGTGGTGGAAGCTGTACCTTTCTCAGCCTTCTCAGGAAGAAAAGACGTTGTTGGGCTTTCTTATGCAGAGAGCTGGTGTTGAGGGACCAGGTGAGGTTCTCCTCCAGGTGGACACCCAGGAATTTCAGAGACAGGTTGTTGTCTGTACACCAGTCCGTTAGCCTCTGCACTTCCTCTCTGTACGCCGACTCGTCGTTCTTGCTGATGAGACCCACCACGGTCGTGTCATCAGCAAACTTGATGATATGATTGGAGCTGTGTGTCGCTACACAATAATGAGTCAGCAGTGTGAACAGCAGGGGACTGAGCACGCAGCCCTGGGGGGCCCCAGCGCTCAGTGTGGTGGTGCTGGAGGTATAGTTCCCGATCCGCACTGCCTGTGGTCTTTCGGTCAGGAAGTCCAGGATCCAGTTACAGAGGGAGGTGTTCAGTCCCAACAGGCTCAGCTTCCCGATCAGTTGTTGGGGGATGATTGTATTGAATGCTGAACTGAAATCTATGTACAGCATTCTGACGTAAGTGTCCTTCTTGTCCAGGTATGTCAGTGCCAGGTGGAGTGTGGTGGAGATGGCGACGTCCATCGAACGGTTTGGACGATACGCAAACTTCAGGGGGTCCAGTGAGGGAGGCATCAGGGTCTTGATATGTCTCATGACGAGCCGCTCGAAGCACTTCATGATGATGGGTGCGAGTGCAACAGGGCGGTAGTCATAGAGACAGGACACAGAAGACTTCTTCGGCACAGGGACGATGGTGGTAGATTTGAAGCATGTGGGAACGACGGCACTGCTCAGAGAGATGTTGAAGATGTCGGTGAGAACATTTGCCAGCTGTTCTGCACATTCTTTGAGCACTCTGCCTGGGATGTTGTCTGGTCCAGCAGCTTTACGAGGGTTGACTCTTCGCAGAGTTTTCCTCACATCAGCCGTGGTGAGACACAGCACCTGGTCGTTCGGAGGAGGGATAGTCTTCCTTGCAGTCATGTTGTTCTGTATGTCGAACCATGCATAGAAGCTGTTCAGCGCATCTGGAAGGGAGCTGTCACTGTCACAGGCAGGTGATGAAGTCCTGTAGTTGGTGATGGCTTGTATGCCCTGCCACATGCGCCGTGTGTCACTGCTGTCTCTGAAGTGATTGTGGATTCGCTGGGCGTGTGCACGCTTCGCATGTTCTCTCCGTGCTTTGTGGTCTTCCTCCGGGTGCTCCGGGTTCTTCCTGCAGTTCAAAGACATGCAGATTAGGTCGATTTTCGTTCCTAAATGATGATGGATTGGAACAACTTCCAGTATATACTGTACACTCCCTCATTCATCAAGTACCCTGGGATAAGCTCTAGGCCCCTGTATATAGGATAAAGAAGAATAGATGATTAGTGAGTTTGTAGTAGTAAAAGTAGTAGAAGTATTAGTAGAAGTTTTTGTAGTTTACTGTACGTCTTTGGATTCTCAATCAACTAAATTTGCCATTAGTTTCTTTAAAGCACAGCCAGTATTCACAAATAAAAAACATCAAAGACTTGTGGTACACATTTGTAGTCCTTTAAAAATCACTAAATAAATAAAGAATCCAAAATTTGTTAGCTGTTAAACTGTTAAAACCCACTGGAAACATAATAGCATCCTTAACCATGGCAATAAAACCCAATAGAAACCTGTAAAAGGGCATTATAGTTCACTTAAACAAACAGAACAAACCCTCATTTAAGAAAACTCTTCCTAATTCAGTGACTCCAATTTTTAAATCAAGAACCATTGCAGTTTGGGTGACAAAGCCAGACCTTACACATTGGTGTGGACAGGTTTTATGAAAGTGGCATTTTTAGGGTGGCAGTCCAGGGTGGGTCAAACTACACATCCGCATCCATAGATAAATGACATTTAGTAGTAGTAGCAGTAGTAATGGTAGTAGATGTACAATAAAAGAAACACACCTTTGTGTCCGTTTGTTGTGGTGAAGGGTTCCAGTGAATGGTTTGCTTCCATGCAACCATGGCCACATACATACAGAGCAAGCATGCATGCTTTAAGACAGGGTTTTCTTAAGCCACACATCCACAGACCCCCTTAACACACATTTAACACACATGGGAAAAAGCATATTAGTTTAGGCTATTTATGCCCAAATCTTCCACTGACAGAAGACAAGCTGATTTTATTCATAAGGGACCATTCCAGCATTCCTGACACTGTCCTGTGCTGAATTTAAATTCTTCATCGACTCAACTCAATGACCTCTCATCACATGGCTTCATCTCCTAAAAATGGTCTATGCATCAGCCACAAAATATCACAATGCACATGAAAATCTTTCCAAACTCATGCCGAACTAAACAATCCACAAACATTCACAATGTACCTATCCATCCTTCATGTGGGAACATCTGTAGTCCAGCTAGGGACTGTGGAGACCAATGGTGACCATTGTGTTTATTCCTATTTGTATGACTGTTGTAAAATTTCCAATCAACATTCACACACTCATTAACACACTACGGGCAAATTGGTAGTGCCAATTTACCAAATCTGTATGTCTTTGGACTGTAGGGGAAACCAGAGTATCCGGAGGAAACCCACCAAGCACTGGGAGAACATGTAAACTCCAAATGTACCTATGGACTTCCTAGAACACCTCACAATTAGTTAGTGCTTGTCAACAACTGCTTCTCTTGAACCTCTTACAATCTTTCAAGGATGGCTACTTTTTGTCATAGCATTCAACCACGTTTTTCATTTATGTCCTGTCAGGTCACGTAGATACCCCAGTTTGGGGTACCTTCTTATGATCATCCTTCTTACTTAGATGTAAATCCAGATGGTGCTAAATTTCACATCATATATCTCAGGATAGCTAGCAAACAATAATTTGTACTGGTTGGAAGTCACTCCAACATGATCATGAGGGCACACATGATAATCAAAGCAATTATTGTAATTAAAAAGTCGTAAATTGTAGGAATTCAACACACTTTTGTTCCACTGATGCATTACAAAGAGACATGGACCACCTTCAAAGTCCAAAAGAATCCCTGGGATCCTTCTGAGAATAACCTCCACACTGCAGCAATGTTTTTTTTTAGTCTGTGACAACATCTCGAAAGCATTTAGTGTGTGACTGCATTTCCAAAGCATTTAGTCAGTGTCTACATTTCAAAAGAATTTAGTTTGTGATTACATTTAAAGCAAATTTTGAGCATGCTTAACATTTTATTTTGACAGTTATGATTTCTGTCAGTTATGATTTGTCTGTGCTGAGAAATATTGAACTCTGATCAACTTATGCTCTCCCTAGGATTGCGTTTAGCGGAATCTGGGAACAAATTTGGGAATGACATGGCAAGGCTGCTAAGCTAACTTGTTTGCCACCTTTGTCAGTTAGCTAGCTAGTTTTTAAGCTAGTTTTGGTTTAAACCCATTCACTTCAAGGAACCAGTCAAATAATAAAACTATAATAATACTATAATACCTATAAAATCTTAGATAAAGATGGGTTGTGGTATTTATTTCTACCATTCTACCAGTGTCCATATTTTGAGAAGCACTTCTTTAATTAAAATACATACAAGCACGCACAGCATGGCTAAACAATTCAGTTCAGGTTACATTTTATGAGTGGATTGTAAATCATTTTACTGACTCTTCTTATAATAACCGTCTCTAAACCAGCATGACATTTCATAAGCATTTTAGTTATTCCTGTAAAAGCTGCTTTCCCCAATATGGGAATGCAGAGGAGAAAGCTTACGGCGCGCATGCGCAGTCGCTCCGCCTCTCTCTGGCAACATGGCGGCCCCCGTAGACCTAGAACTGAAGAAGGTAAATCCTAATAAAATGAACAGCTGAACTTATAAGTTGTGCTAAAACCATGGTTTTTTTTTTGCACATACGCTGAGATACGGTATAAACTGTATATTTGTGTTAAAATCCTGAACTGGAATATTTTATAGAGGAGATATTTTTCTATAAGGATAGCGTCGTGGTGTGACTTGAATGCAGGTTGCTAGCTAATTGTCAAGTAAAACACGTACAGTAATAAATAATAAAAAATGTAGTAATAATAATATGGGGAATTATTTAATGATGATTACTTTTACAGCTCAGCAGCTAATTTTTCAGCTATTCACATTGTCTCAGATAGCTCACATCCAAGCATGTAATAGTTAGCCAGCTAGTCAGTGTATATGTTAATATTGCTGTATTTATACTTGGTGATGAGTCAAGCGTATTCGTTTAAAATACAACAAAATATTTTAATTCTGTAATATATTTTGTCATTTCCTGGTCATACATCATTACATTATACACTGATCAGACATAACATTACGCACCACCCACCTAATATTCAGTAGCTCTCCCCATTTTGCCACCATAACATTGATGAACTGTGTGTTCTCATACTTTTCTATCTGAGCCAGCCTTAACTTTTTCATCAATTTGATCTACACTAATGCTTCCTTTTTATTATTATTATTATATTTTTCTTGGATTTTCCCCAGATTTTCTCCCTAATTTAGTCGTGTCCAATTCCTCCCCACCACTAGGGGCTCCACATTAAGGACTCCTCGCTCACGCACTGTTGGGGGCAGTGTGTCACACTCGGAGGACAGCGCTATCCGCTCTTTCCACTTGCGTGAGCTCGCAGACACCCCTGACTGGCCGTAGAGCCATAATTAATGTTAGAGCACTAGGTGCCTCCCATCCCATCCCATCCCGCTGAAAGGGCTTAGCCAATTTTGCTCTCTCTCTAGGCCCTCGGCTGCGAAAGGCTACAGCGTCACCTGGGGAATGAACCAGCAATCCCCGAATGATAGGGCGAGCACTTTACCACTGCGCCCATACACTAGTGCTTCTATTGGATCAGAGAACACGGGCTGGCCTCATACATCCCTTGTGCATCAGTGATCCTTAGTCAAAGTCACTCAGATCCTCATGCTTGCCCATTTTTTTCCTGCTTCACATCAAAAGGTTCCTTTGCTGCATAATATATTCCACCCACTTTCCGCCACCATTGATTGAAAATGTAGCTACTGTGTGAAGGGCCAAATTGTAACGTCGAGAGCAACTCCAAACCTGGAATGTTCCTTGTTTGCAGTGGTTAGGATGTAACAAATGTAATTCTAGAATGGAACACGGTGAACTGGTGACAGTGTCATGGGTGGCCAAGGCTCACTGATGCACATTCAGGGGAGTAAAGGCTGGCCTGTGTAGCCTGATCCAGTAGAAGAACTAATGTGGTCATAATTTGTGTGTGTAGATATATAGTATGTTTAAATAGCAAAATACAACAGAGCCTTTTGTTTTTATTATATATTTCATCATTTTGGTGCACACTCCATTAAAATATATTGATTTCTTATCCTTTTGCAGGCCTTTGCAGAATTGCAAGCCAAAATGATTGATACGCAGCAGAAGGTCAAGCTCGCAGACCTGCAAATCGAGCAACTGAGTCGCATGAAGAAGCACGCTAATCTGACCCATGCAGAGATCACTTCACTCCCCAATAGCACTCGGATGTACGAAGGAGTAGGACGCATGTATGTATCTCGCTCGCCATGCAGACTGCATCACATTTGATCAATGAAGTTTAGAGATTGAAAGTCACTCTTTCCACCTTACAGGTTTATCCTGCAGTCGAAAGATGAGATAAATAATCAGCTGCTGGAAAAGCAGAAAACGGCAGATGACAAGATCAAGGAACTGGAGGTAACAGCCTTTTATGCGCATTTACACATGAACCTTAGTGTACATTTACATTTACGGCATTTGTTGGTAAATACATTACATTAGTTTGCTGTGGTGATAGTAGAATAAAACACATCAGGACGTGATGAACGTCAGCTATGTCATCGATGAGTATTTCACTACTTTGTTGTACACACTTACTGATAACTCACTCCAGTGAGAAAAAAGAAATTAATAGAGAGGCACTGATTTTACATGATGGCGGCACGGTGGTGTAGTGATTAGCACTGTTGACTTGCACTGCCAGGGTCCGGGTTCGATCCCCGGCCAGACTCGATTCCCGTCTCTGTGTGCATGGAGTTTGCATGTTCTCCCCGTGCTTGGTGGGTTTCCTCCGGGTACTCCAGTTTCCCTCCCACAGTCCAAAGACATGTAGGTTAGGCTAATTGGCGTTCCCAAATTGCCCGTAGTGTATGAATGAGTGAGCGTATGTGTGTGTGTCCGTGCCCTGCGATGTGCCCCAAGTCTGCTGATATAGGCTCCAGGCCCCCCATGACCCTGAATACAGGATTAAGCGGTACAGGTGATGAGTGAGTGAGTGATTTTATATTATCTTTAAAAAAAAAGAAAAATACATAAAGTAGTAAACCCGATGTATACAAAATGTATTAAACCAAATGTATGTTTTGTCAATCAGCATTACACACATTTATGAAATAAATCCAAATCAGGATTTATGAGGATTCGGATCAATGTAGGCACATATTTGGTCCCAATAACAAACAAGAAAATTTACCAAAATGTGTACAGATCCCATCTTCCAATAAAAACTTATTTTATCTATTAAATATGTAATACCCTGCCTGGCCGGAAAATCACCTTTAGCTTTGAATGCAGCTCACAGTGTGGTGGCCAGTTCATGTGTGAAAACGATTCCTCATGCTCCCAGAACCACACTTTCACAATTTGAGTCCTTTGATATGCCCGTACGATCAGGGAAGAAGAAAAAAATCATTGGTGTGATAACCTGGTCATTTAGTACATTCAGGTCACTTCATTTTATTGCACATAACATTGCTGAGCCTAGATCTGACCAACTGAAGCAACCCCGATCATAACCACTGCCTCCAAAGGCATACAGTGGTCACTGTGTATTACTTCATGCTCTTCCATTCCTACCCTGACGCAAACTGAAGCCTTTTTTCTAAGGAATTTCACTAACAAGTGGTTTTCTTATTTCAACACAGCAGTTTAGTCCCAATCCTGTGAGTTCTCATCACATTGTGTGTGTATGGAAATGCTCTTACTTTCACTATTAAACATACAGTATGTATGGTTTTTACTTTTGATTTTATATATTTTTTTAAACCCACTAAGCTTTTATGTAATCCCCATTTATCTATTTATTTATTTTCCGAACACATCTCTTTAACAAACTTGAAGGTTTATTACTGTCCTTCCAGGTTTTCAAAATGTGTTTTGAACGGTTCTTAACCCAGTTTCAGTAATTTTCAGTCTCCTTAGTTGTTTTCTTTGCTTGATCCAGCCCAATAATGACAACTTTCTGATTTTTGGCCATGTCATAATGCATGATTAATCATGTCAGTAATCCGGCCTGATATTATTAGGGAAGTTGACTAAAGCAGTGAAAAAGTTTTGTGGGGAATATTTTTTTTTGAGTTCTGTCTTGGAAATTGTTGCTTGGTCTGCACTGTACAGCCAGATGAATTTGCAATTTGGGGAAATTCATTGGATGTCTGTGATGTCATTGGTACCAACCCCTGCTTTGCATCATGCTCTGCAGAACTTCTCAATAACTCAAGCTGTCAGGAAATGAAGAGAAAATTGAATAATTTGGTGCATGAATAATACTTATTGACCTTATAATTAACTTTTTTAACAACTTGCATGTCTTTGTGGCTTTAAGTACATTCAAAATTACTGCATTTTTGTAATACAACTATTAAAAGTGGAATTATGATTATGATTTGATATTCATAGTAACTGAAATGTGAGTGACAGTGGAGTTATTAAGAATAATAACATCATTAGCTGTAATTACAGTATAACTAATGAGGCATGCGTATTGTACCCTACACTTCCATACAGGACGTTCGGTTCGGTGCTCGTTATGGTCTGATTGAATGGTTTCATGCTTTAACCACCACTGGGAAGTCAGTTCATTTAAATTATTGTAACAGGCAGAAAATCACTGAGGATTTGTAAAGTATTTAAAGATCACTTTAGAGTTTGTACAGGTTTGAAAGGTCAGTTCTTGCAAAGACAGTATTGTTAAGTGAATTTGCAAAACCCAATCAAGTGCCATGATGAAACTGGCTCTCATGAAAAGCATCCCAGGAATGCAAGGCCAAAATGTCATTCAAGGTTTCATCCTAAGAAGTAATTCACCGGTTAGAATTTTCATCTAACAGATGAAATGGGGTACTGTGGACGCCCCTGTGTTCGGGTTTCCTTACCAACGTGCTAAGCAGCTAATGTGATGTATATTTTCTTTCTCATACAGTGAAGTCAGTATATTATATATACAGTTATATACAGTATAATTAATTTAAAAGGAACAAGTTTTTACGATGCTGTGCACAACATGGCTGATTAGATTTCACTCTGTTTTACACATTTAGGATTAAAACAACCTTCCCCTTTATTCATCCAGTTTACAGGTTTGTACAAGTTTGTACCTAGAAGTCTAAGTTCATCATGGATGAAAAAAAATTCCAAGGATAAAACATCACACCAACTGTTTTTCCTAAAACTATGATGTGTTTCATTCTTTTATTTTGGTATATCTTGGATACTGACCTGCAAGAAGAAAAAAAAAGACAAGGCCCACATTGTAATTGTATTGAATAATTGTTCACGCAGTGACATCATACCAGACGGCAAGCCTGCAGGGTTGACACTGCTATGTTCCCACGACTATTATGTTGTAATGTTTTCGTGGTGTTTTCTCTTAAGTCTCTCAGCTAGTGAATAATGGCATGGGCTGCGTCCTTTGTGGGCACCCGTTTTGTAATCGACCATGTCAGCCAGGTATTTGTCTCCTCTTTCACGCTAATGACATGGTTCTTTACGTTAAAAAGCAATCACGGAATCCCTTATTGTAAAAGTGCCTCAACTTTAGGTTACAACTTTGTCTAGACAGACGTTATATATATTTATAATCTTTTATTTATTTACCTGATTTTCTGTTGATTTCATAAAACTTTCAACCTTAACATTACACAATTTTGGAAATTTAAATTTAATTAAACTGATGCAACAATATACCAATGAACATGGTTAATACGTTTCTTTACTTGCATAGAATATGCAGGTTATTGCCTCATAGTTCAAGCGCATCACCCAGCCCTATGTGTATAAATGCTCGTAAAATGTTTTCTACTGGTTATGTTCTATAACATAGTTTTAACTGCTTGACATTTTGTAGTATTGTGGTTCCTTGGTTAACTTTACTCAAGTCTATAGTGGTATAGTAGTAATCCTGATTTATCATTCAGCTGACTTGTTCCATAAAACCCGGAGAAAATAAGGCGCTATGTCTAATTATTTCAGTTTAAAAAAAAATCCCAAATAGGAATGATTTTCCACAAAAAGCAGAGGAGATGGGATGTCAATTATATATGAAAGGCGTTTAAATGCAAATGGACTCGCCCTCATAGAACCCTCGCACCATTGTGGTGGTGTAAGTGGTGGCACTGAGAACGTCATGAAACATGCATGATGCGTGTCTGGCTGCATCAAACTGATCAATCTTCCTAAACAAGGTACAAAGACATGCTGTTTTGTGCCCTTTAAATTCTGGTACCAAAGTAAAACTGTAAACTGTTGAGAGTAGCACCGCTCCAACGTTCATAATGAAATTGAGCAATCGTTCAGCAGCATGCAAGGAATTTGTCTCTGTTAAAGAAAATCTGTCATTATGAGTATTTGTACATGTCATTTCAGCATCTCTTCCTTCACTAGTAGTGTTTGCTAAAGCATTGTGCCCCCATGGTTGGGTTTCACATTGCATTTCTGGTCTGTGTGTGGATTTTCCATGCCTAGTCGGTTTTGAACCCTGGTTTCCTCCACAGTCCAAAAACATGCATTGTAGGCAAAATGGCTTTTCTAAATTGTGCATAGTTTGTGAGTGTGTACACCTGTAGGTTGCAGGAAAACATGTATTACATTAATAACTGCTTGGGTGAAGACATAAGTCATTTCAGGCAAATTATAGTTCATGGAGGACAGCTTGAATGAACAATTGAATGAATGAATGCTTGGTAAAAATGTAGCCGTTGCAACTTTACAGTGCAACTTTACCAAACAGCCTGTTCTTCTGGATGTGATTACAAAACGTGTGAAATCCTGCAATTGCGATATTGTGTCTTCTGTACCTCCCACACGATCTGCTTCACTGTGTGTGTGTGTGTGTGTGTGTGTGTGTGTGTGTGTGTGTGTGTGTGTGTGTGTGTGTGTGTTTTCTAGTACACCTTCTTCCTGTTGAAAACTTAAAAAGCTTTTATTGTTCTGGTCCTGATTGTGGTTAATGCACTTTTTTATGTAATTTTTGTGTATGCATTATCTAATTTAAAATCTACTTTACATCCCAGAGAGATAAAATGCATGAGAGGAATGTAAAATGTATTTAAAAAAATTTTTTTTTAAAGCTTGCAATTTTTCTTTAAATTTAGAATGTGGTTTTGTTAGAAGAAAAGGTAAAAAGGTTATTTTAAGGTGTTTGAATAAAACATGCTTAGTACCTATAATTCTGGAGTTGGACTTACAGCTGGCAAATATTTACACAAGAATTAGACTAATTGCAGTATTGTGTTTTTGGATCATGGATTTAACCATAATTGAACCTCAGAAGTCTTTGGTTTTGATCCTAAGTAAATATTATCACCCGAGGATCCGTGCAGATGGAATGGATGATTATACTTCGGTACAGGAAATGAGGCACAGTGTCGATTCACCTTCCATCTGTTTGGGTGCGACGGGTCATAAAGTTGCAGTTTCATCATCCACCTTCTGTTATTAGTCTGAGTCTGAGGTCGTCATTACCGCTATCTCAATGCAAGTTTGTGCAAATGTTTGATCTTTTGTAGCCTAGATGTTGTCATGTGTTCACTTCAAAGTGTAGACGTGAGCACGTGAGAACATCTGACAAGGGTCTTGTCATTTTTTAAGACCTTCTAAGTAATTATAAATATTGACTTTATATGTTCTTTTAACAGCCTTTTGTCATTTGGAGAAGAGTTAGCTTTTTAAAAAAAATTTTTTTTTACCTTTTTGAGCTTTTATCTCGCTCGTAATTCAGCCAAATTAATAAATGCCAGACTGGTTTAGTATGTTATGGCAAATAATCCTATCTAAGAAGAATCGTCCTTATGTTTTCTGCATAGTAGTAAAACTTGTCTACACCGATCAGCAGAAATATTAAACCCAATATTGTGTAAGTTCATCTTGTGCCACCAAAACAGCTTTGACCCCATGAGGTGTGACTACACAAGACTTCTGAAGGTGCGCCGTTGTATCAGACATCAGCGCATTAACAGCAGATCTTATGCTGTGGAAGGTGGGGCCTCCATAGATGGTTAATTAGTGTATGGAAATTGTCGGGAAGGAAGAAGGAACAGGTGATGAATTATAGGAAAAACAGGTGGTTGTCCCCTTTGTGCTGGGCGAGGCGTTTATTATATTTATTTTGCCGTCATGGGGAAGATTCCCTTGTCTCCTTCGTCATTGAAGATCAATAAAATAATTTTGTGACTGATCACCTTTATCCTGTGGTGCACATTTCTACCCTGATAAGAGTGGTTTTTTTCAGGATTTACCCCCACCCTCATCCATAAAGCACAAGAGCTCACTGAATGGTATGATGGTGAAGAAAAATGAGAAATGATGTGCTATGACTGGCGTAGTGGTCCAAAATTAACGATTCAATTCTTTTATGTGCTGATTTATGTATGTATCGCCACACTGACTCCAAAATCTTTTTCTCACTTAGTCTCATTACACATGCTTTCACTAGTCCCAAAACATCACGAATGCTAATTAGTTTTGAAACACACCCGTTAGAAGCCGCACACAGCCATCTGTGTGCGTGCAACTAATCAATACTCGCTCAAGACTTTGGAGACATTTGAGTCGGTAAAATTTCACAGTTTCTTTAAAATCCTACACTCAAAACTATTCCCACACTGGTGTCCTTGTTTTTTTTTTTGTGAGAAAGCTAATATAAGAAACCGGCAAAATTTAATCATTCATGTTCAGTGGTGAAGTGGGTGAATAAAGCTAAGTTATAAAACTTTTTAAATTATTATTATTTATCATTATTATTAACTTTTTTAATCAAATTATTTTAAAGTTTCATGGTCTTGAAATTGTAACAAAATTGAAAAAAGTGTACTATAAGATCGAGATATTTAAGAAATCGGGATACAGAATCGCAATATTATTTGAATTGGCACCTAGAATTAGTATTATTGTATCAGGTGGTCCCTGTTGATTCCTGTACCTATTACACAGGGATCTTCTTCACCATCACCATCAAAGCATCTACTCCAGGGAAAATCGTTTGCATGAAAAATGTTTATCATTACAGTTCCAGCAAAGTGCATGGTGTTACTCATGTGCTTTGTCGTCAAGATTTATTTAGTTTTTTTTATTTTTTTATTTTTTATTTTTTTTACAGGCTAGGTAACATTTGCCTTACCTTAAGCCCATGTGTCAACAGTCTAGAGAATGGTACAGCCAGTACACCAAATCCAAATTCTATCTAACGTCATGTCTATAAGTCAGTCTAATCGGTTGAGGTACTGTATGTTCTTCACACACGGATTACTGTGTTCGCTGGATTGGTTTGTTAACGATTTGACATGATCCTTCATTTCCGTTCTTCAAAGTTTGTTGTCGGGCTCGTTACCAAGTCGACAAGTTACTAAGCTTAAACTAGCTCAGGACTAGGCTTGGTCAACTAAAAAAAAATATTATCATAGTTTACAAAAAATGTCTATGGTTAGATCTTTTTAATTAATGTGAGATGTGAGTATTAGTAATCGTTCCCTCCTCGAATGAGCAAATTCAATGAAGGTGCATAAAATATTATTTCCTAATTATTATCCTGTAATCATCTTAAACTAATTTGTAACTTGTTACTACTTTGTGCATAAGGGAAACATTTTTATGCACCTTCCAGGCTTTTGTACAATTTCCATTAGCAAAGTCATTGCTTCAGGATATCGCTCAAATGAGCATGGGTTCCCTGTTGAGTCTGGATCCTCCCGAGGTTTCTTCCTATTGTCACCTCACGGAGGTTTTCCCTTTCACCATCGCCCTCGGCTTGCTCATCAGGGACACTATGATTGATCATTGTTCCACACAGGTATCTTGGACAAATCTATCTGGGTAAAATGACTTTATTTAACAAAAATTTGCACATTTGAAGTTGTAATGTGTAATTAATCATTTTTAGTAAATCTGGAATATTGGCATCATGAATTAGATTTTTTTTTAAGCAACGTGTTTGTGTTTTATTGTGGAATTTAAAGAATTGCTTTGTTTAGCAGCATTGTTGTGTGATAATTTGTCTATTGTAAAAAATGTCATTATGTGAGGCATACAGAACTGTGCTGGAGCTACCCAATATTTTTCCTTATTTTGCTTCTAAAGACTCTCCTATATTTTGAATGTAGTCTTGAGAAATAAATCTCAAGGCTGTCATTTTCAGTCCAGTCACCAGGAAAGTCACCCCCCCCCAACAGTGTCACCTATTAATCATTCAAGCTTAAAAAACTGGCATGAACCAGTGAGAAAGAGGTGGAGGTGAAGACAGATCGGTGATTAGTGTACTGGTGATGCTGAATGCTGAGTGGGAGGAACAGACGAGAGTGGAAATGAGGTTGCTGATGAGGATTTTACATCAACAGACCAATTTTTAAATTATATCTTTAGGCACTTTACATTCTGTCACAGTAAAACATTTGCTCTCTTTTCTGTAATTTAATCTACATCATTTGATTTAATTTAATATGAAGAAATGACATGTGGCTCAAGACTTTGTCCAGTACTGGGGAATCTAATTTCTGTTTAAATTTATCTGATTTTGATTAAATGCATCTAAATTTCAGGGAATTTTTAATCTTTTTTTTTTTGACATGATGAAGTTCGAATAGAAATATACTTTGTTGATTAATTTATGTTGCACAGAGTACAAACAGAGTTGTATGTGAAGATCATTTTTCTGACCAAACTTTCTGATGACACTTCCATGCAGATTGTTTGTTTAAGCAATGCTGCACCGCAGCCATAAACAATATGGTAAACAAAAATTAACTAAAAGTTAATTTTGCAGGGGGGAGCAAACATTTGCAGACTTTAATATGGAAAGAAAAGCCGTATCATTAATTATCTGCACGTAGCTGATTCTAATATGCCCTAGTTGGCTCAAACGTTGCATCACACTATGTGTTTACAAGCACGATCTTTACTCCAGTCATTTTGATTTGTCTGAAAAGAACAAACGCAGGTTAATCGCAGGTGATGTCAGTCATTATTTTAAAAATGATTTGTACCCTGTTACTATATGTAGATTGAAACACATACTTTTATTAAATGCTCATGCAGCTCCAGTTTCTACCACTTTAGCCCCTGCATCCATCTTTTTTGAGCTATCGTTCTCCCCTACTTGGCACGACAGCAGAGTTTATGACCTGTTGTTTAATAACTCATCATAATAATGTGGAATAAAAGGACCGTTTAATTAAAGTTCGCTTATCTTTAAGGAAATTGGTATATGGTTTACAGCGGATGAGAACTCCTGAGACTAAACTTGACAGCCAGTTATATTATTACATCCTGTATATCGAATGAACATCACTGTTGTGTGAGTGTAATCTTGGCTCATCTCTAGCGACGCTTGTCTGGGCCTTTATGCAGCTGACGATGGTTTTGGGTGTAATCCCAGGCTGGGCCGCTGATGATCTGCAGGGTGGCGGGTTAGGAATGCATTCGAGGGCTTCCCTCAGAGGAAGGAACAAAACATAAGAGGGTTGTCACAGTCCTCTCGGTGCCCAAGCTGTGTTTATCATCTCCCCTCTACCTAAAAGTCGTGCTTAGAGAGAAGACCAAAGGTCCAGCAAGCCATTAGGAGTTTCATAATAAAGCTTTAAGATCTTTAAGAACATGCACATTTTTTAATTGTGCGCTTGATTGTTGTCACTTGCACACTGTGTACTAAAACGTGATGCAAACCGAGGAGGTTCCTCAACTCGCCCCCTAAGGGTACACCGTCGTCTGAGATACCGAGTTTCTTTTTTAAAATGGTGTGTACATTGAGATGGCATTGCTGCCATTTTTTTGGATAAGACGTGACCGTACTGTATTTAGACCGAAGGGTGTGCATGAGCTCATGGCTCTGGTGGCCATCGCACCCGCTACCCTGGAAGGAGCAGTGATTTAGGAGGTAACATGATGTCATTAGCATCCCGGCGGTCCGCCTGGCCCTTCAGTGATCCTCGTGACCGCCGTGTATGAGTGATGACAATACACCAGCTGATGATTCCTTTATGAACTCATAATTGGCCCACGATGCAGGTGGGCGCTTGGCTCGCCGCGTAGACGAGACCGGGTTCGATGACAGAACAATTAATGGACCTGTCAGCTCCTCGGCCTCGTCCTGGATAGAACATTGTTCGCTGTGCTGACAGGAAAAGATGGGTGATGGCCGTTATTAATACTCAAGGGGCCGGCGAGAGACAGTCTGCAGGATTAGTCGCGAGGCTTGGGTGTCAGCGCTGCGTGTGAGCTTGGGGACAAACGTCCCTACAAGGCACTTTGATTCTTTTTGACATCTGATAGGTGTCTTCACATGTTAACGTTATAACAGATAGCATTAAACTTCTCTGCAGCGTGCACGCCGTTTCAATTGTGGTGCAGACCATTAACCACCTTTTAAAGGATTCCAGTGGCAAGGGCTTTTTTGTCACCTCAAAGCCATATGGCGCTTTGCACTTCAGCATCGCCCTTCTTTTGACCTTTCTATATGCACGAGCTTGTCATATAGCTTAGAATAAAGTGAGCAAACCAACCGCAAACATCAACACCATCTCCTTTTCGGATGCTGGATTCTGATTCTTTTAAGTTCTCGGATTATGATTCATGTGCACTCTACAGTACGACTCATTTATTTTTATCTCGTCTTGGACTCTGCACTTCACACTCGAATGTTTCCCTGCTTCCACACGCTTCCTAATTCAACATTTTTTTCCCCCCTTTCTTTTCAACCGGCCTTTAAAATTTTCTAAATTAGGGGAAAAAAAAAAAAATAATAAATTTGACGCACAGTTCATGAGCAAAAAAATTTAATGACGGTATGTTTTAAAAAGAAACAGAACTCGTTAGTTTTTTCACTGAACATTATTGATCAACAGTTATAGTAATCCTGATGGACAGGGATGTTTCGAGATTTGACATGCCAGCTATTGGTGTTGGCCAAAAGTATTGAGACAAATGAAATTGCTATACAACAATCGATATTTACCTGTAAAAACCTGTTGGGTCCGACTGGGCAAAGAGTCAAAAAATATGTCTGGTGTCACTCCAATGCCAGTCCATTCCTGATTGATTGTTTCCTGAAGATCATGTACAGAACATGGTCCTTCTTCATCACTTCAACAGCTGTCTGTCGGGTGTAGATCTGGATAAGACCCAGGCCGCGGCTCCCGAAGCTGTCACATAGCCTGTTTTTCACTAGATTGTCGAAACTCCTCAACCAAATAGGCTAGAACTAATCAGTGAAATCACCTGCTTTATGCACAAAGAGAACTAATAGAAGTACTTGTGATGATGCCCTTATAATTTTGTGGTTGTGGAAGATACTGCATGTGTTGTCATGGAGCATCTTTGGCTAAGACGCAGCGGTGCTGTATTTATAGTTCTAATATATAACTTACAGAAATGCTTTGTAGTCTGTGTCAAAAACATAACCTAATATAATCCAGCAGGTCACAGTCTAAAAATACCATCAAGCTGAAACCCTGTTAGCTGTTGGAGGTTAGTACAGCATGGAGGAAAAAAAAGATTAAGGCGTTTCTGCTCAGATTCGCTTTACACTTGCCAGAGCAGTGCTGTGTTGGGGTCTGTTGTCGTTCTTTAGTCACTAAGAGATTGTGCCGGCATTCCCGGCAGGTCAGCACTACACCGTGTCTGCTTGCAACATAGAAACATTAATCAACAAACAACAAAGGGCTCCATTTAGAGGAGGATGTGTGCAGTGTATCCGACCTGTCGTGTGTTTGCTCCGAGCACCGAGCTCTGCCATAAGAGGCCCATTGAGGCTCGAACAATGAGAGGTTCTGCGGCTTGACTCACCGGTCGTCAGAAACCGTGTCTTTGTGTCTCTTTCTGCATTGTTCTGTAAAGGTCAGCTTTCTAAGGTATCATTATCGTCTGGTAAGAGTGTTACATGCTGCGGTAAATGGGAATAAACCATCAGGAGGTGGTGTTCCCTACTCGCTTGCTGCTTGATGGAGAGTCCCACGCTCCCATTAGCCTTTTGTTGCAATTAGAGATTCCGACTTATATGTGAGTGTACACGCGCAAAGTATTTAATCAGAAAACAACTTTCGTGACATATGAGGGTTTCCACTTTAAAAAATTTTTTTTTTATTAATTCCACCTTTTTCGTGATGATTGGTTACAAGAACTCAGTCTCACCTACGTTTAGTTCAGTGCTTTACTATGTGTGAAATGCAGTCCAATCAGTCCATTTCCTTAGCCAGACACCCAGCAGGTAAAAGTCTAAAGTAAAGACTGATGGAAATAAGTTATTTGAGTTTATCAATAAGCAATGAAAGCAACATTTCCTCCCCGGAAACTTGTCTAATGATTTAATGTTACCCCGAAGTGGGTCAAATATATTCAGAAAGAATATTTATTTCTGCAAGACAGAATCGATGACAGGTGTACATGGTTAATATTTGCATATTAAGCAGATTACCAAATATTTGCACTCCATCAGACCAGTTCTGGCCAGGCTGTTTTGTTTGGTGTCTCCATGCATTTCTATTCAGATTGGATTTTTTCCCCGCTATGATGGAAAATCAATCAACAAGTCTGATCCTCGGAGGCACCAGACACGACAGTACAACCGTAGATTCCCTGTGGAGCCACATCACAAGGGGACACAGCTGCCTCTGTGGCACAAGGGGAAGCAAATCTTATGGCTATTTTAGTTTTTGTGATGCATAAGCTTTCTTTCTTCCTCTTCTTCTAATGGTCATCAGGATGAAATGCGTTGAATTCCATAACATGATGATGTTTTAGTGCAGATTTGGGTACGGTGTAGTCAGGGGTTGGCCAATCACACATATTGCGCATAAATTCTCCAGTCTAGTCCAGTACTGGTCAGTTGAGTCCTGGATGATGATGTGAAAGACGTTGATATCGTCACTGTTCCTTTTTGCACACAATGGGCTAATTCTTTCACTTCTTTCTGACCTCCATAAACCATAATGCGTATTCACTTGTAGTGTCGCAATAGACACAGGCGTGAGGGAAATGCCTAACATTAGTCTCTGCCCATTCTGCATTTCAGTAAATTTTGCAAGGATGCATGTATGTACCGATTATCATGCGATTATGATTGGTTTAATAATAGACATGGACGTAATGTGATCTAGCTGTGGAATGCTAGCTAGGGATCCTAAGGAATGTCTCCTGCAGGCACATTCCACTTCTGCTTTTTGTCCTCCTGGGTTTCACTGTCATTTTAACACTATTTTGTCCACAATGACCTTTACGTAAGAAGAAGCTGTTCTGCTGTATATCAGCCTGTAGATTGATAGAATGTGTGGAATGAAACAGATAGCGGTTGTTGTCTTACGTCTTATCAGGATTTCCCAGGAAATATGTTTCTTCGTCTATAAACATACATACATGCATACGACACACGGGAGACATGATAAAAAAGGTTCCCCCTCATATGCTACCCGGTGTGTTGTTAAACCGTGGTGCCTTTCATGCTCTCATGCCTTTAGACAATGTTGTGTCTGTGAACAGGATCAGCAAGCTGCTATATTTAAATCCTCCCGTCAATGAACAATGACCTGGAGTTTATCTGATGCCATTTTGTCAAAAGCATCAAAGGAGCCTTGTAGCGTCCAGAACAATGTTTCTCTAATTGCTCTAAATGATTCTCAAAAATAACTTTTCTTTTAGACAAGATAATGTTGCTACTGTAATGAAGAGACCACCAGTTAAAAGCATCAGCTGAAAATAAAGCTTTTACTGCTCTCTGACTAGTCAGTGTTGGATCATTCGATCAGATTGTGGTGGCCCCAGAGCCTATGCCTAGAGCACCAGGCACAAGGTGGGAATTCACCCTGAATAAAATGCCACCCAGTCCATAGATTTAACAAAGCAAGTCCACCAGCCAGTAGAGAGATTTGGAATGGGGGAAGAAAATTGGGAAAACTCAGAGAACCATGCCACATGGCAGTGTTTCAGATCATGGGGGTAAAAATCAAAGCCAATCAGTCACAAACTACAGAATAGTCCAAAGACCATTATTTTTTCCAAAAGGTTTTTCAAAAGTCAAGCAATACGACAGGACATAAAGATGTAGCTTGACGCACTTTAAAAAAAAAAAATTTTTATCGACCTCAGGAACTGCTTCTTTCCCAGAACCATATATCAGCTGAGCACAATCACAAACTGACACTGACAGGAATCTACAATATTGTGCAAATGTCTTGAGCCATCATGATTTCTTCATATTAAACTTAATTACGTAGTTTAAATTAAGGAGTTGGGAACAAAATGTCTTTACTGCGACAGGCTGCAATGTACTGTTCAACCAAAAAACACACCTGGATTTCACTAAGAAGATAGGTGAGAGGCTTCCCTTGGATAGTTCCTGCTGTGTGATTGATATGTTCCAGCGGGCAACAAGTGATTTAACCCAAACTGATGAAGTGAGTAGCTTCTCATTTTTTAAAAAGCTATCTCAAAACACACATCCTGTGGTCATGTTCTTTGCCATTTTACTCTGTTTCAGAAGGGTTCATTTTTTTGTCCTGTACATCAAGAAAACAACTAAAGAGATTGCTGAAACTGCTAAATTTGGATTAGGAATTGTAAAATGCATTATTAAAACCTGAAAGGATAGTGATGAACCGTCATCTTCGATTAAGAAATGTGTTTGAAAAAAAAAATGGGTGCTGAGTTTGGAAAATGGTGTGGTTGGAAAAAAGTTTTATGTGATGTGAACGGTCATGATCGGAGATCACTAAAATGTTTGGTGAATTCAAATCGTAAAAACAGTAGAACCCACAGCTGTATCTAATAATAAAAAGTAAGAGCATTTGCACACGCAATGCAGAGATGGGATTTAAACTAAACAGCTGTGTAGCCTTAAGAAAAGCGCTCATCAGTTAGGCTCATTTGGGGACAAAAGGCTTCAGTTTGCTAGAGAACGTAAAGAATTGACTGTGGAGCTTTGAAAAAAGGTCATGTGGTCTGATGAGTCCAGATTTGCCCTGTTGCAGAATGATGTGATGCGCATCAGGGTAGGAAAAGAGGCAGAAGAATTGAGTTCCTTGTGTTGGTCAGGTCTAGGTTCACCCACATAATGTGCCCAAAATGAGGTCAGGTGACTAGATGAATATCTTGACTGACCAGGTTTTTCCATCAATGGACTTTTTCTCCCTGATGTCATAGGCATATTCCATGGGATTCATCAGGCTGAAATTGTGAGCACGAGACATACTTTTCACACATAGATTGGCTACCACAGAGTCCAGTCCTTAACCCCAGTTATAAGCTTTGTGATCTGGGGAGAAGTCTTCTCCCATCATTAATACTAGATCTCGGAGAGAAATTACTACAACTCTGGACCGAAATAAATGTTATCATTGCATAAGCTTTTCAAAACCTTGCTATGGTGAAGGTCAGTCCAACAAAATATTAGTTAGTGATCTATTTATTTATTTATTTATTTATTTTTGGCCAGACAGTGCACAATTTAAAAATTGGTGGTTTATGTATCAACATTAGCAGCAACCACATTTCTCATTTTTCCAACCACTCGGCATTCATCATTCAGTATACATCATCATCTGCAGCTGTTTCTCACTGTTTATTGCCTTAATTTAGATTTTTCTTCAATGCTTAAATGATTCATAGGTCACTGTGAGGCTCAACAAACAAAAAACATTCCTTCGAAATTAGTCAGGTACAGGAACTAGACTGAAAATGAGAGCCAAAAATGAAAGCCAACAAAGCTGTTCATGTAGCTTGGAGAACTATTCCTCAAGACTGCATTAACAAATCCAGGAAAGTCTTGCCTCAAGCCTTTTACACAGTAATGTATCTGTCTATCTGACTGTCTATCTGGACAATACTGCATTTGAAGAGATTAAATGTCATTTATCACACCTGACTAGGTGTTGCCAGTGTTCCAAAGTCCAATGTCCTGGTGTGCTTAAGCTTCAACAGATGAGGTGCACGTGATGATGCTGTTTGTGTTTGGCTGCTAACCCTTGGAAATCCAATTCCCGATGATTTTAACGAATGATCCTGATGTTCCATGAGCTTTCCATTTGAACTGCTTTGGTGCTCCCAGTTCAGATTAACAACACCTAAGAGTTACTGGGGCTGTGATTTGACTTGTTAAAAAAAAAAAAAAAGGAGCGTTGAAAAGCCAAGTGTTCTTCAGTACCACCTGTGCAGATTGTACTCGTTATGCTCTTACTCCGTTTAGCAGTAGCTATAGCTGACGTAGCCAAACCCATTAATAAATTATAATGTTGATAAATGACCATAATTATCATATGTGCATTTATTAGTCTAATCCAACAGGGTACTTTTCGCCCGAATATAGCTACACACATTCAAAGCTTTTACAACACTGAACATTACTATATAAAGACTCTTTACTTAGGTGGATGTTTTCCAGACCAGAGAGAGGAGTTTAGACATGAACAAGCCCTAAACTAGACAAAAACTAAACAAGACTACACCGATAGCTGTTTTATAAGGATCATGTGAATGGAAAACCTTTGACCGAGATTTGTGCGACAGCAGATCAGCAGAAGCATGTATATACAGCACCTTGCATACCGATGTTTCAGAGGAGTGTCTTTTCAAAGGAAACATACCACAGACATTCCTTTTCTTATTGTTTCCACAGAGATGCTTCCTCATCTGACTTCCTACCAGCCTGGTGTTATAGTTATGTATGCAAGGTATAATAATATTTAAAACGAGGTTTGCAGGACCATTGAAAAAGGCACATGACAAACTTGTCAAGCTGCAAATCTTCACTCCTGCGAAGAGAATGTTGGTCATAACCCCAAAGACCAGCGTCCACAGGAGTAGGATTCACGCGGTAAACACGTGCATGATTCCATATGTTTCACAACATCGCTGTTCATGCGGCCATGGTTTGGGTGATTTGAGATACGGTCATAATGCCTGTAAGCCAGACGTACACTGTTGTAACTTGTGTGCGTGTTTGTACGCTGTAGTAATGACTCAAGGCTCTTGCACACAACGCATTTGGGAGGTTTCAGATAACAGCACGTTTCCCAGACACCACTTTAATTTAGCTGCCCATTCAGGTGTTTCAGACCTGCCCCACCCTCTCACCTTTATTCCTGAATAGGCTAGTGTATCTATTAAAAGATTTAAAGTTTTCTAAAGGTCACTTCATCAGCAGAATGCAGGAAATGTTATATACCAGTTTGCATCACCTTTGGTTTTCAGGTGTAAAAGATGTTTGTATCCAATCTTCAACAAATAAAATTAAAAACCCATATGAGAGTCATGTGAATATGATTTATTACATAGACCACAGTTAGCATTACACTAGTGTACGTGCCTGGCTGATACTTAAGCATGATTATATTCACATGCTTACCTGTGTACCTTTTGTACATTAAGTTATATCCTCTAGTCGGCAATTCAGAGTGAAGTCATCACTGATTATGACTTTTTTTTTTTTTTTTTTTGTCAGTCTGTAAAATACTAGTTATTACCAGCTATTTTGGGAAGCATATTTGTCGCTACATGATAACATAGAGACGTGACACAAACGTAACAAGTTTTGTTAGCACCCCTTTGAAGCTTTCCGCCATTGTCATCTGTCTCAGCACACATGTGATGGCTTTAATACTTAAAAGTGTTTACAGTGTAGACTACTAATTCAGAAGATTAGTTTCTAGTGTATACCTATAGATGAGTTGAGACATGTGAGGTCTATAGTGTAGGCATAATGACGTAATGGTAAAATGCATGCAAAGCAAATATAATCATGGAATATTGAGTTTTCATGATTTGTTTTTGTATACAACTATGCAGGTATGTAGCATTACTTTCTGAGGATGGGCAACAAATAACCAACAGATATGTGAATTTGTTATTTAAATCAGGTTTAATGTTGCTATGTTAAGTTATTGAATTTGATTTGAGAAACTAAATCTTGTCTTGGTGTTCCATACATAGATTTATCACACTGTGTTTCTTAGAATAAGCAGCTCTGGTGTGTAAACTACATCCTCTTATATTCATCTTGCTATAAAGAAGTGAATTGGTTATTTGCAACTGATGCTGAAGGATGGTCGGGTGATTCGAGGTATGGTTGGTGGATAGAATGGAGGAAGAGATAGAAGGTTGATTGGATGGAGGATGGTTTTATAGAATGAAAAGTGGGTTAATAGAATGAGTGGAGGGTTAATAGACTGAGTTGTTTATTAATAGGATGGATGGTTGACTGGATGGACTGTTGTTTGATAGAATGGATTATTTGGTTATGGAATTGACCGTTAATGTAAAGTACAGTTAGATAAAGGTTTGACTTGATGGATGGTTAATACAATGGATGGTTTGATGGAATTGATTGTGTATATTGTTGTGTTGTTGGGATGGAAGTACATTTGGATGAATGTGGAGGTTGGATGCATGAGTGTGTATCTGGGTGTACTGTTGGATGGGTGGAACTTCTATGGGTGTGCATTTAACTTTGTGACAGTTTTCTTCAAGTAAAAGTAAAAGTTCTATATTTACTTGTGTACTTGAGTAAAAGTACAGACATACTCACCTTTTAAATTTACTTTACTTTACCTTTTCATAGTAAAAAAAAAAAAAAACTCTCTTTTTCTCTCTGCTTCCCGATTGTAAACGTGCTGTTTTTGTTACGGTTTGCAATCAGTTCCGCTTCTGATTTAAAAAAAAATAATTATTGCATCACACGGCATGTCTCGAAGGAAAGGCAAATCACTCAGTTACATATAATAGTCAGCAAGCGGCCAAATCCCCCTCTTTAAGTGCTACACACCACCATTGTTAGGAATCCCAACAGCATGCAGAAATGTAGTTAGGTAAAAGTAAATATATTTGCTGTATTTTTGAGCAATGTAAAATTAAAAAGTATTCTTTAATGAAACTACTCAAGTAAAGTATAGATACATTAAATATATAATTAAGTCCGGTACCGAAGGGACTGTTACCCCACCACACCTCTGATCAGCAAATTATTATCAAAATTATTTCATGGTATTTCACATAATTTTACTTTTCTTATCTGTGTCTCTTATCTCTACAGCAAAAGAAGACGTATCTGGAGCGCAGTGTAAAAGAAGCAGAGGACAACATCAGAGAAATGCTCATGTCCAGACGGGCCCAATAAAGTGCACATACAGCCCTGTTTCCATTGTCCCTCTCTCAGCCTGTTATTCATTTAAATACATTTTGCATGTTCCTATAGAAGTTATTTCTAGGAACATGACACATGAATCATTGTAATTTTCAACAGGGGCCTGAATACGGGCACAGCATGTAGGTAACTCAGTTGTTAACCGCTGCTCCTTTCCATTGTGACGTGTCATGTTTACTTTTGCACTGGAGTGTAATAAAAATGATTTTCTTTATTTAAGAAGGTGTTGGTGTACTTACAAAGGTGTTTGTTTAAATGATGTCTGTGTGGTTTATAGACTGCAAGCGTGGAAGGTGGTGTTTGAGATACTATCAGAGCACTTTAATAATTGACGAACATTTCCTGTCTGATATGTGTTTATTTTATGCTTCCTGTCTTGTAGTTGTTTATTTTATATTGATGATTTCCTGTTGTACGTCTTCTAAGTAAGTTTACTTTTTGATCTCCAGCCTGTTTTGTCCAACCTCTTTTTATTTTTAAATATATGATGAAATGGTGATTTCTTCGGATTAAAATGCTCAGGGAGGATACAGCATTAGTACGCAGACATGCACGCATGGCATGTATATACACAACCAAACTAGGCCTGTCTAGCGAATGTAACGTTGTGTAATGATGGGGTTGTCTTTATCCCTCCCTGTGAGCTATTCCGGTTCGCTTAAAAGGCTTTAGCATATTTCTTTGACATTGTAAGTATATTATATCCAGGCTTGAATTCTCTTTGAATTTAAAAAGCCTGAGTCATACATGAGAGAGAGAGATGTTATCTTAGATCTTGAGGGGAAACGTTAGCATTTGTCACCCTCTGGTGGTTATGAAGCCAAGGGGAAAGTTGCAGCCAGTTCACATCTCAACAACACTTACTTATCATATCGAAGTATATCCTGGTCAGGATTGCATTTGATCTGGAGATTATCCCAGGAGCCTTGAGTGTAAAATGGGGGAATTCAATGATGGGTGGAAGTCAAGTGAAACCTTTTATGAAACTGAACAGCATGTACAAGTGATATTCTGAGCTGAATTCGTGCAAGGCACATGTATTATCTAAAATGAATATTTGGTCCCATTACAGACCATATGTCCTGTCTTAAGACACTTTCAGAAGTTCTGTATCTCTGAGACTCCTTCATGCTTATTTCAAATTTCTCATTCTTTTCCAACGTTACACTCGTGGTTCATGTGGATATCTGTTTGGGTTCAGACTCCAGAGCTTTTCATACAGGCCAACATGACCATCTTATAATACCGGTTTTATTTTCCTATCAAATCCTAACATAATTAGGATATAGGTTTGAAATGATTATATTGTGGAATGTCTAACCTTTGGTCAGGTTAAAAGAGGTGTCTAAATTTTGGATTCAAATCTCCTGGTTCTTGGGAGAACTTCATGTAACATTTTGGTAGAGCATGTTTTGTGTCACTATATCATATGGTGGAATGTGTTTCACTTAACCAGCTATTTCTACCACTTGGTATGCTATGCTATGCTTGAAAAACACAACAACAAAAAACACTACACGATACTTTAAATGCTATCGATCTTAAATTGCTTTGTAGCATAACAAGAGAAATAAAACAGATCTAGATAAAGATGCTTTTTTTTTTTTTTTGTAAATAATCCAATATGTTTACTTGTTAGGCAGAGACCAAAAATAGGGGATAATGTCCATTGATTACCCCCCCCCCCCCCCCCCCCCCCCCCTAGAATGGATGGTAAAGGGTTAACCAGTTGCATAACAAACCAATAGTGATCCACTACAACATGCCATTACACTGGACATTGAATTCTTCCTTACTGCATGCATTTTGTACATTACGCTAATCAAGCTCCTGGTTTTGTTAACCTTTTGGCCAATTATAATTGTAATTCCAAAAAGTTTCAAGAGTTGCATCTTGTGATTATTTAAACAAACAAAACAAAAAAAAGCCAACAAATGAAATTCCAGTTTCTAATGTGGACTTTGTGTGGCTCCTGATATTGCCTTATGTAACTGCTCCAGACTTCTGTATATTTCCTCAAATCAGGACTTTTAATTTTGCAGAAACACAGTTATGAGGATGAAAAAAAACCTTTATTTCTCTAAATAATCCCCTGCTACACTAAGGCACTTATCATAGCATTTCACTAGTTCTCAAGGTAAAAAGTTTTCTCAGTATGCCTCTGCCATAGTCAGACTTCCTGCTTCATGTCTGAAACGCTGGCCTCCCAGGAACTCCTTTAATGCCCCAAACATGTGAAAGTGGCTTGGAGCGAGGTCCGGCCTGTACTGATGATGTGCCAATAACTCGCAGCCGAGTTCATGTAATGCGCAAGTGTTGTTGGTGAATATTGTGTGCATGGACGTTGATTTTTAACAAGCAGGCGTTTCACTCACCGAATGTTCATGGGAACGACTGCATCGGGCTCCGAGCCTCCTCATCCGGGATCATCATTCAAGGACATAGGGCTTCTTTAAAACATTTGCACAGTTATGACACTTCTACTGGTTTTAAGCCTTTGTGTGTGTGTGTGTGTGTGTGTGTGTGTGTGTGTGAGTGTGTATTTAATGAATGCCAAGGATGGTTTAATTTCACATCACGTTTATACCCAAGGAAATGGTCAAAGGAAAATATATAGTTCCTGATAACTGTGAGCAAGTTAAATTATGCATTTTTTATTCATGTAAATGAGCATCAATAGTGAAAAAATGACATTTCAATAAAAAAATATATATATATATATATATATATATATATATATATATATATATATATATATATATATATTTCAAGGAGGGGGCGTGGGGTAAGGGGGCCAATATTTTTGGAGTGTAAGGTCTAGTTTAAGTGGGTGTGATGCAATCTGGAAATATTTCATATTTTGCTTGTAAATGCCTAAAATCTTTCTAACTGCTCTCAGGTTTTTATTTCTCCAATACTGACAATGACTTCCACACGTTCTCTCTCGTGGCATTAGGAATCAGAGAATTCTTTGTTTAAAGAGGAGGAGTTGAGCAGACTTATAAAAGAGCTTTGTGAAACCTCTTCCCCGAGCCAATCATTACTCCCACATAACCACGCAAGCCTAAACTCATACGCTTTTTTTTCTTTCTTTTATCCCTCACCTTGTTTTTTTTTTTTTTCTGAATGTGAAGCATCTTCTATCACTTCACACGCTCTGCGTTCTGAGAAAGCAGCTCTTGAATGCTTGCTGATGAGACGCTCTGAGTAAAGTCCAGCCAGAGGCAGATCATTAACCTGCATAATCTGTCCCTTCTCTCTCGTCTATAAAGCCGGCTGGCTCCCCGGCGGACGCCATGTAAGAACAGGACTCAGTAATATGGGCCCTGCAGAGCCCACGCTCACATCCAGCGCCCACAGGACGAGGAAGCACTCCATCGTTGCAGCTCAGCCTGAGGTAAAAGCAAGACACCTCGCTGTCATCTGTCCAGATGTTACTGTTCTGTGAAGGAATTCAATGAAGCTCTGTGATTTAATCATAAAGACATTTAGCGTTTACTCAGAAGTTATCAAAGTTAAAGATTGAATGTTTAAAGATTAAATGTAAAAGAATGAATGTATTTTGAAGTTTTGTCTTTGGTACAGTTTAAGAGAATAAAAGATAGACATTTAAGGTCATGCTGATTTCCAAAAATGTGTACTGCTATAATTCTATTGTAGTCCTATCGTGGAACTGACTATATATATATATATATATATTATATTTTTGGCTCTATTTCTTTTTCAGGAAAAATATGAAATTTATATATATATATATATATATATATATATATATATATATATATATATATATAAAATCATAGTGTTCTAATATTAGTAATATATGATATTCATATAAATTAATATAATATACATCATAATATACTGTATATATATACAAATATATATATATATATTATAACATATATACACAGGTTTTTGTATACATGCTTTGCAAGGGTTGAAAATGTAAAATTGTACACGTTTTTCCTTTTTCCTATGCATAAACCCTCCAATATTTGAATAAATGCCTCCAATCTTCTGGAGTGACTGAGAATATCTGATGTCGAGTGCATAGTAATCAGTTAAAAGCTTGTTTGTTTGTTTAAAATCTTGCCCGATCGACTGTAACTAATGCTTCACTGGGATTTGATCAAATCAAATCAAGAGACAGCCCAGGCTTTTATTGGATTTCCCGAAATGAATGAAAGTCTTAATTTGGCTTCCGATCAATTCAAATCTAGTTCAAAGTTACACTTACAAATCAGACCACCGCTGCGAACAATGGATGTGGATCCAGAAAATGTGACATAAAACAGGGACGTGACATTTATCCTCAGTGTTACAATCTAACTAAGCGCTGTCAATCATTGAGTGAAGACTTCATTTATGAAAAACTTCGACATCGTCATTTTTTCCAGTTGCCCCCTGAAGATGGCCGTGTGCAGGACCTGGCTGCTGAGGGAGTCGAGGGTATCGAGCAGCTCCCTGGAGCGGATGCTCAGACACCAGGCTTTGACATGATCTACAGGATTGAAGATGTACCCCCCTGGTATTTGTGTGTTTTGCTTGGATTACAGGTACAGAACGTGTGTACACCGTGTAGTGAAGTAGACTTTATTTAAGGACACTTTACAACCTCAAGAGAAGAGAAAGAAAAACCTGTGTAAACGTGTTTAAAGGCTTACCGCAGGTGTCGGCTGTCACAGAGCCTGATTCAGTGAGACGGTAATTGGGGTTACAGTGTCATGACAAGTTCTCGTGAGCAGTGTTAAAGTTCTGCTGTATCGGAGTCACATACCGTACTGTCACTATGTGAGGTTCATCTGCTAATCTACCACCTCTGACTTGGCTACTTTGTTATTAACATTAACATGAGAAGCTGACACTAACAGCAGGAATGTAATCACTCTGTCCATTAACACAATTTTAGAGGTCTGATCATGAGATTATTATTGATATTCGTAAAATTTGAGTGAGAATGCTGAGCGGAGATCGTACAAAATGGGAATAAATACAGTGGTCACCTTTGACCTCCATGGTCCCTAGTCGGACTACAGAGGATGGATGGATGGAAATAGTGTATATGATATAGTGTGTCCCTCATGTGCATAGGCTGCATGCCCAAAGACCCCTGGGATAGGCTCCAGGCCTCCCTGTATATGATAAGTGGTATAAATATCATTCATAAGCCCATGACCCAGGTTTGACTTAGGGCATGATATGGGGCATTTAGTCCCTGTTCGACTTGAACCATATAGAGACATATGAGGGACATTCAGGTCAGACTAGGTCACATTTTTAGTAGTATATCATTTGGCTGTTCATATCATTTTGAAAGAAACATATGACAAATTATGGCATTATGATATATTACTGTCAGTATTTAAAAAAAAAAAAAAAAAAAAAAAGTGAGTACGGCTTTGATGTTTGACCCTGACAAACAAATCACTTGTAATGTCATTACAACATGGGGCATCCAGAAAGATGTCATAACACAATCCTATCTCAACAATGACGTCCTACGTGTATGTCAGCTGCCAAATTTGTTTTTATTTTTGATCAGGAGACTGACGGTCATAAAAGCTGTTACTTGTTAGAATAAGCGTTCTTAAATGTTTACAAAGGTTTAGTCAAGAAGGACTCGTAGTATAAATGAAATATAATTTAAGAACACTATCAAAGGGAATTACCATTGCTATCCCACTGTCTTTGCTTCTTTCGTGCATGTTTCCTTTATACTGGAACATACAAGGTTCTAGTAGTCTTTTTTTTAACACAAAAGCTGCAATTGAGCTAATGTTATAAGTATGTAGAAGTAGTTCCCGTCGAGGGGTCGCCACAGCGGACCAGCAATCCGCACAACAACCTGGCACAGGTTTTTACACCAGATGCCCTTCCTGATGCAACCCTCCCATTTTATCCATGCTTGGGACCGGCTCTGCGTGCAGTGGCTTGGTGGTATGGGGCGTGGCAACACACCGACGGTAGGACTCGAATCCGGATCCTTAGATCCCCAACCTAGAGCCTTAAGTTCCTCCTCCAATTAGCTCTATGTGAATTATTATATGGTATGTTGCCTTAAATATTAATTTATATGCTTAAACAGTACAGTATGTTTAAACACTTAACAAACACATAATCTATGTTTGTTTAGTAAACCATAAAATCATTAAGGCAAAAACAAACAAACAAACAACAACAACAAAAAACGATGTCTGCATTAACTAATGTTTATCTCGTCCATAAACCAAATCAAATCTAAAATGACCAACATGAACCGATACGGTGATTAATATGTCTGCAGTTGTTACCTGAGTAAAAGCAGGAGCAGTAGATCAGTAGTTAAGGCTCTGGGGTACTGACTGGAATGTCTAGTTGTTTCTCCTGAGTGCTTGAACAAGACCCTTAAAAATACTCATTTCGGGTAAACGTGTCAGTCAAATGAGAAGGTTTTTAAAAATTCATTTATGATAACGTCTCGGCATTTATGGATGAAATAATGCAGGTGTGTTTTGTTGCATTCAAGCAATCCTCAATTAGCACATGCTGAACCAACTTTGGGACTTGAGGCTTTAAAATGTCGCATTAAGCCAGGTGGGTTGTTATCGTGTACTAAAGCGGTGCATTATTTCAGTTAAGAGACCTTTAATGTAAAATATAGTCAGTAGCTCTTTCAGCTATGCCCTTTGCCCTGAACATTTTATAGCTCATTATCTTAAACTCCCAGAAACTCATAAATGTCCTCTGTCCATGTTTCTCTGCAGCACTACCTGACATGCTTCAGTGGCACCATCGCTGTGCCCTTCCTACTCGCCGATGCCATGTGTGTGGGCAGGGATCAGTACACCGTGAGCCAGCTAGTCGGGACGATATTCACCTGCGTGGGCATCACTACTCTTATCCAAACCACTTTTGGTGTCAGGTTAGTCTGGTTAACATCAGTTCTTACAGATGTTGGTTTGTCTGGGTTATTTGTAATATATCCTACTCGTTGCCTAGGTTACCCCTGTTTCAGGCCAGTGCATTTGCTTTCCTCATCCCAGCCCAGGCCATTCTAAGACTGGACAGGTGGAAGTGTCCTCCTGAAGGTACAGTACAAGTCCAACCCATTGAGTTGGTTGCTACCCCATACTGCTAAGAGCCATTGCTATGTATATTCATTGTTAACATGCTTATGAGATTGCCGCTGCATGTTGTTAATATTTCGCAGAGGAGATTTATGGAAACTGGACCCTACCCCTGAATACCACACATATCTGGCATCCACGGATAAGAGAGGTATTAATCACCATGTTCTTACATGCACGGTGTGGAGAGGTTAAATCATGTTGTTCCATGTGAGTCATCATTCATCACTGAAGCACCGTAAAATGCTTTATTTCACCCGTAAAGTAGTTTTACTGCACTTTTTTGACACCATTATTCCCAAATTGCACTATGCAACTGTTTTAAAATGTTACCATCATAATTATTAAAACAGTGACGAGCATTGTAATGTGTCCATTCTTCTCTTCCATACATTTCACAATTTGAAATTCGAAAAACAATATACAGTTATATATAGCTACTAAGTTTGGCGGCACAGTGGCTTAGTGGTTAGCGCTGTCTGTTGTCTTGCACCTCCAGGGTCAGGGTTCGATTCTTTCCTCGAGCCTGTGTGAATGGAGTTTGCAAGTTCTCCCTGTGCTTGGTTGGTTTCCTCTGACAGTCTAAAGACATGCGGATTAGTCGAATTGGCGTTCGCAACTTGCCTGTAGTGTGTGAATGTTGACCGGAGGACGCACAATGGGGGTAAATATAATGGTGATCACCATTGGCCTCCACGGTCCCCCGCTGGACTACAGAGGTTCCTACCTGGATAGATGTTGACAATGCTTGTCCAAAACTCAGCAGCTCGCATCATTTCCGAAACCCCATCTTTTCATCACATCACCCCTGTTTGGAAGCAACTTCATTGGCTTCCCATAAAATACAGAGTTGAATTCAAAATAATTTTGATCACTTTCAAGGTAATCCACAAGCCCCTCCTTATCTACTTGTTACTCGATTTACTTCACATTGTCACTTCCTCATTCTCTTAGATCATCCACTTCCATTCGCCTGGCCGCACCCTCTGCTCGTCTCAGTACTGTGGGGAGTAGAGCGTTCAGTCGCTCTGCTCCCATTCTGTGGAATTCCCTCCCACATATCCGTTCTATTCACTAAAGCTTATTCTCTTTGAATTTATTTATTTATTGTGTTGTTTGGTTGTTTGTATTTCAAATTTGTATTGTTGATTGTTTTTTGTTTTTGTTTTTTTTGTGCAGTGTCCTTAAGTGTTATGAAAGGCTCTTATAAATAAAATGTATTATTAGTATTATTAATTAACCTAACCTACATGTCTTTGGCCTGTGGGAGGAAACCTGAGTGCCCGGAGGAAACCCACCAAGCACGGGGAGAACATGCAAACTCCATGCATGAACCTGGCCAGGAATCGAACACGAACCCTGGAGGGGCAAGGCGACAGTGCTAACCACTACAACACCGTGCCACGGTCATCATTAGTGTCATCAATATCATCATATAATTTTCTTTGCGATAAATGTTTGTGCCTATTACTTAGCTTTCTTTTGGGTGCCCCTGTCAAGGGGTCGCCACAGCAGACCATCCTTTACACAGGTTTTACACCAGATGCCCTTCCTGACACAACCCTCCCATTTTATCCAGGCTTGGGACCGGCACTGCATGCGGTGGCTGGGTATTATAGGGTGTGGCAACTCGTCAACGTTGGGCTTAAACCCAAATCCTCAGATTCCCAAACCAACAACCTAGAGCCTTAGCCATCTGAGCCACAATGCCCCGATCTTTGTTGCTAGTACTAAGATCTAAAAATATGAACAGCACCTGGGTTCCATTAATATCGTTCCCTGATGTTCGGCATAGACTTTAATGCTCTTTGAGTTCTGACCAAAAACACCTTAACAATGCAATGGAGTCATGTAACTTTATTATATATACTCTGGCCTACAGATCCAGGGTGCCATTATTGTGTCTAGTCTGGTGGAGGTGGTAATTGGGCTGCTGGGAATTCCTGGACTCCTGCTCAACGCCATCGGGCCTCTGACCGTCACCCCCACCGTCTCTCTGATCGGCTTGTCCGTGTTCCAAACTGCGGGAGACCGCGCAGGCAGCCACTGGGGCCTCTCTCTGCTGTAAGACTTCAAAGAATAGTATTTTTACCATCACGTTTTAGGAACGATGCTAGGTTATTAGCACAAATTACTGTTTTGCATGAATGAAAATATAATGAATGAGCAGAGAATGGCTTGACTATTTAATGCGGGAGATAAATATCGTCTTAAGTACTGTAGTCACACGCTAACGTCAGCGAATCATGTTCTTTCTATGGAAGCCTCATAATTAGCGGACAAATATGTGAGTCATGTTGTCACTCATCTAACTGTCATCTTTTCACAAATGCTTATCGGCTTGTCGTGTGTGTGTGTGTGTGTGTGTGTGTGTGTGTGCTTTGTCTTTCCAGATGCATATTCTTTATTGTGCTTTTTGCTCAGTATCTCAGGAATTGGGCCGTCCCCTTTCCCTTTTATTCCAGACACAAAGGTTGTCACACCTCCCGTTTCCAGATCTTCAAGATGTTTCCGGTATGAGGCAACAGTTACCCTTTAGCATAGTCATAGCTTTTTGGCAACCTTTACAACTGCTCTTGACTTCTCCTCTGGTCTCTGTCAGTCTGACCTAGTAGGCCATAAACCTGTCTCACTGGAAGGCAGCACAGAGTTTGTTACACTCGTATCATATTTCAGATATAGCTGCAACGGCAAGGTAGCAGGTTATCGGTCCGGCGACTGATTAAAAGTCTCTGATATCACTGTCGTCCTTTGTTTTGTCAGATTATCATGGCTATCATGCTGGTGTGGTTGGTGTGTTATATACTCACACTGACGGACGTGCTGCCCAATGACCCGGAGAAGTATGGGTACAAGGCTCGGACTGATGCCAGGGGGGAGATCATGTCCCAAGCACCATGGTTTCGTATGCCCTATCCTTGTAAGTATAAAATCTAAAATCTGCTTGTTTACTCATCGGTACTTTACAGTGTTCTTGCGCACTGGTAACCATAAAGAATCTTAAAGGGGGGTTCGATTTTTTAACCTTCTCCTTAAGGCAGTTTGCATTGCTGAACCTTCTCTTGCCTTGAATGAGAACTCAAGAGGAGCCTACAAGAGAAGTAATGAAACCACTGAGTGACAGGCCTTTCACTAACTGATTAACCCAAAGGAGCAGCTTTCGAGCTAGTTTTTGTGCCAGAAAAATGTTAAGAGAAACCTGAAATGAAGAAAGTATCCATAACAGTTTGGCTAAGGATTATGATTATAAAAGTTCTATGATTATAAAAAGGGCGCCACGGTGGTGCCGCCTTGCAGGGTCCGGGTTCGATTTCCGCCTTTGTGTGCACGGAGTGTGCTTAGTGGGTTTCCTCAGGAGACTCTGGTTTCCTCCCACAGTCCAACGACATGCAGATTAGGCTAATTAATCTAAAATTCCCCAAATTGTGTGAATGAATGTGTGTCTGTGCCCTGCGATGGATTGGCACCCTGTCCAGGGTGTACCCTGCTTTGTGCCCTAAGTCTTTGGGGATAGGATCCAGTCCCCCCCCCCCCCCGAGACCCTGAAGACAGGATTAAGTCATATAGACGATGAGTGAGTGATTATAAAACTTTTATAGGCATGTTTAATACAAACTGTACCTTTAAGTAATATGAACCCCTTTGCCATGATTATAAAAACTCTAGAAGAACATGCCTTTGCTTCTGAAGATTTCTTGTACAAAAAGATATGCTTAGAAATGATGGACTTTTGGAAAATTCTCTGATATTCATAGCTTATTCATATTACATACGGTATACATGCTGCTATGTGATCATTATGCTGAAATCGGATGCTTACACTCACGGACATTATGTGACCTAGGTCAATGGGGCTTACCCACAGTGACAGTAGCTGGCGTGCTGGGAATGTTCAGTGCCACTCTAGCTGGCATAGTGGAGTCTATCGGAGATTATTATGCATGTGCCCGTCTTGCTGGAGCTCCCCCGCCTCCTGTTCATGCCATCAACAGGTTTGGAGAAGATCTATACACTTATGCATAGTATTAATTTCAGAAATGCCTTTATATCAACACTGACACGGAGACATGTGCTTTCTGTTTGTGTTAGAGGGATCTTCACAGAGGGCGTGTGCTGCATCATAGCAGGCTTACTAGGAACAGGAAATGGCTCCACTTCCTCCAGCCCTAATATCGGGGTGCTTGGTATTACCAAGGTGGAACGGAAATTATACGTGCAGTATCGCATATGCAATGTTTTTCTGTTACTGCTGTGTTGTTTTACTAAATAGCATCATAAGAACATCCTCTGTCTCTGCACAGGTGGGCAGTAGGAGAGTGGTGCAGTATGGGGCAATCATAATGTTACTATTGGGAACCATTGGGAAGTTCACAGCCTTGTTCGCATCGCTGCCGGATCCAGTGCTTGGAGGCATGTTCTGCACCTTGTTTGGTAAGTGTTTTGCTGGTTTCTTCAGAGGCACGTTGTGTCCACAGCGGGGCAGTATGGAGTCAGACAGCTCTGTGGCTCAAATGATTTGTTTTGGGGTTGCATTTCATGCAGTAGAGCAGGCTGCTGGGTAGTACTGTTCTGTAATTTATAGACAACTGCATCGATCAACTATAAATGGATGAATGATGAAGGAATAGATTTCGGTTCATTCTGAGATAAGCATTAATTACAGACTCTCCTGAATTATAGATCTTTTGAACAGCCACAGATCTTCTGTGCATGTTAATGATTGACACTTCCTCCACACTTTTCACTACACTTACCGGCCACTTCATTAGTTGGACACCTGTTCAACCGCTCATTATGGGGGACGAAAGGTGACTTAAGTGGCATGAATATTGATGCCGGGACGGGCTTGTCTGAGTATTTCTGAAACTGCTGATCTACTGGGCACAACCATCTCTAGCGATATCCAGTGAGCAGCAGTTTGAAAATGCTTTGTCGTTGCCAAAGGTCAGAGGAGAATGGCCAGACTGGATCGAGTTGATAGAAACTCAAACAGCATCTTGTTACGAGCAAAGTCTCCAAAGTCAAAGTGAAGATCATCTCACTTTAAACTCTCCCGGCAACTAAGAACAGGAAAACTGAGGTTACAATTCACATGGGCTAAAGACTGGAAAACCATTGCCTGGTCTGATGAGTCGGGATTTCTTCTGTGATTCAGATGACGGAGTTGGAATTTGTCATAAACAACATAGATCCATCCTGCCTCATATTAACTGTTCAGGGTGGAGGTGTAATTCTGTGTTGATATTTTCTTTGAACACTTGGGTGTACACTGATCATCGTTTAAATGCCACAGCTTACCTGAGTACTGTTCCAGATCATGTCCATTCCTTTGTGACAACAGGATAACCCACCATGTCACAAAACTCAAATCATCTCAAACAAGGAGTTCACTGTACTACTCCTACTACTATGTAGATCTCCAACCAACAGAGCACCTTCTGGATGTGGTGGAACAGGAGATTCGCATTATTCGCAACTGTTGTGATGCTGTCGTGTCAATGTGGACCAAAAGCTCTAAGGAATGGTAAAGAATGGTAGTCCAGCACCTCGTTACATATCTACGCTTAAGGATTAAGGCAGTTCTGAAGGCAAAAGGGTATACAACCCAGTAGTAGCAAGTTGCACCTTTACAAAGTGTACGTTATCTTTCCTTCCTTTTAAAGAACTACTATCTGATGCACAGTAACCCCACCAACAAACTAGAATATAAATAAGTAAAATAAGCCAAATGTAAAAATATACATGGGTTATTTTACTGTAGGTCATTATCTTTTAAAAAAGGCACTCAATTACCCATCAGCCGCGAGTAATGAGTTTTTATGTGTATCACTTTACAGTACTTTTACTGTATACCAGACACAGTAACATTTTAGCGTTTATGCATATACAGTTCTAGGTATAATGTATGATTTTTGTAAATTATACATTTTACTGTAGGTACATTGTTACCGACCCATTTGATTTGATTTTGCTTTGGAACAGGTATGATCACGGCTGTGGGTTTGTCCAACCTGCAGAGTGTGGATCTAAACTCCTCACGGAACCTTTTTGTCCTGGGCTTCTCCATGTTCTCTGGTCTTATGCTCCCTAATTACCTGGACACTCATCCAGGCAGCATCAAGACCGGTCTGTGCATTCCTCCTGTTTCTGTGGTCACTGTAGTTACTGATTCATTTGAAGTAGTTACTGGATAATAAGTGTTAAGTATTGCACTAGAACCATGAAGTTATAGTTTAGAGCGATTGCAAATAACATTTTAAAATGGCTGTGTAAAATGGTTACAGTATGTCAAGGTTTTTTTTTTTTTCTTCTTCTTCTTTTTTTTCGATTGGATTTATGTTACAACAGGTGAACCAGTGTTGGATCAAATCCTTACAGTGCTCCTGACCACAGAGATGTTTGTTGGAGGATTCTTAGCATTTCTGCTGGACAACACTATCCCAGGTATATAATTATATTCTAGCGAAAAAATTAAGACGAAGAATAAAACCTGATTATGATGCACATTTAAAGCGTAACCTAATAGAGCACACATTTTAACTGGGCGGCAAAGCTGTGTATAGCGTACAGAAATATCTTTTTGAAGAGAGATATGGTTGAAATATTTGACACGGTGGTGTAGTGGTTAGCACTGTCGCCTTGCACCTCCAGGGTCTGGGTTCCAGCCAGGTTCGATTCCTGTCGCTGTGTGCATGGAGTTTGCATGTTCTCCCTGTGCTTGGTGGGTTTCTTCCGGGCGGTACTCCGGTTTCCTCCCACAGTCCAAAGACATGTAGGTTAGGTTAATTGGCGTTCCCAAATTGGCCGTAGTGTGTGAATGAGTGTGTCTGCCTTGTGTGTGTGCCTCTCCTGGGATAGGCTCCAGGCTCCCCGTGACCATGAATACAGGATTAAGTGGTATAGATGGTGAGTGAGTGATGCACACTGTGTCACAATGGGGTGCTGAGTATCTCTCCATTCAAAAATTCACCATTTGAGTTGAAGAAATATTTCATACTGGTTTAAAGAATAAACCAAATGACTGACATTTTCTCAACCTGAAGAATTTGTGCAGTCGAAGAGCAGGCTAGAAACTGCCAATCAAAATCAATATAACTCATTTTTTGTCAAGTTAAAAAAAAACAGCTACTGTTGCATTTTTACATCTATATTTCCTCAAGTATCATGTTAAAAAAAAGTGTGTCTCATTTTACTAAATTATAGGATGTCTGTGCTTTCACCCACGTCTGGTTACGAGGCTAATGATGATCTGTATTTTTATCCAGGCACGAAAAAAGAGCGCGGTCTCACCGACTGGAAGGCTGAGAACTCCTCAGGAAAAGGCGGTGTCAGTTCAGACACATATAATTTCCCGGTTGGCATGGGGATGGTAGGGCGGCTTGGTTGTCTTCGCTACCTGCCCATCTGCCCCACTTTTCAGGGCTTTAAGTTGCGTCGGCGCAAAAGAAACTTGTGTGAGGAACTGAACGATAAGAATGATGAAAGTGCAGTGCAGAACGCTCCAGAGATTGAAAACTGCACCAAAGTGTAGGCTTGTATTCTCCTGTGTCATTGTAACATACATTTTATACACTGTAGGACTTTATATATATATATATATATATATATATATATATATATATATATATATATATATATATATGATTTTTTTTTGGTTAAGGAATATATTTATTGTTAAGCTATGAGCACTGAAGAGAAAACCTATAACTCTTTATAAAAATGAACAAAGTTTGTATTAAAGCTTATATTATTTTACCTGTGCCAAATGAAGTTATTTTTACTTCATACTGGGATCCAACACCAGATAATATATATATTTTTAATTACTGTCACAAAAATACGTTGAATTTCTATTAAATATTTGTTGTATTGAACTATGTATACAGTGATTCAAAAGTCACTATTGACTAAAAAAAATTAAATTGAGGATGACTTAAAAATGGTTGATCTGCCAATACAATTATTATTATTGTCTTATTATAAAATCAAATATTTAGCATTCTATTTTCATTTAGTCCTTTTCTTAATGCAGATTTTAGTTAATTCAATTCATTTCAATTCAGTTTTATTGATGTATATAGCACTTTTAACAAAGCAGCTTTTCAGAATAATAAAAAATTATGGAATTGAGTGAGTAAACATGTGAACCTGCAACAAAAACAACATGTTTGCATACTAGCTTGTGGATCTGTTCCTTTGTCACTGATTATATTATATTATATTTATTTATATATTATATTATATTATATTATATTATATTATATTATATTATATTATATTACATTACATTATATTATATTATATTATATTATATTATATTATATTATATTATATTATATTATATTACATTACATTACATTATAATATATTATATATATTATATTATATTATATTGATGCAAAAGAAATATAGACAGATCTGAAGTTTTTCCTTATTTTTGTAAGTTTGTCTTTTGTCATTTGCAAGTTTTTATTAAAAGAGACCAAACACATAAAAAATTTCAAAAAAAAAAAACATTTCTATTACAAAGGATACAGACAATACAAATGATTTATGGTACAAAGAACACTTGTGCAAGAATCCCATTTTCTTATAAGTGGTACAAAGCCAGGTCTAAACCTATATCTGTGTGTATATTTAATAATCTACATCCGTTGATCTAAGCCCCATTGATACCCTTAACTATTCATGCTTAACACATTAAACACTCAGAAATACCTGGAAAAATTTGAAGCTCCTTCATCCATTACATTCGTAAAATTCACTGTTGAATTTGTGAATGACCTCCAGTTTCTACATTGTGAGGACCGGTTGTTCACATAAACGCCATACAATGTTTATGTTCCAGTAAAAGAGTAGAAGATGTTCTTGGTACACGCGCAGAAAGGTCTATAAAAGAATGTATTTTGTGTTTGATTTAGATTTAGTACAATTCAGCTTTCATTTAACATTGCACTTGTCTGTATGTGTGCTTCCTTCAGAATTACAGCAGTGACGGCTACTAATTCCAGAGGTAGATATATGAGTTTGTGCTCAAGTCTGTTGACATGATGCATTGTTATTAGACATTATTAAACATTATTCAGATTTCATGTGCTCTGTGACCAGAGCTAGGAGTCCTCTGGGCAACCAGTCCAAGCAGCTCTCTCAATAAACTCTCAAGGTTCTGGTGGTGGCAGCAACGGATGATGTGTCTGGACGTAAGACAGACAATGTGGGGTATACATGGCTGGGATGGGAAAGGAGGGGAAAGGTATGGCACAGGGAGTTGTCATAACACTACTGGACAAAGTTTGCTGTGGAACCACAACCTCAACATACTGACAAGTTTCTGGGTCAAAGAGCATCTTGCGTTGTGGCAGTTGCGGCATGTCTACATAGAAGCACTGGCCGGTTTCAGGATCTAGCAACATGTGTCGAGGGTTTGACCCGTGCTGAATTCCACTCATTTCTGGATACAGCATGCTAGCACCTCCATGTATACCCTCAGCACCCAAGGTTGTGACGAAAGCTGTGCATGGCTGGGTATCTGGAGAAGACATTTTCTGGCTGGTAACTCCATTCTCCATCTGCTTAGTTAACTCTTTTGGTACTGGGTGGCCATCTGTTGTGCATGGCTGAGATGACGATTTCGTCAAAGAGACAGGACAATTTGCTGTAGCAGGTTGGTTGTATGGTTGTGTTTGCAGCAAGAGGGGACCTTGAACATAACTAACTGTCCCCATGTTTGGAGAGATTGTCTGGTAGCCTAATAGGTTAGGTTTGTAGAAATATGATGGGAACACTGGTGCTGGAGCAACAGTTAAGATACTGGCAGAGGGAAGGCCAATTGTGCTTTGTGATTGGGTAGGGAGACCTGGAGATTCTTGACCATCTTTGTCTGCAGGACATACTAGGTTGGAAAGCTTACAGCTGCTTTCTACAGGTACACACGCAGTTTCCAGTGGATGAGTTGAATGCAGGGCAAAGGTTCTAGGTTTCTTGCATTCTGGGGTTCTGGTGTCTGCAGAGTGCTCGTTTTTACAGAGGTCATTTAAGGTCCCCTTATGAGCTTGTATCGGTGTGTTTGGGCAAGTTGTTTGTTTCTTGTTGTTGCTACACTGGACACATGGTGGGCTGATACATGTTATGCTGTCATGTGCATCTGGGGATTTGGATCGTCCACAACTGTCGGAGTGAGCTGCTATGATTGAGCTGACCATTGTAAATCCAGTATGGGGAATTTTGTCATTTGATTCCAGGATAGTGTCAGGCTTTGATGCACATTGTCTGGAAGTAGAGGCCAAATTGATGACTGTGTCCATTGCACGTGGTAGAATTTCCTTTTGTATATGTAGTTTTTCATTTTGCTCATGGCCCTTTACTTTGTTCTCCGTTTTACTGATAACTGGATGGGGTGCTGCTGTTACAAGACTAGGGACTGTCTCTTCTAGCCCTTGTACTGCCTCACTGGGCCCCTTGAACGACAGACTGTATGTGTTTTTCACTAGGCTTCGCATATCCCTCACCACATGCACAGGGGCTATTGCTCTGAATTTTCCTTGGCTCTGAATACCCATATTTAATGACTGCCCAAGGGGCTTAAGTTCTCCCCTGCTGTTCTCCTGATCTTTTTCCAGATTACACTGAGAAGATTGGGACAGGACATTATCCACTGTGTTTGCATCCGGACTACAGTTTAACCAGGCAGACACTGTGGGACTTTGTATACTTTCTTTCTCTTCACCTGATTTCTCCTGCTCCTCCATGGACCGATCCTTGACATAATGGTGTTTCTGGGCTGTCTGCATACTGACACATTCTTCAGGTGTAGTTTTCACTGTGGTTTGTTTGCCAGTAGCTCCGCTTGACACTGCACTCAGGTTCCATGCTTTACCCTTTGCTGAGTCACAGAATAGCCTCTCTCCGCTGCCCTGGTTTGCCTCCTTACTGGGACCCAGCTTCTCTTTTTCAGCTTCAGAATAGGCAGCTATTTCAGTACCACTTCCCTGAAACTGCGTCTTGCCTAGGCCTCCAAGCAAAGGGTTGAAACTGTGTTTGGTTATCAATTTAGGAAGTACTTTGGAGCTGACACCTATATGTTCTTTGATATAGTTTGTTGTCTGAGCGTCAGTCGTCAGCGTTGGACTCTGAGATGTCTGAGAAGTATGGCAACTTGAAAAAGAAACTGTCGTCAAATTCACTATATTCTTTTCACCACACTCTTCCTCAGCACAAGTGGTCAGGCAATCAGTATTATTGGCTGTGTCATCTGCTTTTATAGAGCAGAAGGTTTGATCAGGAACATCACTGTTAAGGTTCTGTTCATGTTGCATCCTTTTTGAAAGAACATTTTTAATGATGCAGGAAGCCATTTTAGTTTTGGTGGATGTCTCATCCAATGATAATGATTTCTGAAGCTTCTGCTTTTGCTCAGTTTGCCCAGACTTAGTTTCGGCTCCATGCGAGTCCTGATGAAAGGCAGCAGGGGTACTGTGCTGACGCTGGAGAGCGTCCCGAGGCCGGATGGGTGTAGATGAAATAAGATTCTTTTCACTAGCTTGAAACTCTGATTTGTCCCGTCTTTTCAGCTGAATCTGTCTCTTTGGTACCATCTTTGTATTTCTGTCCACTTCTTCATGGCTTTCCAAGGCCACATCAATGCATTCAAAACTGCTAGCCACTGAGCATGCTGAAGTGTCATTCGTATTTGTTGCAATCATTGGCATCTTGAACGACAAGACATCACCGGACCAATCATCAAAGTCTTTATCACAGGTCAGCTGAGTTGAAGACCAACAAGTGGAGTTGAAAGCATCTGGGTAGGTCATTTCAGGGCATGATTGTCCGGTATATTCCAGTGCAGCAAGGCTCCCTACTTCCGTTGTTGTCCCAGCTACATCTGTAGCCATGTTGAGTTTTCCTTTGGTATTGTCTGCAGAGCTGCAGTGTTGCCTGGAGGTACTGCAGGGTGCGGGTGGAAGCGCTGTCGACAGTCCGATGCCCTGTCCGCTCTGCTTTTTCAACCTCCGGGAAACAGGAGGGCTCTGGGACTGGTGTTGGTTCCTGGTTGCGAAGAAACGTTTTGAATAACAGCGTGGCAGGATTCCTGACTTCTGCTTGTTGGCTGTGAGTGTTGAGGTGCAGCTTGCAGGCGGTTTTCTATTTCCAGCATTGAGTGACAGCTTTGCCTGCTCTCTTCCAACCCCTACACCCTGCTCCTCCCCCTCCCATTTCTTTTTACTGATAATAGATTCACCACTGTCTAGTTTGAACTCAGTGTTATGTTCATACTGAGCATTTCTGGAGCTTTGCTGAAGTGTTGTGGTGTGTTCTTCAGCCTTAATATCACTGCGCTCTTGGCTCCATTCCTGGTTGTTCTTATTACCTTTACTTCTCATTAAAATAGTGCATGGGGAAATTTTGTGCTCCAGATAGCCAACATAGTGAACAGGTTTGGTAGCAGTTTGACCAACATTGCTGTTACTTTTGAAATAATCCGATGGCGTGGGGCTAGGTGTACTGGTGGTAGTGCTGTCTTGCTTACCATGTACAGAATTTATATTTATAAGATTCACATTTAAAATGTTTATTTTAGGGCTTGATGAGAGAAAAATAGGATTTTTGGCAGAAGCTTTATTTTTGCAATATTGTGGTTCCTTATGTAAAGAGTCTCCACAGGATGGTTTAACATCCTTCTGCGTCGTTTTGAAGTCTTGAAGAAGATCAATGTCCTCAGGTGAGGAGTTTGTCAAGGTCCGTCCTGAAACAGCTAAAGATTGTGAGGACTCAAAAGAAGCACTTTCGCATGGTGGGTCAGTACAGGTTGTCTGTGTTTCATCTTCTAAAGCCTCACTATACTCGCTGAGTGAACAAAGGGCAGTGCAATATGAACTTGATGAGTCATCCAAGGCATCATCAGACAGTGCTGGGTCCTTCTCGTCCTCATCCTCTCTTGCTGTTTGAAGCTCCAAGGCTTTTTCTTTCAAGGAACATGGTGAGTAAACCACATATTTTAAAATGTCTTTGGGCAATGTGCCCTCTGACATCGTCAAGAGGCAGCAGTCTGGAAAGTTTATGCAAAAAAAGTCCCCAGCTCTAGGGACAGATTTATAGTCGGATGAGCAGGACTCTGAAGTTTCCGGGTCACAAAAGATGCTCTGATACCTCAAGTCACTTCTGCTTCTTCCTGTCCTCTGGAAAGAAAAAAGAGTACACAGAAAATAGAAGACATAAAACAAAGACATGTTCATTCAAACTTTGACGTGTTTAGTTTAGTGCTTCCTCCTGCTTTCATTTAAAACATCTAGGACCCTTTCACTGTTTGTTTTGCTGGTTATATGAAAAACTTAATATCCCAGAATGACAGGTGCTGGTTATATACAAGAAGCTCTCAGTGTCCCAAGATGATCCAAAAATACCCACCTGTTGCAAACCTTCAAGACGGCTTATGCAGAAGCGCCTGTTATTTACAAAGTATTGTTGGGAGAAAAGAAAGAATCAAAAATATGCCACACTTCTGTAGTACTGTATATTCATTATAGTTACACATCTAGATAGCTAAAATTAGAAACTGGAGCAACGACCATCTTAAAACCTGTGTTAAGACAAGTTTGCAAAGGAAATGAATCAGACCTTAATTTTTAGCTGTTGCCAGTTAGCCCAGTTTAAAGGATGCAGGCCCGATAGAAGTTGATGTAGGAGCGTGGCAGTTAGCTGTTACAGCAGGTGCCGTCCTGGCTGTGTGGTGAGCTTGCCTCTGGAATTCAGTTTGCATGGCCAGTCCAGTCACAGGGCCAGTTATATATAACTCCCTCAGCCCCATAACATTATCATCAGAGAGATAGAGCTAGGGACTTTTTGAGAAGGCTTAGGAAGAACATCTAACGGTCTAAATAGCAGCTTCAGAACAGAGTGGTTAAAAGGGTGTGATTCATACTATCCAAATTTAGACTGTTTTTAGATCAGAAGCCTTTATATGGTTTCCAGACACCTACAAATGAATTGGCTCTGAATTCAGTCGGTCGCTGTGTGTCAAGAGCTTCAGGTGTTATCATTGCTCTTGGTGGCACTGAGGTCATTAAAAAGCAAGTGTGCATGTGTGTCCTCCAAGCTGATTTTGTGTTGTGCCAGCTTTCTTTTGGACTTCTAGCGAAGGAAATAAGACCATGCGTGCTATGTGAGCTGAAGCATGTGAACCAGTTGGTCTTTGCAAATGTTTTAATAACATGATATAATATGCTGGCTGAACATGAGCCTGTCATATCAGCGCACACAAGCAGCTCTAGACATGCCAGATATACACAACACGCTCAAAGCAGATTAGTGGGCTGTGGTAACACCGTGGTGCTAATGTGACTGTGAATGCTATTTTACATGACATGAAGGTTAATGCACAGCCTCCATACTAGCCTCAGAAAGGCGATAGACATTGTGCTAAAAACAGAGAAATCTTCCTTTCTGTGGTGAAATATTTTGTCAGTGTTTCATTTTCTTTGGTATGAGAGGCTATAAAGCAAAAAGCATTTGTTGAATACTACAAATTTAGTTCAGGGCTAAATACACACAAATACATACAATTATGATTTAAAAAGAAGGGATTTTAAATCATCAATCAAGAAGGAATCTATTTATTAAAAAGCATAGTACAACAGTTTTAGTTATTAAATCTATTTAAATTTTATTGGAAAAATATTATATTTTATCATATCTAATTATCCAGCCACCAAACAGACAGACTAAAGAATGGTCTATGAAAAATGTATATATAGGTATACCGTATACAGTATATATATTTTTGTGAAGTTTTAAAATAATATTTATTTGTCATAATTTTATAAATTTAATGATTTCTAATTATTTTCTATTATATTTCTTTTATTATTAAAATAAAACCCAACAATCCCGTCAGGGGAGAAAGTAAAGAACATACAAACATACAAACACAACCAACAAATATGATTGTGTAAGGCTGTAGTCTACGAGTCATAGATCTTTCATAACCAGATAAAATTGTAGTATTTTGTAATAACTCTTTTTCCAATCCTAAAATAAAATAAACTCTTCTCATAAACCTTTTTCTCCAAATATGATAATATAAATCTAATAAATTCTAATACATTTAAACAGTTGGAAAACACTTTGCACATCCATTTCTAAATTTGTTTCACCAAGTATGACATTGAATATACATTTCACATTTGGGAAAATATCTAGTCAAATTTAACAAATAGGGCAGGAATAACTGGTGGTGGTTATGGTATTGGACTACTGGTCGAAATGCTGAAAGCCCTGCACTGAGTTGCTACTGTTGGGCCTTTGGTCAACGTCCTTAACCCTCAACTGCTCAGATGTATAATGACATAAAATGCTGAAAATGTAAATGTATTTTAAATCGTCTCTTCTTTTAATTAACAACAGCCACTACCCTTTTTATTTCGTCTGTGCCATTGTAAAACTTGGACTTTCATATTACCTTTTACATTTCGTTTTAAAAACTGGATGGATAGTTGCACAAATTTCTCTTCGTACATGTGTAAATGAATTTTCAGGGACTGGAAACGGTACAGGGAACGAAATACATTTTTCCATTAAACAGAAGTTAAAATGCTAAGAAAGTCCCCTAAATTGGTCTAGAGTGAAATAGTTATATTAAAAAATGTCTGGTTAATTACCTTATTCAAGTATGTTGTTCAAGTTTTTATTAACAGTATGACCTTAAATTTTTTTTCAAAGGCCAAGATTTCATCAAAGGGAATACACATTTGTGGTGTAAATGCAGTATTTTATTTATTGTCTAACAAATGCCTATGTAAAATATAAATAACAGTCTAGCCTATCACATTTCCATCCAAATTTTGTTTTTCCACACTGTACACCTAGGTTCACCTAGGCTTTATTATAATTCTTATATCGGATATATATTTTTTTTTTCTACATTTGCACCCAGGTTTTCTTATTTTCTTATTCTCTTATATTTTTTATATTTCTTATTTTTCTTATTGTATATTTTTACTGTACATATATTTTATTATTTTATTCTTAGTTAAATCTATTCCTACGTTCTTTGTTATATTCTTTTAGTGTAAATAGTCTTAAATAGTTTTTTTATTCTAAGGTCACGGCCTAAGCACTGCATATCGTACTGTGTATGACTTTGTATGTGACAAATAAAATTTGAATTTGAATTTTTTGTTCAGTACTAAATTGAAAAACTAAATCTGATATAAATGCTATGGGAAAAAACATATACAGTATATATACTTTTTATAATGTGATATAAACAAAAAACTCGTAAAAGTCCTTCCCCCTTAAGAAATGTATGAATGAATTATTCGCTGGATTTTCCGAGGAGTAGGCAAAATCAAGAGGCCATCTAGTGGTCGAAATTGTATAAAGCATCATAAAATGCTGGGGTCTCTTAATTTGAAAACACTCGGGATTGTTCCTTCCATTCATCCAAACCAGTGAGTGAACCAGAAGCCACGCCTTCAATCGTCAGATCATTAAACGCAGATCTTTCAGTAATAAGCTGCGACTCCACCTGAGCAAAGCACTGACTACCGCCGGGTAAACTATACGACAGAACCAGTGACGTCACAGTAGTGTCAATACATTAGATACGAGACGCATGACTGATCTAAACCACACACACGCACACACACACACACTGTTTTGTGTGATTAATCGCATAAAAAAACTAAATAATATTATAATGGGATTGTAAATATTATTTTAGAATTATATATTATATTAAAATAATATTTGTTTTAATATTTTTGTAGAAATTAATAGTTAAGTAAATAGTTATTAACTGTTAATAGTTAAGTTAATTAAGTAAAGATAAGGGAAAATGTCTTTAAACCAATATTATTGGTAAATGACTATTTTAAGTATATTCTTGTTAAATATGACATTGTTAGATATTATTGAAATATCAATTTAATTAGCACATTCTAATAATTAAATTATATAATTGATTATAATATAAAACTGTTTTATGTACATATTGCTATTTTGCACATAAAGTTGATATATACTCTTATTAAAATATGCCATTTAAATGTTATATAGATATTATGTAAATAGTGTTTATTTATTTAAATACATTTTAATCACAAGATACTACTCACTCACTCATCATCTATACATGTATTCCAGGGTCGTGAGGGGCATGGAGCCTATCCCAGGGGACACGAGGCAGGGTACTCCCTGGACAGGGTGCCAAACCATCGTAGTGCACACACACACACACACTACAAGCAATTTCAGAACGGCAATTAGCCTAATCTGCAGATCTTTGGAAGGAAACCAGAGTTCCTGGAGGAAACCCACCAAGCACAGAAGGAACAAGCAAACTCCATGCAAACAGAGACGGGAATCGAACCTGGGCCCTGGAGATGCAAGGCGACAGTGCTAACCACCGTGCTGCCCTAAAATAAAACAATTAATTGATATTATATAAAACAGTTTTTTGTACATATGATTAAATCTTTTTGTGGGTAAGTTTAATCGTGATTCATTTTGTTACATATTTGTTTCTGTGTGTATGTATATATATATATATATATATATATATATATATATATATATATATATATAATATGACATTTAAATTTATATTTTAAATCATTTATTTAAACACATTTTAATAATTAAATAATAGTATGAAAAAATATAGATTAATAATTACTTAATAATAAATATAATTAGTAAATCGGGTATCGTGAGTATATGAATGATTAACCGCAATCAAGTCGGCACATTCCCTAATTTCCCATAGAGAGAGAGTGTGTGTGTGTTTGTGTGTGTGTGTACTGCACATACTGTACGTAGAAGTAACACAGTGAGAGACATAACCTGGCCAGGTCACAGTGCAGCACGTGGACGACCAATTCAGAGCGCGTGCGCAGATGTGTTCGAGTTCTCGCGCTCCTCCAACCCCCGCCACCCCCCCACCCTTCCTCAGCTGTGTCCCCGCTCTCTCTCTCCCTCACTCAGTCACTCTACAGTATCATTAGGCTGTCCGCTCCGCTCCGGCCGCTGGGGGAACACCGTACATGACAGACAGCGCGAGAGAGAGAGAGAGAGAGAAAAAGAAAGAAAGCAAACACCCACACATACACATTTTTCTGGAAAGTCCAACTTGTGTGAGAAGGCCGGGGGAAAAGCCTCTGAGCGGAGTGCACATGCACACGAGCGCGTGAAGCCGGCTGTTATTTTTGTGTGCGCGCGGTGCTTGTGTGTGTGTGTGTGTGTGGCGCGGCTCCCGAAAAAAAAATGCAGCGGCTCTGAGACAAAGGGACTCGGAGCGGCGTTCTCTGTTCACTGCAAACACCGCGGGCTGAGAGGTAAACACTCACTAAACACCGAGGCTTTTATCCTGTTCCTGTTCTCCGTCTCTCTTTGTTAAAGTTGTCGGCGAGAAGAGTTACATTTTAACGTCGCAACTCTTTTTAGTTTCGCAGCTCTGACTGTAACGAGCTACTTACTCGTGGTGTGTGTGTGTGTGTTTGGTGTCCGTGAACCAGTGTGTCCATTTAATCCTGGAATCCACTCCAATGTTACTTTCAGTGAGGTTTAAATCAGTAAGTTTTGTAAAACTTTGGCTAAATGAGGAAACTAATTCCACCTCGTGCATCAAACAAGTTTAAGGGTTTATTATAATTGGGATGAAACTCACATCTAAGGAGATTCTTGAAGGAACAAGCAAATGGAGAATGTAATTTCAGAAACATGTGATTAAATATGTACTTTCAGTCTCAATGCTGGTCTTACTTTATCTATTTATTTATTTATTTTTTTCTTGGTTTTAGGCTGAGGGCCTCCCTGGATGGAAAGATGGAAGCAGAGGGACAGTGGTGGAAAAGCCAGCTCGCTTCAGATATCCATCAAGCTCTGAGAATTAAGGTGAATTTTCAACATCATCTGTTTTTACTACCAAACTTTTTAGTTTTAAATCGGCACCATGGCTTTAACTAGGCTAATTTCAGAGCAGTTTATCCATTTGGTGTCTCAATAGTCGAAGGAAGTGTCCCAAACTTCGTACCTACCCAAGGAATGTTTGATACTGTTTTTGTTTTTACTGAACCTATCCTGTGATGCATGGATTGTGTTACAGGGATTTGTGTTAACTTGGATTGGTCTGATTCCCATCTGTCCTTGAAGTAAAGGTGTGAAATTTTGCATGTCCTGTAGAAAAAAGGTTACTCAGTGGACAGTGTAACTACATTACCCGGAATGTCAGCATTAGGAATGTGAAACAATCTTCTTTTTCAAAAACTTTTTCTAATAGTTTTAAGATCTTCACAGCTCTCTACAAAAACAATACAATGAAAAGCATCATCATGGAGAAAGAAACGTTTTCATGTAGAAGGAAAAAAGGGAAGAAAAGTTTTTTATTTTGTACTGCCATGTCTCGTTTGAGTAATAACCTCCATGCTTAATTTGAAAACAGTTTTAAAAAATTGCAAAAGAAGTCTGATCTCTATGAGGGCTGTGGGATTTCAGTAGGCCTGAGCTTGTCAGCTGGGGCTTGTGTTTAAGTTTGCCAAGCGTAGTGTGAAGGCTAAAGTGTGTGTTTTCTCAGTCTGGCCTGTTGTCTGTGGAGTGGGCATGTGCGACGCTCTTTTATTGTCTGCCCTGTTTATGAGGGGGCTGTATTTCAATCACACATCCGGCTAGGAATGCAAAGTGGAAGCGGTCTGTTCGTGTTTGTTTGTACTTGAGTTTGACTATTAACAAGTTTAATTGTTGACACAAATTGAAACTTGTGCTTAATAGAAAAAGATCTGAATTTCCTGTTACTTCTCAAGAAGTAATGTCCATGCAAGGGTAAGGAACAATGTTTTTAAGTAGTTAATGCATGAGCTTTAAATTTAGTTTTAAATCTGATGTAGCTGATTAAGCTGCACTGACTTAAGTGGGTCTATGTAACTACCGTGGGGTTTTGAAGACAATATAATAATGCAAATGTCTAGATTATGAGCGTTAGTGTGTTTTTATAAAGTAAGCCTAAATTCGCATTTTGTAATATCTAGCTTTAGTGACACCTAAGCAAAGCTGTATTTATCCCTAAATGGGGTGTGCATTTGACTATTTAAAGACCAGAAGAGACTTGAAAACAAGCTCTCTTATTAACTTCAATTTCAACTTCATAGGAGTCAAGAGAAAGAAAAAAAAAGGACACAGTTCATGCATGCTTAATGGCGTGAAAAATAGTATAAAAATGAATGCAACACTTTTGTTGCAGCGATATTTATTACGAAGCTATGATTTGCTGTTTATGTCTCTGGGCACAGTTGCTTTTTTTGTATATATACAAAAGGTTTCTGTTTGAGTTACCGCCTCTGTTCGTAAAACCCCTGTACAGAGTTTTAATACAGTGAATTAAATCTGTCTATGCAGCTATTTGTAAGAAACGAGTGAAAACATACACAGGAGTCATTGTTACTGCAGTGGCAGCATGCTGAATAAGAATAATCTGTCCTCTTGTGCATATTATTCAGGAATGAAATGCAGAATTATTAACTTAATCATTGAACAGATCAGCAGAAGTTTGCGCTCTTGTTTCGCCATGCCTGACTGCTTGCTTGTAGAAACCCCCCCTCCCCTTCCCAACGCTGTCTTTATTGCTTTCCCCCGTTTCTGAATTTGTGAGATTTAGGGTCTTGTCTGCACATGGTTGTAATGAGAAGCAGCCCTGTTTAAATGGTGTTTAATTTAACATGCCAGATTAGACTGACGGCTTTATTTAGTGACACATATAAATATTTCCAGCGAACTCTGTAATAAGTATGGTATGTGCAGTATAATTGATGTTACGCTGCATATGCTATCAATTGAACAAAGTTGGAGCAGTTGAACTTGTTCTTGTTTTATATGTCATTAAATGTGTGAAAAGTCCGTTCCTGATCCCATGCGCTCTGGAAGCAGTGAAAACAAACATGAGAAAGCACAGGAATTGATTAAACCGGTTTGGCTGGGTGTACTTCCTCTACTTTTGTCATTGTATTTTATTGATTAATTCCGGTGAGTTCTTCTAACTCAAGAGGTTTACAGATGAAGAGCCTAAAAGAGGCATGTAGTAATGCAGAGACGTGTATTTGACCAATCTCATTGGGGATTCAGAGAGAGCAGCAGCTGTAGAGTCGTCTAAATTGCGGCCAGCCGAGACACACACACACACACACACACGCACAAATAAAAGGGCTGCTTGAGAGGGTCGAGGCTCAGCCCTTTACGCCCTGAGGGACAGATGGCTGAGAGACATGGTGGTTGGGCCAGCACAGGAACCAGTGCTCTTTCAAACTGCCATCATAAAGCCGTCTGATGCGCCGTACTACGCCAAAGGCCAGAGTGGTATCTAAATGCTTATGCATATGTTTCTGATCGTCGATTTAGTGGGCGAGTATATGAATCTGTTATGGTCTCGCAACAAAATAGTGCTTGTTGTAACCAGACAACAGAGCTGGACAAAAAAAAACACACAGTTTGTTGTGTTCCCACAGAGCAAAGGCCTCTGTCTTAAAGACTTTCCTGTGATGGAAAACTTGTCCGTTACGAAGTGCTGACACTGAAAACGCCTTTGTATATGTTAAATAAACGTCTTCTTATTCAAAGCTTTCCCATAACAATTCTCGCTTGTCTATGAAAAGCAGTTTTCATTTGTTTATTAATAGGTTTAAACTGGATTATGTGAGCTTATACATAATACCCATCATTCCTACATAATAGGAAAGATAATGTATTAAAACAGCACATTAATATAAATCTCTGATTTGCCTTGAAGTCATAATCGAATTATGTGGTATAATCCACCTTCCTTGTTCTTTATGACTGTGGCTAACATATGTAACTTCTTTAAGATATTTCTCATAATTTTCAATTCTGTTTGATTTTCCCCCTTTTCTGTTTTTTTGTTTGTTTGTTTCTCTCGCCTCCTTTCTCTCCTCTTTTCCCCTATTTATTTACCTTGACATGTCTGTACTCTTACCATGGGCTAATTTCTTTTATTTCCCTCCCTTATCCATCCCCAGGAGCTGAAGTTACCTACATACCATGCCCACTCGCCGCAGATCGGAATGAGGCGCTACTTTGCTGACCTGCTCGCCGTCCTCAGTAATCGCTACCAGCTGTGCCCCACGGCACGTCACCTGGCTGTCTACCTGCTCGACCTCTTCATGGACCATTATGACGTAGCCGTGAGACAACTTTACGTCATCGCCCTTTCCTGTCTTCTCCTAGCCAGTAAGTTAACAGCTTTTAATCTGAATAGTCAGTGCTGAGTGTTTTTCATGAAAGGGTTGTGGGAGCTAGAAAAGTTGGAGCGTTGAATTGCTCTCACGTTTCTAGTACTGATTAAAGAATTGAATTTCTGATTCACAGCTTTAGTTTCCATCGGGTGCATAACGATTTGCTACTCTATCCGATGTGACCTTTGTATGCTGGAAGGTCGCACAGAGTAGTTGGCGCGCTGCATTATTTTTCATGATGGGTGTCGGATTTTCCAGACCCCTAGGAACCCCCAGTTAGTCACCATGGCATCGTTTACATTCATAAGTTAGGACTGTAACTTTTTATTTATTATTTTGTAAAAAAGCTAAGCAACTATAACCATGTTTTGGCTGCTGGGACGATTTGAGAATGTTGCATGCACACACAAATGTGTGCTGCAGTGGCTTTTTGTGGTACTGACACAGGGTCTGATCTCTTATGAGATTTATTACTCAGGAAATTTGCACGCCAAACCAGCTGTATGTCAGCGTTTAAAGCAATGCAACGGGGTGTGTTATCAGTTGCAGGCATGTCTCCCTACATGCAAACAAAGCAAGGTGAAAACGAGCCACAGGTCAGATACACAGGTCTTGGCAAACAACTTTGTTAATGTTTGTTCTTTCCAGATGTTCGGCAGCAGAATTTTAAAAGCAGACACGTTTCTGATTTAGACATTGATTGACTGGAAATTAAAAACTAACCGAGCCACAGTGTTAGTTTTGAAATAATAATTGTGAAATTTATTTATTTATTTATTTATTTTTTTTAGGTATTACGGAAGCATTATATTTGTAATATTGTCAGATCTTTGAGTTTTGCAATCCCATTTCTAAATCTCTAATATTATGGACACTTTTTTTTTTTACCCACTGAACCCAAACCTATTACATTTTTAACTGCCAGCAAAACAGGCTTTTTGTATGATTATGTAAACCCAGAGTTGTGAGTATTTCATACCACAGCGCTGTTAGTGCTTGACTTGGGCAGTAGTTCCAGCTGCAATTTGTATTAATGCCATTTTATAATAACTTGCACTTGAATGACAGACTCTTGGGTTGTTGATACAGTGAAGGTGTCTGTAAGAATATGTGTATTTCACATGCCTAGAGCCCTTCCCTGCCACGAGACAGAGGGCATTGTGGTTTGATGGTAACATGACAAGCAGTAAGAGGGGGAGAGAGAGCGACAGAGAAACGTGCAGAAACGACTGTTTGTTTATAGCTGCAGTAAGTCACGAGCGGGAAGCGATGACAGTAACGCTGTTTTACAGATGTTCCACAGCGTTAAGTATAACTACAAGGAGATAAAAATGATTAAAATTTGTTAGGGATGGGGGGGAAACACTAAATCTGTATCACTCCGAGACGTCATTGATTATTTCCTTATCGCAGCGTGCCCTCAGATGTTTTATTCTTTATTTATCATATATCGACAGATGCATTGTTCTTAGGCAGGTGGTGTTTCGTTTCAGTGTAACCAGGATGTACTTTTTTAAAACCTTGTAGAATATCTGTATTCATTCAGTGCGTCATGAACAGCATACCACTGTCAACAGACAAAGCCCTTATTTTTTCTGACACACACCTCGGTTTGTTTTTAAGATGACTGTCTTGAGTGGAGGATCTTTGTTTTTCTTTTCTTCCACAAAGGTGCATGATTTCAGGAAAGGACAAAGGCTGGGGGGGGGAGGGGGCGGTGGTTAGGGCTGGCTGGCAATTGGCGCTGTACAGACATTAATTAATTGCACAAGACTGAATGAGTAATGACCTTGCTGATGCTCTAGGTTTAGAGTATCCCTGCTCTTTCTGTCTCATTGATTCAGGCTGCTGCTGCTACAGCCGCTATTGTTGCATTGCTTTTTTTTGTGGGGGGGTTAAGATGGGGCTATAGAGAGCTGCTCCAGGCCAAACTCGGCGAGGGGGGGAGAAAAAAAAAGCTTTCTCCGAAAGACCAAGGACATTATTTGTTTTGACAAATGAAGGGGTATTGCTCACTTTGTGAATGAAACATTATGCCTCTCCGAATCCATTAAGGTTTTTTTTTTTTTTTGCTTTTTAGATTTCAGTGAGTTCTTTAAGATTTTGTTTCTTGCGTAGTTTTGCATTTTTCTTCTCTGAAATCTTATATTCTGTTTGTTTGATGATGAAATTAAGAATTACAAACAGGACATGCGTTAAAACTACTATTAATCCACAATGACTATGAAAGCAGAGGGTTTTGTTTTTTATTATAAAAAAAATAACTGTTGTATTTAAAGGTGTCCATTCAGTACAAAGACACCAAGACAAATTGTTCCTTTTGAATAAGCCTCTCAGAATCTATTAAGTCTTTTCAGAGCCTTCCGCCTCTGCCGCGTTTTTCTTAATTTCGGTCGACGTTTCTGAAATCGCCGGCGTATTTTGTGACCCGCACTTTCGTCTAAGCATGTCTGCTTCCAAGGAAGTCCTTCACCTTCGGTTAGCTCTTTATTCTAAACAATTTTTCCAGGAACATGTGGAGAAGAAAAATTTAATCAGGCTTGACGCTGAGACTAAGCAAGCGCTAGATAATTACAGAGCTAATGGACTGCTCTTAGAGCTGCTGTTTTGATAATAATGCTTGAGCAGTGGCCATGGGCAGGTTTGGGGGACGCATGGATGCACTCTTGTGCCTGGTGTTATCAGCTGTGTGTGTGTGTGTGGGGGGGGGGTGTAGGGGGGGGAGCAGCTCACAGAAGAGAAAGCGTACCGAATTTCCTCTCGTTTTTTTTCTCTCCCTGGGACATAAGGTTCGATGTGGGAGCCAGGTTTAAGGCTTGTCTCGGTGCAAAGTATGTAAAAATGAGGGCCGTTTACTTTATTCAGAATCCAATCAGCTGAAATCGCAAGTTAACGCCACTCCTGTGCAGCAGTGTAACAGTGATGGATTCTTAATGTTTCCTGACTTCAAAATTCAAGCATGTTACTTTTTTTTTTTTTTTGTGTGTGTTTTTTGAGAAAGCTGTGGAGATTAGCACATCCACGGCCATATCGCTGCATCCTCTCCTCCCTCTTTCTCCCTCCTCTGGCCTGAGAGGAAGGGGGGAGGGCCGAGTAGCCTAGAGGGTCATGTTTGAACTGAAACACTCAGCAGGGTTCCTGATATTCAGATTAGTGTGACGGACGTTCCCCTGAGGTTTGATGCTAATGAAGGGAATTAATACACCACAGATAATTGCGAAAACAGAGCCTTGTGTGCTTGCTACAGATGCTGGTGCGGCATTGTTTAAAGAAAAAAAAGAAAGCTCTATGACGGTAGAAAAAAATGGGAGTAAATGTACCGTGCTCAGTAATAAAAAGATGAGTGAATTAAGAAAGTAAAACTCTTGTTTAACATTGTTTTGAAATTTGTTTTACAATAAGAAACCATTCTAATAATTTAACGCTGTTTGGTGCCTGATTTCATCATGCAGACGTCTACAGAAAGGTCTAAACAATCAGTTAAATTCAAGGTGTTCAACCCAATCTGTTTTCTTCAAAAGAATGCAGGCATGAGCACCGCTTGTGGGGAATTTTATTGACCCCCCGCTCCTCAGCCCAGGTCCCCTCCGTACCCGCTACTGATCTGAAGACAGGGGCCCTCTGTGAACGCACAAGCCTGAGCTGGAGAGGTCAGGGGTCACCCTGCCTTTATTATTGTGGCATCTAAATGCAGGGGAAGTAATACAGGAGGGCTAGGTCTTTGCAGTAAAGATATTAACACCTAGCACAAAAGGAAGGGAGAGAGGGGGTTACAAAAAGTGAAGGAAAGGAATTCCAGCCAGAGTAGGACTCTCTGCAGGGGTGGGTGTATGTATACATGTGTGTGTGTATGTCATGTGTGCATGTAACTTGGATAACATAGATTAAGACATTTTTATAGAAACATGATATGAAAAAAACTAAAAAGTCTACGTTTTGCCTCCACTGGGGTTTTTTACCAACTCAGGATGGCGCATGAAGAATTTTAACAGCTGTGCGAGGTGTGCTGAAACCGAGCGTAGAGCGAGTGCACGGAGCGTTACTTTATAGCAAACTGTTACTCAAGCGCACCACCACACACCAGTCTGGCGCCAGAGCGAAATTAGCAAAGCTCCTTAATATCCTGTTAAAAAGGCTTAGTATACAGTAAATGTCTCCAAACCACTTCCACACAGCGGCTTTTAATTGAATCTTTATACCGCGTTTAGGTTTTAGAGACCGCCAGACCGGCTGAATGTGACTCTTGCAGTCGAGTGCAAATATTTGCATACATTTAGGACAAAAACCGAAGAAGACAAAGAAATTTGATTTACGCTACCAGTCAAAAGTTTGGACACACCTTCTAACTCCATGGTCTTTCCTCATGTTTATTTCTCGCTGTGTTGTAAAGAAATACTGAAGGCCTCCAGGATATGCAATATTCTCCTGTGAATAGTTTATATTGAGATGTATCCGCCACTTATGCCTTCGTAACGGCTCTAATCTGAGGTGCTGCTTGTTAATTGGTGATTTTTAAAAATTTGTTTCTATTATTTATTTATTTATTTTGATGCTGGTAACTCTCTAAATGAACTTCTCCTCTGCAGCAGAGGTAAGTTTTTGTCTTGCTTACCTGGGATGGTCTTCATGAGAGACAGTTTCATCATGGTGCTCGATGGCTTTTGCAAATGCGCTTGACACAATACTGTTCTTACAAGAGCTCTTCCAGAACAGCTGACCTCCGTGTCTTAAAATAACAACCGACTGTTACTCTTACTTAATTACCTTATGCCATGTGTGGTGTTGTATATATTTTGGAAATGTTCCAGTATTGTTGTAGAATTTAGAAAAGAAATGTCCAAACTTTTGACTGGTGCTGTATCACAATAAGACATTCACCATGTTGTGTTATGTTTCACAGATTTGCCTTAATTATCTCATGTATCTCAAAATACATACTAATACAAAGCTCTTTCTTTTATTAATAAATTCAAAAGTCATGGCATTTTCCTTTTCTTAGCGAAACCTTTGTAGGTTTGCTCGACCGCATTACAAACGGAGTTTAAATTCCCACCGGTGTGTCATTTTAGACCAGTATAGCTCACTCCACGCGGTCTCCGATCAAAGGAATTTCCGCCAAAGAAAGGGGTTCATTTGCTACATGTCTAACTCATTTCCACACGAAACTCGCAGCTTTCAAATTTGCGTATGGATACGGCTTTTAAGCGCAGTCTTATCTGCTCGGAGCGGCTGTACATGAAAGCAGAATCTGCACAGGCATCCTGCGTTTTATAAACACACTGTGGTATGTGGAAGGAATGAGCGATCTGGGCTCTAGTCTGTGTGTGATAATTACTTGTTCAGGCTGGCAAACTGACGTCTCTGAGTTTTTGGTGCCTGAAATGCCAACAGGGAAACGTGTGAATGGAGGCTCGCAGAAATTAGTTTCGGGTCTCGTTTTCCCAGCCAGCAAACACAAGCATGTTCAGCCTTTCTGTAATTATGGCTTTTTTTTTTCCCCCTGTGTAATTAGGCTTGCCTTGGTTTTTTTAAAAATGTTCCTGGTAAATGTGATGTGATTTATAAAAGAAGACCAATTACTCACTCACAAATTTGCTTAACATACATGTCACTTAGAAATATTGGTGTTTTTTTTGTAGGGCATGATCACAAAATAGGGAACCACTGTCCATTCAGTCCTCTAATGACCAAACCAGAGGTGTGACCATGATGTGGAAAAACTCTAGGGGAACCCTGAGAGGAACCAGAGTCTAAACAGAATAATAGATTGTTACTGTATACACGTGTGTAAGGGTTAGAGACATAGAAGAATGTGTCCACATCGCAATCTTCTTTGCACAGCTCTGTTTTTTCCTGTCTCATCCTCAACGTTCGCATCATTTGTCCTTGTATATGAATACGTATGTCTGCTAAAACACCCAACATGTGCATGTTACTTTTCCGAGTTTTGCGTAACTTGTTTTGCCAAACATCAAGTAAATTTCCCCTGTTCTTCCACTGAATATAGTCCGTGTCCTTGCTGTCCTCCGTGCTCGTGGTGGTGGTTGTTTTGACTGGCTGCTGATTTGATTTAGATCTGAAAATCAGATCTGTGCACATGACATGATTAATGACCATATGATTACAACATCAGTTATTTTGTTTAAGCTAGTTTGCTTGTGATTAAACTGGGGGAAAAAAAAGAAGTACAGTACATTTTGCTTACTGTGAAATTAAAATTTCCCATTTTCTCCCCGTTCCTCTTTGCGCAGGTAAGTTTGAGGAGAAAGAGGACCGTGTGCCCAAGCTGGAGCAGTTAAACACGCTGGGCTTCATGTGCAGCCTCAACCTGGCCCTGAACAAGCGCGACCTCATCAAAATGGAATTGCTGCTGCTGGAGACCTTCGGCTGGAACCTCTGCATGCCCACGCCGGCTCACTTCATCGACTACTACCTCCACGCGGCCGTGCAGGAGGGTGACCTGCACAACGGCTGGCCCTTGACCTCGCTGTCCAAGACCAAAGCTTTCATGGACAAATACACACACTACTTCCTGGAGATTTCCCTGCAAGGTGAATGCAGTTCGAGATTGTGAAGAACACTTAGAGCTAAAATTACATAAAGTTACATGTATGCCTTTTATTTATTTATTTTAATGGCTGCAAAGATTATATATATATATATATATGGGTAGGTCTCGTGATCTTCGTTTCATCCAACACGGATACTTGTTTTTGTCCCAGATCACGCCTTCTTGAGCTTCAGACCCTCACAGGTGGCAGCCGCCTGCATCGCTGCCTCTCGCATTTGTCTGCAGATTTCCCCGAGCTGGACTACAGTTCTGCACCTGCTTACAGGATATTCCTGGGATCATCTAACTCCATGCATCCAGCTCATGCTGCTGTAAGAACTACAAGCCATCAATAGAGCATGCAAATAGAACATGTATTAGATATTTAGATATACAATATAATTTATACATATTTGTACAATACCTTTATTGATTACATTCTTTGTTTATATTACAGTGCGCATGACAATGACGTGAAGGAAGCCAACAAGTCCAAGTCATCACCCTCGTCGAGTCAGGGTGCACAACCTCAAGCTCTCGCCTCGCCCGGCCCTGCTCCCTCGGCCCTTCAGAGACACCCTGCGTCCACGTCGCAGCAGCTACTGCTCCAGACTGGCAGCTACCCCTCGCTCACGCAGCACTCCCCTGCCTTAGCGCAGCTCCACATGCTGGCCGAGTGCCAGGCCATGGGTGCTGTGAGTACGCGGGAATACCTCCAGCCGCACCAGACTACCCTGCTCTCTTCTTCCATGCCGACCGCATCATTCCCTTCTTTCCCAAGTCTGGCATCGGGGCTGTGCGGCTTGCCCCTGCAGGGGCCCCTCTCCATGCAGGTGAGCATGGCGGCAGAACCACGGCCCTGCGTCAGCCTGGCCTACGCTAACGGCTACCTGGGCTCACATCACAGCTTCGCAGCCGGATGTTTCGACAGGTGACGCCAGGAGAGGGAGGACAGACCGAACTCGGGGCGCCCGCTGTCCTCCACCCTCCTCTCTGCCTCCCCGGCGCCATCCACCCTCAGCCATAGGCACAGACTCTCCAAACAGAAGGCCCACAGCCGAACAGATCCATCAAAGGTCATAGTATTAAGTTGAAACATGCTCAAATGTGGACCTTCTACCCCCCTTCCCCCCCCCCCTTTTTTTTAAACACCTAGGTGCCTGTTGCTCTGTCCATTTTGAGAAATTATCTCAAAGACTACATCACGCCTGTGTATGTGTTCGGGATAATTCATTGTGAGAACGTGATGGGAGTAAAATAAAATGCCAGCGCTGTGAGATATGATTATCAGACACTTGGAAACATCCCACAGGAGCATTTTAGTTCCGTATAAAGCCTTAAGGAGAGAAACGATGGAGATCAGTTTCCCAAACTGCTGTTTTTTTGTTTTGTTTTGTTTTTTAATAATACGGCATCCTTGAAATTTCACACTGGAATTACTGTGTCGTCCTTGATGCTGCTGCCTTAAAAGTCCGACGCTGACTTTATGACCAAGATACCAGTATCCCTTTTTGCTATCGTTTACAGTGACTTAATGAAACACATATCAGGGATGCACAGATTACTTGAAAGGAAAAGAAAATGCCGTTGAAAAAAAGGACCAGCCGATGTTTGTTTGTTTGTTTGTTTGTATGAAGTGGGTTTGTATGTTGAAGTGTTTGTATTTGATCTGCTTTAAAGGTGACCGTCTCTATAAGGAAGGTTACTTGCAGCTTTTGGCTTAGAGCCCCTTCCCTCTGGCCTTCCTGCAGGCAGATGGAGGGGGGAAACCCCAGGGGAACGAGGCATCTGTCCCGTCGCCTCAACAGCTCACGATGGAGGAAGCTGAGCTTTACAAGCTGCTTACCCAAGCAGGGGAGGAGGAGTGGGGGGGAAGAAGAGGGGGCTCCTTGAGTTACCCATGCTAAGCTCACTACCATAGAAAGATGACTTCATTGTCCTTTACCTCATCCATTAAGTCATTGTAGTGCACGCCAATTACCTCACACGCCATCATTCGGTCCTGACTGACAAAACAGTCATTGTCCAATCACATGCTATGAAACTGTGGATGAATTTGTCAGATTTGGTAGATTGAAATAATAATATATAGTTACATAATCAGCTATACTACTGATCCGCCGGTTGTGGGAGATCTATACGCACACATGGGTGAGCTCGATGACACTGTGATGGGTAAAAAGACAACAAAGATGATGTATTTTTGTCATTCCAAACGGCTCGTTCTGAAACCCTGAGCGAAGCTGAATATTCATGAAGCAGACACATTTTATTGTCATTTTTTTCCAAGAACACTAAAGATTAGACTAGCGCTAACTCTGAGTCCATGTATCTCAGGGTTTTTGGTGAGTTTTACAGGGATGTCAACTGCACAATAAAATCAACCAGCAGCAAGACCAAAGTGTCTGCTTTATGACCTGCTTAAATGATAAGCTTTTTAACCACTTTACTGGACTTCAGATCCAAATCATCCTCTGACAGTCCTGGATATTGAACTACCTCAATGTATGCCATTTGCTTTTTTTTTTTCTCTCTTTTTTTTTTGCTTCTTTCTTTCATTTTATTCATGAGTCATGAGCTTCAGGATTAGTTTTTATCCTCAGAACATGTATAGAAACCTTTATGTTGACGTCTCGTTTTGTATGTAGATTGTGTTCACTGTACCGGATGTAGGCACTGTTTTGTATTTCAGTTCATTGTATTTCAGTGAAACCTCTGTGTGTGTGCAATACATAACCATTAATTCCATCTGTTACTGTAGATTTGTTACATGCTTTTATTTGTTTTACCACTACATTTTTGTTTATAATGTTTAGCCTTAGTGTTTTTTTTTATTTTTATAACAAAATATTACTGTGGAAGGCAGTGATTTTTAAAAGACAATATGTTCCACCAAGAAATTGTTGCACATTGCAACCAATGTCTGTTCAATCTAGACATTTAGTAGACCAGAGAGTACTGATAGTTCATTCAGTGGTCTATGGTTTTATTTAAAAGCCTGTATTTGTCTAGGAGATTAAGGCCAGTGGGGACAGGGAGGAAAATATGCCATGTGGATATAAAATCCCTAAAAAAATAAATGCAACAAAACAAAAAAAACAGCAGAGGTGTGTCCTGTTTTTTTTTTTTCTTCTTCTTTCTTTCTTTTTTTTTTTCTTTTCTTGGTTACATACTATAGTAAATAGTAAAAGCGGTTCATTTGCATAGATCACGTGTTTAATATGAATGTAGAGTCGTTGCACATGAAAAGGTCGGAAAGGAGTGGGGAGCGCTCTTCCTTTAGCCCCACCCCAGAATGCATTGCCCTCCCTCTGTCCCTCTTTCTGTCTCCAAGACCTCATATCCCTCCCTCCCCCTCTCTCCCCCCTTTTTCTCCCTCTCCGTCCCTCTCTCTCTCTCTCTCTCTCTCTCTCTCTCTCTCTCTCTCTCTCTCTCTCCCCCCCTCCTTTATGCGCTACATACAGCACAATGGAGGAGATTCCTGCTCGGCATGACACTCTTTCCTGTCGCTAAACAGCGAATAAAGAGCAAACATAAAGAGCATGGGCTAAAGATTTTCCGGATCGAAGACCAGCCCCCCCCCCCCAAAAAAAAAGAGAAAATGTTTTCCAAATTGCTTCTTAATGATGCACTGCAGAGGTCAGTGTTATGACATGCAAACATTACCTCCAGTTAATGCTATGTTTACGCTCTTCAGCATTTAGATTCACCTGGGCATCTTCTAATCAGTTGGTTTATAATCTAGTCTAATGATCTCTCCTTGTGATTACGAATGTCTTTGAAATCTAGATGTTAAGTATAGCGGTTAGGAGTTCATTTTCTGATCTATGGATTCATTTAAAATACTTGTATTTGTGTTAGGTGATCTAGATCATCACAAACTCCATGAAGGTATTAATTAAAAACCCCCGAACTTAAAAATTTTAAACCCTAATGCTTATGTATGACATAAGTCAGTATTTGTGTTTTTAACTGAACTTCATGTATTTTGTGTCCTATTTGCTCTTCTAACAATCTGTACCGTGTGAATGAGCAAGACACTCTCATTGTGACATCGCAGGCTGATGTGAGCCTGATAAGGTGTAAACCCGCAGAATGGGATGTCATGCTAGATTAGTGGGTCTGTTGAGAGAGCCGTCTTATCTGAGTAATTAAAGATATTGGCTGGAAGACGACAGAGAGGAAGCCTGCGAGGGAAGGAGGGGTGGAGGGAGGCGCCTTTGTGCGAGTGCTCTGTTGGGGGTACATGTGCGGGCCCAGGGAGGTACACCACATGTCTGAGCCGGTGTGAAGAAAGGATTGTAGGGTGGAGGTGGGGGGGCAGTTGAGTAATGGATCATTTTCACAACCTTTGTTTGAACAGCAGAGAGGGGGGGGAAGTGCTGGCACACTTTTAATTATTAGAAAGGGTTCTTTCCAAACCCAAACTAAAACAACATTGTGTAAAATCTTTTTTTCTTTTCTTTAAAAAAAGAAAAAGAAAGAAAAAGATGAATGCTATGAAAAAAAAGGGAAAAGATTTGGAAATTCAAATGAATTTGGGCTTGGAGACTCGTTTGACAGGATGCATCAGTCCTTTTTATAATTGTGTGTGTTGCGTTACTTTTCACATCATCAGCTTAAGACTTGGTTTTAAAAATCGCTCCAATAAATCCTTCAGCGGTGTCAACCGCAATGCTCCCGCAATGTTCTGGAACAAAGAGAACTGGCAAGGATTGTAGCAGGGGTATAACCTACCCTCGGGGCAGGACGCAATCTGAACGCCGACTGCCCCCCAGTGGTGGCAATTTTATGACTATTATGACGGTAATTAGATTTCTCTCTTTTTTCTTTTTTTTTTTTTCTTTTAAGAAACATTGATGAGCACAAGCAAACACTACCTCCATAAAAAGAGATTTTATTTAACCGTTTATCGTATATGTCGGTCATGTCGTCCACAGGCATGGTGATGCGTTTAGACTCTCTTGCTGGTTCGGATGAGGACGACCGGACCTTTAGCGGAGGTGGCCGAGGAAGTCTGTGTAACAAAGAAGGGTATTCAGGTTAGCGTGAAGAAAATAAATCGGCTGTGTGTGAAATCCTGACGTGCAAGGCAAAGTTAAAGTGTGCTCATACATTTTTTTGGGGGGAAAAAAATCTAAAGTCACAAAATTATGAAGTTCTGAAAGTTTTTGACTTGGTTGTTTAAAGTCCTAGAAATTCAGGATAAATTTTTTTTTTAATTCAATGTAAGTACAACAATCAGTCGTAAAAATCACAATGCAGAACATTACACCCAATATTGTGTCCACCAGGGCAGGTCTGTCCCCTCAGGCCATGATTCCGTATTGTCTGGACTCGTGCTGTGGCGTCTGGCACCGGGGTGTTAGATGTGGATCTTTTGGGTGGTGGGGCCTCCATGGATGCTCGATTTGATTGATTTCGTCGCCTGCTAAGCCCAGTGCGGCAGGCTGTGATGCAGTGAGTGTTCCGGTGCCTTTCTTTCTTATCATGGCCAGCTTTTGTACTACACTGGCTTTTCTGTGGAATCAGAACGGACGGGCTGGTCCTTGGTCCCGACAGGTATAAACGCACCTTGTGTGTCCATGATCCTTTCAATAGTTTACTGTTCTATAGCTGCAAATCAATGTTGTTCAGCTGACTTTGTGGTTGAGTTAGTGTTATGTCTGATCAGTGTATATTAATAATATAAATATACTGCTATATGATACTTATAATACCCAAGAATAGCATCATAAATAGTTCTATTAGTACAATCTATTCATTGTTAATCATTGATGTACCTCAACCAGCTTCCCTCCGCTGATCTCGACTATGTGGTTGTAGTTGGGGAATTGTGTCCTCAGCTTGTCCCCTTCCATGGTGACGGTTGCCTGGTGACGGTAAGAATAAATCCCATTTTAAAAATAGTCTTAATCAATCAAATCTGTGTTCCGTGCTGTAATGATGTCTTGCTGTCTTGCCCCACCCCCCTCCAAGTATAAGTATACAGTAGAGCTTTAGCTCTTCCAATGATGAGTTATAACAAGGAGTGAAGTGTTATTGGTACAGGAGGGACAGTCTCAGGCTTACCTTGAACTTCTTTCCTCCGATCGTCTCCATGTCGCACTCCTTACCGATAATGAACTTGTTGGTGATGCTGTGTTTGGCCGGGTAATGCTGAGTCCAGGAGAACTCGTTACCATTCTGAACCACTTCTGTCACAAGCTTGTAATCACGACCCTTCTCAATCACATCATCGGGGATACCTGAAATACAAAAGACGAATTATTGTCTTTATTTTATAAAAAGTTAAAATACTGTCTCTTTAACCTACGAGCTGTGTGTCCTCGTCCTTGTGGCAAGGTCTGTTTACATAGATGTGGAAAAACCCCTGCTGAAATTCTCAGAATATTAGCCCATAGACCCCATAGAAAATATAGTAAAAATTTCCAATAACCAATAATGGTGCTAAAACAGGACAAATCAGGTTTTAATAATGCTCTTTGTCCACAGAACTCTCCTGAATAAGACATTTTAAATTGAAATGTTTTTCTTTCTTTTTTTTTTTTTTTTTTGTGAAATCATTATACAACCTTATATTAGTACTTAAAATAAATAATAAATGTAATATTAAAAAAAACCTTAGCTATAGAAATGTAGAAAAATTTAGTCGTAGAGTAAAAAAAGTGGGGAATTGAAATAGGAATGTCCTATTACACTTGCCCTTATAGTGTTTATAGCTTAATAGGGATAAATATAAAAAAAATCTTTCATTCATTACCTACAAACATGCTTGAAACCTAATTGAAAGCAACAAAAATCCCTGGACATCATGAACATGTGATCTTCCTTGACAACTCTCAGATCTCATCTTCTGTCATTGCACACAACCTTGTATTGGTCATAATTATCCCTTCCATGGGGGTTTTTCCTGCCTCATGCTGCCGGTTTCTCATTAACGACATCAGGAGGATCGGTCCATTCCTATCCTCTAAAGCCACTTCGTCATTTCACTCCTGCCAGGTCGACTACCTCTGTGCACCATTTGAACTCTGCAAATGATCTAGACTGCAGCTGCATGACTTGTTTTTAACGCTTCCAAGTTCTCCCACACTCACCACTGATTCCACTTCTTGTAGCTGCGGGTTTAAAAAACTGGTTCTTGTTCACAAAACCAAAAAAATGCACAGTTCCCTTTTACAAACTAGCACTCGTCAGACACTAATGATGGGAAGTTTGGATCATTTTAGTGACTCGGTTGTTTGAATCTCATTCATCAAAGTGAACAAATCTTTTTTTGTTTTTTGAGTCATTTTGGTTCATTTGGTTCTTTTGATCAGAAATAAAATCAAATGTTACATTTTCAATAAACAAACACGAAACACGTCTACGTACACGATTTTTGGCTATAGTTCCAGTAGTGAAAATATTACAGTGCAGCTATGGACATATTATGATAAACAGAATGAGCAGCTCACCATCATATCTTCTGGTCCGATTCGTTCATTCTCTTACGCTATTCGTGTCTGTGGGAGTCACGTGACGAAAGAACGAACGAACGACTCGGACTACGAGATTAATTAGAAGAACCGCTCAATTCTGTTTCCTGTGTACTGCACCGCATAGCATCTACAGTATGGGAGTCACATGGGAAAAGAATGAACGATTCAGACCAAAAGACTCGAGAGGTAGTTACTTATTTCTGGTTCCTGTACATAACCTACGGAGGTTCTGCGATGCTTTGCGCATGCACGCTCAGTAGAAAAGGAATGAGTCACTCTGCGAGACTACTCGTTCTTCTGAGTCCCGTTAAAGACTCGTTCAAACAGAATGAATCGTTCATAAAGAACCAATCACTATCAGACACCATTCCCTTTGATGAACACTGCTAGATCTATCTCTCATTATCTAGTTTTTTCCTACTAACATAAATTTTATAGTATCAAGAACCTAGAAACCAATATTCAAAGCCCTTCTGTAGGTCGATCTGAATAAAGTCAACTCCCTAACTTGCATGGGCAAAAACATTAAGCATGTCTTTGTCTCCTGTGTCCTTGCTTCATTAAGAAGATTCTTTTATTCCGACAACTGATCACCTCCTGTAATGAACGTAATTAAATCCTGTACGCTTTCACCACGTCTAACAAATGAGATCTTTTAGAAAAAGGGTTACCGTGGAAACATGCTGTATAAAATTACACCGCAAGACTAATGGCATTGGCTATTTCTGAAAAAAAAAAAAAAGCTCTGCATATCTGCACGTCAGCTCTCGACATTTAACTTAAAAGAGCCAGCTCGGAAAAAGCTGACTTGTTCACCACATCACCGATTTACACCTCTATTTCCAGGCACTAAATCACTCACCGAGAAGTTTGCAGAAGTCATCATATCCCTGCTGAGTTTCAGTCTCCCACTTGCCAGAGAAAGACATGGCTGAATAGAGATGCTGTCTGTGAGGTATGAACGGACGGCTGATTTTAGAGGAAGGTACTCACTGAGACGTTTCTTCTGCTTAAATACGCGTCTCTTCCTGCTGACTCTGCAGCTTTATGACATGAGGACAGCAGTATCATAATCAGGCCATAAACCTGCACAATTGTCTGATGGCAAAATGACAAGTTGTTAAAATGTTGACCGCAAGGTTGCTCACCTACGTTAAATAACCCCTAGAGATCTGTACTGAATGACTTCATTCACTACCGTTAGTGTGCTAGAGCTACATATAGGTCTCATTGGGTTGTACTGCGCTCAAGTCAAACCAGGACTTTGCGAGATGCGATTGACATTTACAGAAGACTTCAAGTTTAGTACGGACTCTTAGAGACTCTTAGCAGCAGCAAAGCATTTAAATGGTGCAAACGTTTTTAAAGAAGGCCATATGTCCATATGAAACACTAGTGTAGTGGGGATTATATACAGAAATAAAGGCTTACTTTCATAACCGTCTTCTGTTATTCTGCACAACCAAAAGTCCTGGTTTGACTTGAACACCACTTAAATAAAATATAACCTATTTACTAATGTATATATATATATATATATATATATATATATATATATATATATATATACACACACACACACACATTTGCACGTATTCCCAAGCGTTGTAGCATATCTGATAAAACATGAGCTTTGTATGATTTTTGAGTTTTACTTTCAAGGTCAGATAAATGTAGTCCATGTGTTGCTCCAGGCCAAATATTCATAATTATGTGCATTGTACTATACCATAACCTTCCTATAAAACATCCATCCTTTCATTCATGATCTTATCCCGTGTAGGGTTGTGAATGGCTTGGAGCCTGTCCTAAGTAACTTAGGGCACAGGCCATGTGGGGAGTGAATCCAGCACTGTGTAGGGCACAAGTACCGCACACACTCATCATACACTACAGGCAATGTCGAAACACCAATGAGGCTATACAGCATGTTTTGCATATTATACATTACAATGAAAAGTACACATGCTACCAGATTTTATCTACACAAAATAATAACCAGGCTAATGTTAGCAAACCTGGTTAAGGTTTTACAAAATAGAGAATCGACCCTAATGTTAGCTTACAAACATATTGTGTTTGTGATTTCCACAATATGAGCTTATACACAATATAAACTAGCTTGCTTGTATTTGGTTTTAATCCCATGATATAATACTTATCTTAATATTAGGTCTCTAATAGTTAACCTCCTAAGCTACTGAACAGATAATGATGTGAAGAAATATTAGACAACCATTATTTGTTAGCTCTCTCACTCATCATCTATACCACCTTATCCTGTATATACACTTACACACTACAGCAATTAGCCTAATCTGCAGGTCTTTGGAAGGAAATCCACCAAGCACAGGGGGACAGGAATTGAGCCTAGCCAGGAATCGAACCCGGACCCTGTAGGTGCAAGACAACAGCTAACCATTACACCACCGTGCCGCCCTCTCTTCAGCTGTACCACTTTATCCTATATAGCCTATCCCAGGAGACTTGGGTATGGAGCAAGGTAGATCCTGGATGGGGTGCTAATCCATTGCATGGCAAACACACATATCCACGTTATCTGCTTTGTGATAATGACAACTGTAAAAAGCGCTATGCAAATAGAATTTAATTGAATTCAATTGAATATACATATCATATTAATGGCAGCACAAGTAGCCTCCCCTTGCCCTTGTATATAGGTAAAGCTCTTTACACTGCAGACAGAACACACTGGATAATCTGGGTAATCTTGTTGTTTCAGCATGTTGTGCTTACTCGAGCAAACTCTTCCCAACGTTCTGTAATTCCACACATTTCCAAAGTGTAGAAAGCAGCCAGTTTAAACCACATCAGAATCAAAATGTTCGCTGAACATGTCTTACAGAGGTCTTATAGAGGCAACGGCGAAAACTGAAAAATAACATTCTAAAAATTAGTAGGTTTTCTTTATGTATTAATGTCTACAGGTATTAAATATAAAAAAATAACGTGTTTTAGCTATCAGATTTATATTTACATTCATGTTTGCCTTTAAAAAAAGACTTATTTAATACTGATGAATTTTTTTATATTCCTTTTCAAAGCAGCTACACTGCTTTTATTATTCAGCCTCTGTTCGCTGGTCATAAGCATGCCTTATTTTATGCGTATTTATTTAAGCTCCTTTTCAAGTATTATATACGCCGACCAGACATAACATTAACACCACCACCAGGTGAAATGAATAACCTTGATTATCAATTATACAGTATACAACAGTAGCCTGTTGCCTGTGAGTTTTGAGTGAGACCCAGTATGTCAGCATGTCTACGGGGAATGAAGGCTAGGCTGTCTGATCCAATCTCAAGTAAAGCCAATGAAGCGCAAACCACTGGAAAAAGTCAATACTGGCCATGATAGAAAAGCACCAAAACAACCAGAACACCACAGCCTGCCAGATGTCGGGCCCAGCAGGCAAAGAGCCTACATCAGGAACCATCCGATCGAGCAGCCATTGGATGATCCATGGAGGCCCCAACCTGCAACTCAAAGCACCCAAAAGATTCTCTTGTGCCAGACACCGAAGCACACTCCCAAGGACTCAAAACCTATGTGGTTTTTACTGTTAATGGTTTTACTATTATAGTTGATCAATTTAGTATAAGCAGTATTTTGTTTTCAGCTAACTGGCCTTATAAACCTTATTTATTTATTTATTTATTTATTTTAGCAGTTTTGATACTAAAACTCTATTTTGAACATTTGGGAACATTTCAGAGCAGTTAGCTGAAAGGGAAAATACAGGTCGCAGCTTGTGTATGACCCGCAGGTCAGTGCCCTTCAACACATAAAACTCAATGCCAGCTTCACATAGATTACACCTTAAATTGCAACACTGGTTCGGTTTGTTTAAGGCGAATAAACTGGTCCCTTTCTTCCTTATGCCACTGATAAATATCAAATACGTAAGCTCAAATATGCTACAGGTTCTTCAGCTTCTTCTGAATGTCTACATCCAAACATGTATGTGAGATGCAAATATTTGGACTCAATCTGAGATTAGACACTGAAAATAAAAGGCTATTGATTAACAGATATGATCATATATTTTGACATATTGACAATTGCATGTACTGGCAACCATACAGTAAGGTGTGCCTTCTACGTAGTTGCCTGAAATTAAAATAATTTCTCTTATATATGGGACATATTATACATTATATAAAATGTATTGAAGCAAGTTGAGATTCTGTTGGACTGCTGACCAGGTGGTTCCTAGTTCGAGCCCAGATGCCACCGGGTTGCCATTGTCGGACCATTGAGAATGGTTCTTAGCTGCCAAGTGCTCAGATACAATTGGGCATTGAGCTTGCAACCTGACCCTGTAAACAAATATATATATCTATATATATATCTATATCTATATATATATATATATATATATATATATATATATATATATATATATATATATATATATTAAATGGGGAAAAAATCAATAACGTAGCCTCCTGGGTTTTACCTAAAAATAGAAAGGAGCGAGTGTGACAAAGTTACCAAAAGAACTCATATTCTGGAGCATGCTCGGTAAAACCAGACCAAATACTGCCCGTTTATTGTTTATGGTTTTTCTTAATGCTTTTTTTTTTTATGTAGAAGTGTTTTCAAAAGCATCAAAGCATATGGCTTTTGTCTGGATGTTCCCAAGACTTTCGCACAGTACTGTAAATAAAACAGCTGTTAGGTTTTACTGAGCATGCTGGAGAATATGAGTTCTTTTGTTAACTTCGTCACACTCGCTCCTTTCTATTTTCATGCAAAACCCAGGAGTCTACATTATTGATTTTTTTTTTCCCATCTGAAAACTGCTCTGTCATGTAATATGTCACTTTCGTTACAGGCATGCAAATATTCTCCTGTAATGTTATTTATTCATTAATTTTAGTGTATCTTTGTAGGGAATGTACAAAATAATGCAGGCGTAATAAACTTAAATAGCAAAATTTGTACTACAGATAATATGGCGCCTAAGACTTTTGCACAGTACTGTACTCTATATATCCCTTGTCGAACCATACAAGGAATCACATGGAACCATACACCGTTAAACATAGAGAAAAAATAAAATCAGCAGTTTGATTTTGCCGAACACAAATGAGGACATGTTGCAATAACAGAGCGAAGGCATCAGAACAGAGCTGGCCAGCTGATATACAGGCTCTTGTTAAACATGAGAGGTTTCTCTTTTTAGTACTCCATAATTGTAAATCTGTCAAATTGATGTGATCAATAAAGTTTTTATTCTCGTAACACCTGTGTGAATGACTATAAAGGCAGAGAATAATTACATCATAATGACGACTTCACAGACCCAGGCCCCATCACTACTTTATTAAATAATATATCATTACAACAATTAATTAATGTGTGATATTTTTTAATGTGTCTATTTCTGTCTCCACTTCAGAAACACCCTAATCATATTGTTGGTTGAGCTTGGTTACTAGGATACATCGAATTGTTTCAGGGTCACTTTGTGCTGCAGTAAGAAAACGTTTTTGTATTATTTGAGCCAGAAATCACATCATGTGGAGGTATTTTGGCCCACTTTTCTTTTCAGAATTGTTTTAATTCAGCCACATTCGAGGGTTCAACCAGTTAAAGGTCATGCCACAGCCTCTTAATCGAATCGAATGATTAAGCCTTCTTCTTCTTTTTTCGTTTTTTTGGTTTGAGCCATTCAGAGATGGACTTGCTGGTGTGTTTGTTTTGGATCATTGTCCTGCTTCAGGACTTTCAGATAGAGCACAGAATTCATGGTTCCATCAACTACGGTAAGTCGTCCAGGTCCTGAAGCTACAAAGACCTTCAGACCATCACTCTACCACCACCGTGTTTGACTGTTGTTATGATGTTATTTCACAAAATACTGTGTTCGTTTTATGCCAGATGCAACAGGGCACACACCTTCCAAAATTTTCCACTTTTGTCTTATCGCTCAGAATATTTGCCCAGAAGTCTTGGGGAGAATCAAGATATTTCATTTCATTGAAGCCTGTCAGATATGCAAAACAAAAGAAAAAAATCAGGAAGAGGCAAATATTTTTCATGGCACTGTAGATTGAAGCCTCGGTGGAAAACCTTCTGAGCAGAGTCAAGGTTATTGTAAGAGCAAAGCAAGGACTAACGCCGAAACACTAATGACCATATAAGGTATACTTACAGCAAAGGCAGTGCAATATCGTCTATGAAATGTTTATACAGTATATTCAGTTTAAAGTATGACTTTAAGGACACCGGATTAATAGAATGTTATCTGTTTTATGACCAATGAGTCATTGACCCCAGCTTTTAAGGGACATATGAGTCTTCTCAGGTTGTTCCAAAATGTGACCAGGGTAGCATTAAGTGACGTGATTACAATATGACTATTTAACCAGCGTCCTTCACAGATCTCGAAAGAAGAACAAATTGATGCCCATAAACTATAGTGGAAGATAAACTTTTACAACACTGTCATACAAAGCGTTCTTTAAGGTTTCACAATAAATGTAATGTGATGAAATCTTGCAGTGAGGACGAGTCACTTAAGTAAAATCGACAATTTCCCCCTTTTTTATTAGCTTAGTGAACATTTTGTTTCAATCATCACTTGGTTCTACTGCAAACACTGTATTTTTATAACAGCATGAAAAACAGCGTATTTTATTGTTTTCATATTGTATAACAGATGTAAATAAAGTGTAGGAAGTAATATTATAAATGAATGATTATTTGCTTGTTAAATAGCAGTTTCTTAAATAAGCTATTAATATACTGTGCTAAATTCTTTTGCACCAGGCAAACTTATGCAAATCTTGAGCTCATGCACTTGCACTTGCTCGATCGCTCGCATTTATCCATTCGCTCTCTGTCTCTCTTTTCTTTCTATCTTACCTTTTAACAGATCGAGCACATGGACGTATGCATACACAGAACCTGGTATACCTGTGCTCATGATTTTAAAAAATGAAAAGGAATGGTGGCAGAGATGAGATATTGGAATTGTAATGAGGTAGACAGAGAAACAGAAGATAATGTGGTGCTTATGAAATAGAATGGTTAATTAAAGGAATATTACTGAAAAACAGGGAATTCTCAGTCCAAGTTTGACTTGATCATGATGTGAAAATATAAATTAAGGGAACATTTAATCCCAGGTTGACATGTGTATGTGCGTGTATACCCACTGAAGTGCCATAGTACCTACCCTGATACCCTGAAGTCTTATTGTGCCTACCATGCCAATGTCTGATGTACCATGGTAACATGATATGTAGTATAGTTTACCATAATTAAAGACCATAATGGTAACTTTAAATGAACTTATCCTCAGCAGCTGATGTAAGTCTTGGTCTATGTTCCCGGGCGCTGTCCTCCTGAGCGCCAGGTTCATCCTGGGGTTTAATGTTGTTTTGTAAATACACTTAAAGATACTGTACATTCTTGCACTTTTCCAGCTAGACTGAACTTCAAGGCTTAAAGTAATAACAGACTGTTGTTTGTCTTTACATAATGATTTAAATTACATAATTCCATGTGGGTTATTTCATATTTTTAATGTCTTCAAGTTTTGTGCTACAGTGGACAAAATATAATAAAAACATTGCATTATAATCATGCCAATGCGATGGCTTAGTGATTAGCAGTGTTGTGCATACTGTGTGCATGGTGGGTTTCCTCCGGGTACTTTGGTCTCCTCCCACAGTCCAGACATGCAGTATGTTGTTTATAAAATATACACTATATCGACAAAAGTATTTGGCCAAACCTGTTTATTATTCAACTTAGGTGTTTCAATTAGGTACCTTATCCCTAATGAAGGCCAATCTTAATGCTTAAATTCAGTTTTACTCTGACAAAATCTGGCTGGACAGACAGAAAATTTTCTGAGACTGGTTTCGCGACCTCCAATGTGTGAAACGTAATGATATCACTGAAAAGGTTCTGACCAATGTACAGACAAAACATTTCTTTTATTTATATAAATCTGTTGAGGTGTGTTCGAGAAATCCATTTTATAATTGAAGGGGTCCCTGGCTATATATTACAACAACAACAACAACAAAAAAAGTTTAAGCACCCTGCTGCAAAGAGTCCAACGTGCATACAACTCAACACTGCCCCTTGTGGTCACAAACTTGTTAGAGCGAAGCAATATTGACAAAACAGAAGCCAATCACATTAGCGTTTCCAGAGCGTCCATTTGAATGGCAGTCATTTGAGCCACTCAATGAAGGGCTTGCGCTGTGTTACCCAATAGCGAGTGCGCTTAGTTGACCAATGGGCGGGATCATCGCTTATCAGTAGGAGAGGGCCAAGTAGTAGTTGCAAAGCGGAAAGAAAATGGCGGCCGTGGCTGCGGAGCCAGGAGCTGCTGCTGCTGCATCAACAACAACAGGGGGGGACGGGCTCGAGTACGCAGCGGAGCCCGGTGAGCATGCGGCCGGCTTAGAGCCTGACTCTGCGTCGGGCTTCGTCCCGAAAATGGAGCAGTGTCACCAGGCTGAGAGTGTGGATGCAGTTCAGGAATGCAGTCAGGTCCGGATGGAAATGAGAAGGCCGGACCTGAGAGTCGCGGGAAACGCGCTCGAGGATGGACACAGCGACTCGGACGAGCGCGTGCACACGGAGTGCACGCATAACGACACCGGGCCCGCAGAGGAGCGCGCGGGCGAGTCGTTTTCTCCAAACGCACCGGCTGTTAATAACGAGGTCAGTCCTGCACATGCCTGCTTTCCGCCCTGCTCCGGTTCACATCCTGAACCGTCCTCGCGTTCGTTCTCCGCTCGAGCGGACGCCGTGACTGGACCGGCAGACGGTGATCCCGAACCGGTGTGTCCTGCTGATCTGGAGCACGAGACAATCCCCGAGCCCGAAGCTGTAGACAGTGATGCTGCTCCCTGCTCCAACTGCGAACCTGCACAGGATGCTTTCCCTGCACGCGCCCAGTCTCCCGAGCCGCAGTCCGCTTCATCAGAGGAGACCTCGCTGAGAGACTGCACCAGCGACTCTTCCAACACCTCGAGTAAGGACTCTGTGCAACTTCCAGCAGTGAGCCATCAGCCTCATTCCTCCCCGGAGCCGGAGGATGCGAGTTCAGGCGTGTGTGACCCGGGTGTGAGCCCCGAGCCCGAGCAGAAAGTGTGTGCAGAAAGTGTGGACAGGCAACCCGAGCAGATCTGCGGGCTCGTGCCTGGTTCCGAGGTTCGGGTCTCACTAGATCACATCATCGACGATGCACTTGTTGTGTCGTTTCGTTTAGGCGAGAAGATCTTCTCCGGGGTCCTCATGGACCTTTCCAAAAGGTAAACACCTGTTTTCTTTCTGCTGCGAGAAACCTGATCATGGCTCGTGCGTCCTCACCTGTCCTCCTCAGTCCTGAGTGGCACTGTCAAAAATCCTTGTTTACCTTTTGGGGTGGTCAGGATGAAGCTCCACCCACTACACATGGCACCATTATACTATTCTCATGTTTAGTAGGAATGCACTGATCTGGTACCGAGTATTGCCATCAGGCTGATTTATTAACCTGGAACGAGTGTGATGTAATCAGATTAGACATCACAGATGCCCTGTGAATTTGAGACACCTTACACATCATGCAAATGACCCCGAGGACACACAGTCACTTAAAGGACATCATCCTTATGCATGTAGCTTACGAGTCTGTGAGAACCGGATCACTATCGGGTATCGTTTAACATATAAGACTCAGATATTTGATATTAATGTAACACAATAAATTTACAAGCTGAAGATTCAGTCAGCCTATAATTCCCTGACGCCGAGTCCACATTGGAAATCAAGGTTAAGCGCTACATGCGAAGGACATCCTGAGTTTTCCTTAACCCAGTAATCTTATAAACGAACGAGGCATGTTTACACTGATTAATTTTTCACGAATTGAGGCTTATGCCTAGGGTCATGCGTTGTACCTTCTTATACAAACACTGGAAAAAGAGGAGTTTTGGGGACATCATTTTCATGTGTGGGGAAAGGATTCATATTTAGAAATTGTGAAACCATATGGATAGTATTATGTTTTTTTTTTTTTTTTGCATTTTAATATCTTGAGATCTGCAGGAGCCTGGAATTGTCGAGATGAAAACTAGACCCTTATGTATGGAATAATACGTCTGTGACAGATTTAACTGAATGTTAATTATATCTCATATCTTTCATATTTCAGTCATAGGTTTTAATGACAAAAAGTAGTAATAATATCACTAATAAGTGATAGGTTAACAAGTTTCATTAGAAATCCCAGTTTCTCCATTAAAAACAAAGCAGTTTAAATATGCTCTACCTGGTCACTAAACATAAATGCGTGTTTGGCTTCATGGGTAAATCTGTGGGTTTGTCTTAGATATTGATATTTGATACAAGTGGACTCCAGCTGGTGAGGTTCATGCAGGAATGAGCACCACATGCTTTTGCAACAATGAAATGTGGACCCCTAAATGTTTTCGTAATATCGCTTAAAAGTTCTGTCCCGAACACCAGTTGGTTTTCTTTTCAGAGAATTCTTTTAGAAAGCTAAGAACGCTTAACTATTCTAAGACCCCTTCAGAAATGTGTGGCTATAAATGAGTAAAAAAAAAAAAAACAGGCACAAAAAAAGGCAGCCTTTGTTTTTCACAATTTCTGCTGATGAATGATGAAAACGCCACTAATCTGTTTTGCGTAAATCGTACACTTTAGTAATGTTTCTGCAAGGAGAGTTTCATAAAGTCGTCACACACTGTTTTAGTCTTAAAGCACGCTACAATCTGACATGCTCTAGTCCTCCAATCTCAAGATTTGACCTGATGAGATGATTATTCCGAAATGCTTTCATGCTTATTAGTGTTAGAATGGTTATTTATATTTTTGTAGTCTTGCTATAATCTCCAACCTGTCTCCTATCAGCACTTTCTGAAATATGCAAACTAGACATTTTTTTGCATAACTCAAGCCTTTCACCAGTATCAGCAAGAGTTAACGTACTGCTGCGTCATGGATAATTCCATGAATGAACGGCTGTTCCTATTAAAGTGGCCGGCAAGGGTAGGTTATTAGTTAATACACACTGATGCAGGTATACGATCTGGGTAGTAGATGAAACCTAATACTACCTTCGTACCTTCTCGCTTTTTGTATAATATAAATTGCTAACGTATGGTCAGGTCCAGCAATCAACTAGTAATTTGCTACTAATGGAAATAAATAATTGTGAGTAAATATGCTGCATGTTCATAATGTGTAAAGAAAACGTTCTTGGGTTGGATACATACTTGGGTTGGAAATCCAAATCTTTACCACTCTAGCACTGCACGCCAACGTCAGTGTGAAAGTAAACACCCCTAGATGTTTTTCGAAAATTGGCACTAGATAAGAAATGTCACTTCTTTACAGAGAGTTGTGTTGTGTTCTAGCCGTCTGTCGTCTGTAAGCTTTTTTTTTTTTTTTTAATTTAACAGTAACTGGCCAAACAATTTCCTCCAGTTCTGATTAGACATGCCATATGGCCACACAAGTTACAAGCAGAGTGTGTACAGTAATATAGTACCTACTGCTCCAGTTATATTTGTACATTTATTTAATGACCTTATTGCTTTATGTTGTACAGTACTTGGTAACCCATGAGGAAATGTATACAAGTGAGATGGGAGCATTGGGCTTTTCCTGTTATTTAATCCTATATGACGCTTCATTTACCTGGTAATGCATAGTTTATAAGTGATTAATATACAGTGTAATCATCATTTTTTGCTTCCTCACACCCTGCGCTAGGAGGTTTCGTGCACTCAGTCCCAGCCGTTCTGCATCATAGCTTTGAAACGATGTGCTGGCCATATTTAGTCAGCAGCAGGTCGAAGGAGATCTTCATTTGCATTTTTGGCCTCGGGTCCCCTTAAGTTTGTTAGATCTCATCTCATCTTGAAAAAACTTGATCTTTTAATTAATGTCTGAAAGAAAAACTGCAAGCTGTGTGTTTTATTCACAGGCGTGTGACACGTGAAGTTGCTTTTCCTACCAGACCTTGATTTCTGCAAAGTTTTAAAAAAAAAGCATCACAGAATTTATTACACAATTAAAATAGTGTGACATGGATTGCACAATCCTTTGATAAACAACAGAACAAAAAACAGACATAATTCCTACATCTTTTGTTGTTTTGTTTAGTTTTTCACAATTTGAACATCAGAAGCAACTAATTACCTAACTAAGTGTTTTCAATACCAAATGACATAACATAAGTTGACATAATATAAGTCATGAAGGTGCATTGGACAAACACATACATTAACTAAATAGCAGTGTAAATTTTGTAGGTATTTAATGAGTCTGCATGAGTTTGAGAGTCTCTGCTGCTTTCAGCCACTGTCTTCTAAGGACGGGGAAAAAATCAATTCATTTATGACTCGCGATTCTTTTGTGTGTCGATTTGTGTTTCACCACGCTGACGCCAAAATCGATTTAAGAAAACTGTTTTTACATTTATACTAGAGATGCACCAGTCGATCGACCAGTGACCAGAATCGGCTGTTTTTCACTCTGATTGGCAGAGACTGGTGATCCACCGCTCAGACTCAGATAAAAACAATTCTGTGCCAAATACATGAGCTTCCGAGTAGCGCGTCTCCTGCGTTAAAAGCCTCCGATCTGCCTTTTACTCCAAACTCGACTCCACTCATTACACTCGTACTCATTACTCATGGTACTGGTATATGCTTACACAAGCACCCGCGAGAAGCTGCTCAACTAATATAAGGAACAGGCTACATTTAATTACTCATGGTACATTCAGTGGAGAAACTGTTTAATAAGGCTAAGGTATACATCTTTTGATTTACAATTTTCATTATGACAACGTTTGTTTTTTTTAAAGGTTCAAGGTATTAAAATTGTAACAAAATTTAACATTGAATTGGGATGTTAATAAAATCAGAATCTAGGTATCTTCTGTGTGAAATCAGTAGGTCCGGTCATAAAATATTAGATGTTTAAAGATTTCCGATGGTAAACAAGAAACTAATTCTCTGAAGATGTTCAGAATATAATTGAGATGAAATGTATTCTGAATTCACTTTTTAGATATTTACATCTTTCCACTCTCTGTCCTCAGATTTGGACCCTATGGAATTCCAATAACTGTGTTTCCCAAGAGAGAGTACAAGGACAAACCAGAATCTATGCAGCTTAAGGTGGAGGCATTCCAGTCAGAGACTGAGAAAGGAGTTGCCCAAGGAACTCCTGACATCCTTTCAGAAGAACCTGTGCAGGGGTCTTCAGTGGCTCAACCTAGTCCTAACCCTGAGCCCAACCCATGGACCGTAAAACCCCCGCCTTTGTTTCAGGAGGGGGCTCCTTACCCGCCTCCGCTGTTCATCAGGGACACCTACAACCAGTCGTTACCTCAGCCTCCACCTCGCAAGATCAAACGGCCAAAGCGCAGGCTGTACAGAGAGGAGCCCACCTCTATTATGAATGCCATCAAGCTTCGACCGAGACAAGTGCTATGTGATAAATGCAAAGGGGCTGTGGTACAAGGGGACAAGCGCGAAACGCGCAGAGGACCCATATCAGACTGCCGGAGTGATGATGCAAAGCGTCGGCGCAATGAGAGCACAGCTCCGGGTGCTGGGAAGCGAGCACGCAACGAGGCACGCTCAGAGGACAGGAGCCGCTCGGCCGATGTGTCCAAGCGGCAAGCTGCAGCGATACGGGTCACTTCTTCAACCCCATCCTCTCTGGCCCAGAGCCATGTGAAAGGAGCAGCTGCAGGGAGTCGAGTGATTAAAGGAGTGTCCGCCGCAGCACCGGCCTCAGCCACTTCCCGAGTCCAGCTCGGTGCCAAGAAAGTGCTGCAGAGCAAAAACGTTGACCACTCGAAAGCACGTGAAGTGCTGAAGATGGCCAAAGCACAGAAGCGGCAAAGGGAATCGGTCACCGGCAGCAGTGGTAACACGAAGGCCATGACGAGGGCCGCGGCTCTTCAGGAGTCCCACCAGAAGGTCCACTTTACCCGACGACTGCAGCAGATTAGTGGAGGAGGACCAGGCATGTCCAACCCGCTGCCACCCAGGATGCGCATCAAGCCTCAAAGGTACCGTAATGAAGAAAATGATTCTTCTTCATGTAAGCCTCCTTGCTTGGAGAAAGTGCCGGGAGGAGGGCGTTTAACGCTGCCTAAACTAGCTGCTCCTCGCTGCACCTCCACACGCTCTACAGGCCAGGCCACTGCTGCTGCAGAGCCCCAGGGCCCAGACAGCGAGCTGGAATCTCCATTGAGGCAGGTGCGACCCAAACCCCAACCGCTCTCCCAGCCACCTATGGACCACAGCAAACCACAGCCTGAGCCAGAGGAACAGGGGCAGGAGATGCGTGGGAGCAAGGCTGGCAACCTGGTGGTATACATGACCCTGAAACCCAGGCAGCCTGACTCCTCTAGTACCTCCATGTGCAGCGTCGATAGTGCAGATGACTTAAAGTCATCAAACTCGGAGTGTAGCTCGACCGAGACCCTTGACTTCCCTCCGCCTGGCGATTTTCGATCTGCCTCTGCCCCTGGCACATCTTCCACTTTTGTCCCTGCCTCTGCCTCTGCTCCCAAGGATTCAAAAAAGCGCAGTAAATCCCTCAAAGCTGCAGTTTTTTCCAAAAATGTCTCAAAGTGTGTTGCTCTGGATGGCAGGAACATTTGTGTAGGGGACATTGTGTGGGCTAAAATACTTGGCTTCCCTTGGTGGCCTGCCCGCATCTTAGCTATTACAGTGAGCCGCAAAGATAACGGGCTTTTAGTCAGACAGGAGGCCCGTGTCTCCTGGTTTGGGTCACCTACCACTTCCTTCCTGGCAATTACTCAACTTGCTCCCTTTCTCGAAAACTTCCAGTCTCGCTTTGACAAGAAGAGAAAGGGCCTGTATCGTAAAGCCATCACAGAGGCCGCCAAGGCTGCCAAACAGCTCACTCCTGAGGTTCGCGCCTTGCTAACTCAGTTTGAGACGTGAGTCTGTGTGCCTTTGAAAAGTAGGCAAAGCAGGCATGGCTTTTGCCCCATAGCCCTTTCGAAAAAGAAAGAATACACTCTTTACCCCTTACCGTACCCAGCCACCTTCCAGAGAGAAGCATAAAAAAAGTTTCAGGCCAGTCAACAGGACTCGCTTATTTTCATGGAAAAAGAAATTAGGGGGTCTGGGGAGCCGAATGTCGTTGAAAGTTGACAGAGATGCTTAATAATAATAATAATAATAATAATGATGATGATGATGATGATGATGATGATAGGAAACGGTTGTCATGTTTCATGTGATGAAATTTTCTCATGTATAATTTATCTTTCTTTTGAGTCTTTATGCCATATGGAATCTCATTTGATATTTTTAACATCAGTATATTACTGTACTAGTGCATAATTAAGCCCCTTTTTTCTTCCCAGATCACTCATTTGCTTAGTGTCCTATAGTAAAAGAGTCCGTTGGTGCAAAAAAAAAAAAAAAAGGTATTATTTTTTATTATTAATGTTATTATTCCTAGTCTTTTAAATAGTATTTATTGAATTGGACTTAGACAGGATAAATGGTTTTATTGCTTAAAGGACATTTCAGGGAGATGTGAATGTTAATCCAGATTCAGACAGATTAAAGGCATCTCTGTTGTTACTAGTTTATAGCTTCTTTGTGGGTGTGTTGAAAGGAGGCACTGTGGGCTTTGATGGATATGATTTAGTGGTCATGTGGAGTTCGACCCACTCTGCTAGAAACGTCTCTTACTCCAACACTCTCTGTAAAAACCGAATGACACAGGACATTAAGGCCCGTGCATAAGAAAGACAAGACGGTAAAAATGTGAAAAAAGACCCTGGTGGGTACAAAGTCTCTAACTCAGGTAGATGAAGAGACTTGCCTGGTGCTGCTCCTCCTTTATAGTCAGATTTAATCAGATGCTGGATCCTCAGTCTGAGGAGAAGAGAGGCGTCTCGATCTGGGTGCGGTTCTTGGCCAGCGGTGGCTTTGCAGGTCGCAGTTTAGCTGAGGTTTTGTCGGAGGTGCGTTCAAGCCAAAGCCGCCTCAAGTGCCAGGGAGCGGAGTGAGCAGAGGCCCTGTTCATCACTTTAACAGATAAAACCAGAAGCAGACGTGCCAGTCGAAGTGAGCAGCCCTGATTCCCACCCTCACAGCTGCATCTGCTCGCTTCACTTCTCCTTCATCCCCTCACCCATTTCACAGCTCTTCTCTTCTCCAGTGTTCTCCTCCATTTCACACCGTCTCGCATCTTCTTTCTCTGCTCCTTCCTTTCCCACGTCTTCGTCTTCCACTCTCTCTGACATTTGTATCGATATCTGAAACATTTTCCTCAGATGTTGATGCCCTTTCGTTCTCGCGTGGCCGCAGTCGTTTGTTTTTGTTCATCCGTTATTCATGGCCGTGCTTCATCATGAGCACGCCTTGTTACAATCGAGCATTAAAATTCATAAAAAAGTTGCATTATACCGTTAAGAGAAGACTGTTATTAAACTGTCTTGCTGAAAACTAGCGCACTGAAGCACAAGACAGAAGTTAAATTATGTTTAATCATAATTAAGTTAAAGTAAAAAAAAAAAAAAATTTTTTTTATTGTTGGCTTGCTAGTTCAACAATTTTTTTTTCTTCTGATTTTAGTGTTTTTGTCTCTTGGAGGAATGTTTTAAATAGTGTTTTTTGTTGTTGTTGTGCCTGAACTTTATTTTTCATAGTGTCATATCACCCTTTTTTTTCTTTTTTTTTTTGGATCACAGGGCTGAACATGTGAGATACACAATAGTGTATATAGATATAAATACATATACAGTATTCAACATGTATTTTAGCAGATGAATGGGGTGATGATACGGCATCCTGAGAACATTTCATACCTGAGAACAAAGGGTTTACATTTGTATGAAGCAAGTTTTGTTAAACAGGAAATGTGTAATTTCTCTGTATCTATGTTTGTCCCACTTACACTAGCATTCTGAACTATATTTTTCTCCTCCTGAGAAGGGATTTACTGTAGGAGAGCCTCGTCTTCACAAGTACGCAAATAGACAGAGATCGGGAGCTTGATCGCAAAAAAAAAAAAAAAACAGAAACAAAAAAGAGGAAACACTTTGCTTGGTAGACCACACTGACTGACTGACTGACTGACGTTTATTTGTCGAAATCAGAGCAAAATGGTATTTATTTTCGGTGGTTGGCTTTGTTTCATTTCGATCTCTTTATTTTTTACGTTTATTATTTCTATCTGTTTGCAGGTCAGAGAATGCTGTAAAACAATTGAAAAAAATAATTACAGTGGAAGATATTGTGTACATGTTTTCTGATGTTTTAAGAGTATATAAATAAAATGTGAACTTCAAGAATTTTACCTAGTTGTCATTATTTTTTTGTATCTTCCCTGACTAATGCATTTCATCTAAAATACCTCTAAAGCCATAGACGAGATTAGTCAGAGCTCTGTAACACTTAACATGCATTACTCCAAAACGGGGAAAAAAGCCGACTATTGTCAAACTTCAGAATAATCAAGTAGAGCTGTTCTCAGGAAAAAAAAAAATATTGTGTTCAAATAAAAGTTTATTTTCTCACCTGCAAACAGATGAGTAAAGGTTAGAACAGAACGGATGTGCTAAGATCGCATGTCACATTTAAATGTTACGCACGTTTTGACTGAGTTATTGTCTGTAGTTCAAACCTAATTATTTCAATTTTTGAAACTGCTGGGAAAACCTTTTACTCTGTGAAATGTGTGTGATTTAATTGATAATGCAATTTAGTCCATCTTTTTTTCTCAATTCATTATTCAAAATCAATTCATGCTTTTATAATTTAATTTGTTTGTTTTTTAAATAATTTACAAATGCAAATTTTATTTTTTTTTTTTTTATTGGAACATTTAAAAAAATATACCACAGCATTTGCAGAAAATACAAATTGCTTGCATCCTTTGCAAACAGTCATGTTTTGCAAGAGTCCTCTTCTTTTGATTTTTTAGGTGGTTTGGTGCAATACCACCACCTACTGGACTGGAGTGTGGAGCAGAAGATTGGCAGGAAGGAAAAAAAGCATTTTACAAGACAATCAATCAATAAGTCACAATGTTTATTTCATGCTTTTTGTAGTTTTTAAAACTTTAATTTTTTTTATACAAATCAGGCAGTAAACTTAAGTACTATTGATTTTTAAGCAAATTGAAAATTGCAATGGCGAGCAAAAAAAATGTAATCAAAATGATAGTCTACTTATGATTTGCAGATCTAATATACTCTGTCACATTATGTATAAGACCATCAAGGTCACAACTACAGAGGTTTTTATTTTTGAAGCAACAATTGTGGAAATTTTTTTAACCCTGCTTTAGATATAGTGTATGTTTGTTTTTCGTCAATCTGGCTCCTTACTCACGTTTGCAGGCAAAAAAAAATCTACCACATAGTCAAGGTGCGTTCAAGTCAAACCGGGACTTTTGACTTCAATGCACAACCTCATACTTCTCACTCCACCACTTGCACGTTACAAGAACTCGGCTGGTAATTATTGCCACATCACCATGTCGTCCAGATTTCGCTTTTAAGTATTTGCATCTGCTTAAGGGGGGCCAGTGTTTCAGATGTGAAGCAGGCGCTTTGATCATGGCTCGGCCTACTGAAAAAAAACGTTCTACATTGATGGTATCCAAGCACTAGTGAAATTCTTGGATATGTGCATTCATGTTGCAGGGGATTGTATAGAGAAATAAAAAGAGGTGTTACTCTAATAAATATGTTCTGATATTCTGGACAATCAAAAGTCCCGGTTTGACACGAATGCCGCTCGTACATGAAATATAGTTATGAATTCTTAAAATTGAGGTGCCAAACATGTTATAAAGAAACGGGACAAAACCTAATCTCTGTAATTCAGCTGCAGCGATATCTGGAGGGTTTTCCCAGACTGTGACAAAGACTTCATCAATATTTAAAATTTTGATGAAATATATATATAAAAATATATATATTTTTTGATGAAAATCTATGTTTTTCTTTTCATTTCAAACCCAAACTTACATCGACACTAACTATATAATTTGAAATAGAACATCGGACATCGCACCGCTCGGCTGTTTTTGTATTCTGTATGTACGCAAGTGTTATGAAGAACACCAATTTGAGGATTTATATTTTTCGATACATTTTTGAAGATGTCCATACTGTGTGTGTGCATGAAGGGGGATTCTTTTTCTATTTTAAAGCCATTTAATTGAGACGGCGTGCTTGTGTATTTCATCAGATGAACCCGCAGTGTTGCTTCTCTACCAACCGTCTGACCTGTTGTTCTCTCTGCTCTCTTCCAGTGCTGCAACAGTGAAGGGATGCTGATTGGTCTGTTACCCGGGACACTGCCATTGGCCGAGAGCCAGCAGGATGGGAAGCCGTCCTCACTGAGAGAACCAGGTGTAATGGAAAGAAAATATTTTTTATTTAAGAATAATTATATATTTATAATAGTGAATTTAAGACTGTCCAACTCCTGCTCAAACAATCATGCTGATCCTGCTCGATTGTTTTGGCTCCTTTTTTCTCCTGTGCACATTCACAGTCACAGCATGTTTGAGTAAGGACGTCTGCAATACTGGACGGCACAGATTTGTTTTTGTTTTTTTGTTGTTGTTGTTGTTTTTTTTTTTGTTTTTTTTTTAACTGTTATAAATTATAAAAGTGGTGTCCAGGCGTCAGGGTGGACGCAGGGGTTTTTACGTGTATGTCTGTCTCTGATGAAAAGAAGAATGAAGAATTCATTTCGAAATGATGGAAACCTTTTCTATGTGAAATGCAATAAATATTGCATGTGCTATGCTTCAGAGGACACTTGCAGAGCTCTGGGGAGAGATCGCTGTTCGGAGGTGATGAATAAACGCCAGTGTTTCCTTCAGAAATGTTCCTCATGCAGGTTTTTTTTTTTTTTTGTATGAAGAGAAGACGTCTGAGCTTTAAAACAGAGACAAAACGAAGTGCTACTGCTCAGTAGTGAAAATAAAACTCACTTCTGCAGAAGGAAAGAAGATACTAAATTACGAGGTGCGTTCAAGTCAAACCGCTATGAAAACAGCAATGAGAGTTAAAACTTAAATGTTTATTTCTATATATGATCCCCCGTATGATATATGATACACTAATTTGCTTATCCCAGTGTTTCACTAGTGCTCGGATACCAACAAATTGTTGAGTTTTCTCAGCCATGGTTCAAATTTGAAACGCTGGCCTCCCAGGAACTCCTTTAATGGCCCAAACGTGTGGAAATGGCTTTCTAGCAATAACTCTCAGCTGAATTCCTGTAACGTGCAAGTGGTGTTTGTAAATGATTGTGTCTACAGTTCCCACAGACAGATGCGTCTCATCTGCAAGCTGGCGTCAAGTTATCCGCCATAATTGAAACTTTAAAATGTTTGCCCCATTATAACGTGTAAGAGTCTCATCGGCGTGATGTTCTTGAAGTCTTCTGTAAATGTGAATACGCTTTACGCCTTCGTTCACGAAAAACGTCCCGGTTTGACTTGAACGGCCATCTTTTTTGTTTGTTTTTGTTATAAGTTATGTTAGGATCTGGAAAACGTGAGCCATTTAGCATTAGCAACACAAATAGCTCAACAATTTTGTATGAGCTTTCTGTAGACGTCACAGCACAAGGATCGCTGTCCAATGGGAGAGCGAGCATCACTTTGAACTCTCTCTCTCTCTTCCTGTTAAAATGACTTGAAACTTTGGGAAAACCCAGTCCCTGATCTATACCCAGACTAAATAAACTTACTGTTCTTTCCGCCACTAAGAGCTAATCAAGAGTCTCCTTTCGCCATCATGGCCATAATAGTCCATGTGTCTTTTCACAGCCTCACCAGTCCATCCCTCTCCTCAGCCAGAAGTTCACCCTACGTTTACATGGATTTATAAGGTTTCTAAAGGCACAGCTAATGTCAATTTTGACCTGGAATAACTTTACGCAATGTACTGAAAGCTGTATACACGGTACTCTTTGATTTCAGCCAGGCTTTATTTAATGCCTCAGAGCTCTGCATGAAGACAAAAGCGTGAAAGAGGAACTGAATCGCTTTCTCTCTCTCACACACAAAAACACACACACACACACTTTCCCTCTCCCTTTCCCTCTGGAAGATTTTCTTATGCGTTTCTGTACAATCGGACAACTCGTGAATATACATGGAAATGACAGATCTGGGCTTGCAAAGAGATTTTGTTATGACTTTATATGTATCTCTTTATGAAATGGACAATAAAATAAATCTGACCCCCCCCCCCATCCCTCCCCCTCGTAATAACATCTGTGTGCTGTTTTTATAAAGCGAGGATTTTTCTGCATATAAATATGATAGTTCTAGTTATGATACACTGCACATTTATGGTTTAATGAAAATATGAGACATTATGATAACCAAAAGGAATTTATGCTATGAATTTATTTAGTGTGGGTGGCACAGCGGTGAAGTGGTTAGTCCCAGGGTACCCCCGTTTCCTTCCACAGTCCTGACAAAATTGCCTGTAGTGTGTCTGTAGGATAAGCGTTATCCAGAATGAGTGTATTCAGTGTGTTCGATTCGACAGCAGTTCTTTTGCCATCAAAGTGTTAAAATGATGTACACTAACCAGCAGAGTATTAGAAACACCTGTACACCTACTGCATGCAATTATCCAAACAGCTGATCACATGGCACCTTTTTTAAAGCCCTTAGAATGCATGAAAATGTGATGGGTACTTTGAGTGTTGAATATCATGGTTTTGGGGAGTTCACACTACAATTAGTACTATTTTACAAAAAAAAAATGTATAGAAAACAAAAACAGGCTGCCCACAGCCCCGGGTCTTTTTTATGGTCCAGTATGGAATGAGGTCTATGGTTGCCCCCACTGTTGATAAATCAATGGGAAATAATTAAACGGTAAGGCTACAGCAAATCTTTACATACAGTACATGGTGAGCGGAAAATCATCTCAAAGCCACAACACAGTAAAACTTTGAGACATTTCAGCTACAACGGAAGAAGACCACATCAGGAATCCTCTAAATAAATTTTGTATTTACAGCCCGTATAACCCTCAGATTATATAGAGTAGTTTGAACAATTGAAGCAAAAACCAACTGTAAGGGCTAACACAAGCCTCCAGAACATCTCAATTCTAAGCATTCTTCCAAACGATATGATTTACAGATTTACAGGTCACAGTGGAGAGCTTAGAGCAAGATGTCACTCCAAAACCCACCTAAGTGTTAAGTTTGATTGTGAACCTTTGATCTGATTGTTCATTTATTTATCAAACCTTTCAGTGAGCTGTCGTGCCTTGTAAATGGAGACAGGGTCATCCTGGACATGACCACTCCCATCGGGATAGATATCATATATAATAAGTCAGAGGAGGTTTGAATTGATTTACAGCCCTTCAAGAGGGGCAAGTGGGCTTTTAATATGCCAAGAAATTTTCTTTCCATCAAACTTTTTTCCCATCAAAAACAACAGAGGATGCAAACATTTGCATTCTACTGGATTTTTTTTTTTGCATTTGCATTACATTCAATAAAAATAAATTAGTATTAATGTTTAGTACTGTTCTAATTTTCATGCAGTTGCATAATTAAACCAGTCCATTTTCTTTCATGGTTATGAACTTTATACTTTGAGGTTTCTTTATTATAGTAAAAGGCTACTTCACTTTACCGGCCTCTGCTGAGTCAATTCAGATGTTTTTACCCAAATATGACAAATCTAATTTTTGTAGGGCGGTCGGAATGCACAAATCTCACTTTCAGATGTGGTCCTAGACCTGATACATATCTGATATGAGGTTATGCAACTTGAATGAGAACGAGCAAATAGGAATTCATAGGACTTTTCTTTGCCTCTGTGCATGTGTCGGGCACTCGATGACGTCAGTCAGCATGAGACCGCAGGATTTCACAGCAGGGCTAGCAATAGCAGATAAAACAGCTAAAGCAAGGCGGGTGAGCTTTCTTCCTTCTTCTGGACCTCAACAAAAACAACCGACTAACCGCTCGTCATCCTCCAGAACAGAAACTCAAGCATAATTTTATTAAAGTCTCATCCATTGTTTAAAAAAAGAATGAGTGGTTGCATAAACTCATAACATGTTTCATCCCAGATGGCACAAGCAAAAAAAAAAGAAAAAGGACCGTACATGCCATATCATAGGACAGATGCGTCCACATTAGAGACAGATTAAAGTCACTTGTTGAACCATTATGATCTGCTAATCCAATCTGACCAAAAAGAAAAAAAGAAAATCAGAGTTAAGTAATGTGGCTTGTAATGTGAACGTTGCCAAAAAGAAAGTTAACTTGGAAGAAAGCTTGAGCTTTTTAAAAGTTTTATCAACACCAATAAAAACAACCAGTGACCAATCGGTGATCGTCCAGATTCATTTTTACTCATAATTTAAATAGGATTATAGTGTTACACCACAATACACTGACATTGCTATTGCTGGCCCGCATTGGTCTGGGAGCTGTGCTGCTGTGGTGTGGAAAGTTGTCCATGCTGCTATCTGTTGTTGTTGTTAGGATTCTGAACAAAGTTAACAGAGTAGGAGCCTGTGTTGTTGTCCTGGTTGACCTGGAAATTGGCAGTGGAGAGGCCAAACGGACGCAAAATCATGTTGCCCAAATCCTTCAGTTTACCTTTGTTGGGAGAAAAAAAGAAAGAAAGAAAAAAGTCAATAAAACAGGATATCACATTTGTCTCTTTCAGTTTATATCTGCGCTGCTGAGGCTGCAGTTTGATCAATAAGGAATATTTAAGCAGGCACACGAAATAGAGAGAAAAAAAGAGAGGCCAAATCCTAGCACATGGAGGTGGATGTGATGCTTTGTTTTATTTTCTCCAATTGACAATATATCTAAAAAAAAAAAAAAAGGAAGATCACTTAATTAACACCACCACTCTCTTTCATTTATTGACTCACAACACAACAGCTCAAACATTGCCTAGATTACACTGTTTTGAAGTGAGCGATGTCCTACCAGACACAAATGATGTGTCCTTTCCACTTCAGTGAACTTTCTCTGCTTTTCTGGTCTGACCGCTGCTTTTATCTAAAGCAGAAAGGTATTGTTTTTGACGTAGCAATGAGCTCAAATGTGTAAATGCTACACCTGAACTGTAGATACCGTCATCTCCGCAGTCAATTTCTTCAGTTTCTACACTTTATCCAGTGGAAGCAAATATTTTTATGCAAGATTTTTGGAACTTTAATGCCATTGATGCTTGGTTGAATGTAAAAGTAAACTATGTTGCACCAAGTGACCAGCAAGGAAAACTCCACCCTGAATGACTTTGCATATTGATTTTCAGTGCCATCCGAGACGTGTGCGCTCACAGAGCACTTTATTACAGAACACTACAGTAACACTGGATAGGGCCGCTGCATGCTCTACAAACAGCCTGATCTCCATAAGATGTTGGTAAAGTTTCTTTGAGATGAGAAAAGGTGTTTTACCGGATTCGGCTCCAGCGAATAACAAGATCGCAGAAATTTTTTTTTTTTTTCATGTTTTATTGTCAATTTATTGTCATGTTCATGAAACCAGTCTGAAGATGTATTATGACATCATGCATCATCGTGCTCGAAGTGGACGATGAGTAAAGAGGCTTTGGCATTCAAGTAATTATTGGAATTAATGATGCGCCAAGAAAACATTCCCCACACGATCACACCACCTCCACCAGCCTGGATTGTTGGCACAAGGTAAGTTGGCTCCCCAGATTCATGCTGTTGGCACCAAATTGTGACCCTACCATCTGTGTGGCTTAACAGAAATTGAGATTCATCAAACCAAACTCTGTTTACTTTTTTCCACCACACACCAGTGCCCGCTGCAGCCTCATTGTTCTGTCCTTGGCTAACAGAAGCAGAACCTGGTGTGGTCTTCTGCCATTGTAGCCCATACCTGAAAAATTGGTCATGTTGTGCATTCGGAGACGCTTTTCTGCTAACCACAATTGTACAGAGTCGTGAACTGAGTTACTATAGCCGTTCTGTCAGCTCAAACCAGTGTGGCCATTCTTCATTGCCCTCCCTCTTTAACAGGGTCTTACCTTCTGTAGAACTGCTGCTCACTGGATGTTTTTCTTTATTGTTGACACTTGTGCATGAACATCTCAGATCAGAAGTTATAGAAGTACTCAAACAAGTCTGGCACCAATCACGCTACTGTGAAAATCCTATTCTGATGGTTGATGAAAATACTACCCAAAGCTGCTGATCCACATCTGTGTGTGTTTTTCTTTTGCACTTCACAACTACCAGAAGATTCCCAATGATGCCATAATGGTAATCATCTCACAGATGCTAAATAGCTATGCCAAGTATCTTATAACGACCCTATAACTGCATTGTATTCTGTCCATGATTCCATGTTGGACCTCTCATTAATATGATGTTTAATATCACTGGGAAATGGTCGGAGAGAAATTAAGCTCTTGTTCTTTTGTTTTTTAGGGGTAACCATATTTCTAATATTAACCAGCATTGTAACTGCACCTGTGATGTAAGCATGACAGGACATAAATACAGCACCAGTTACCAAATTAGAACCAGATTCAGCAAGCATATTTATATACATGAGTGTATTTGGGGGGGGATTTTTTCTCTTGCTTCTACACATCAGTCGTTTTTAAAAACCTTTCTCAGCTCATGGATAAGGACTGACTTTACAACCTGATTTGTGTTTTGCTAGTGCAAATGGCTACACTCATGCCTGGCAGTGATGTTCATTAGAAAAAGCCCAGTGACAAATGTCATAAATTATGGCTTTTTAAAGCACAGTTGCTTAAGTTAGAAACTGAATTCTTCTAATAGTAGCAGAACGACTGTGAAGCTTAGCGCCGCTGACAGGAACTTGGCCTTTGTTCAGTCCTCACTATTTTTTTAAATAAAGAACTGAAAGTATACCAAATAATTTTTTAAAACTGCCTCAACGATTATTTCCAGTTCAGTCCTGGGGAAAGGTCCATGTTCTTTCAACCTCCAGCACATTTTGCAATCATATGTAAAAGAAGTGCCCCCTCATTTAATTCTATTTTTTTTTTGTGTGTGTAAAAATAAGAATCATGTGATAGTAGCAGGTCTCTGTATTAGGCAAATACAACCTCAGATGAACACCACCACCACCACTACTTTTTTCAATGTGCTATTATTTATTTAAAAAAAAAGAAATCTGGTGGGCAATACAAAGTACCTCTATAATTTAATAGGTTGTGAATCACATTTAGCAGCAATAATGTGAAGTAATTGTTTTATACAGTATATAACATTATCAGTATATAACAATTTTTACAACATTTTACAGCATAGTTAATTACAACATTGCTTCAGTTCATTGAGGTCTTTGGGTATCCGCTTTTGCACGCTCTCTTAAGGTGCCGTCACAGCATTTCAATTGGGTTAAGGTCTGGACTTTGACTAGGCCATTCCAAAACCTGGCCTCTTTTCTTTTTCAACAATTCTGATGTAGATTTCTGATGTGCTTCAGATCATTGTCCTGTTGTATGACCGAATGTCGACTCAGTGAGGCCTAAAGGATCTGAGATGTAGCTTTTTTATTTTTATTTTTTTCGAGTATTATTATTTATCTGACCATTGCATGGTCTGAACTTGGGGTGATTGTGCTGGGTGAACATCCACTGGGTAAGACTATCAACTGCCTTGAATGCTTTTCACCTGTGAATAATCTCTCTAACTGTAGAACATTTAAAGTCCAAATTGTTTGGAAATGGATTTAAAACCCTTTCCAGGTTAAATGTGCAGCATTTCTGTCATAATTGCTAATGGATTTCGTTCTTGGCATTGTGTCAACAAACACCTGAATGCTCCAGACCAGCAAACTGCCAAAACTCCTGCTTTTATAGAGGTCTGCACACCTGCTGATGATCAATTAATCAAGCAGCATCTGAATGCAACTGGTTAAATTTGTAATGACACAGTGAAAGAAGTTGTTCATTTAAGGGTGTATTTGCTTAATAGTGAGACCTGCTACGACCAGATGATGCTTGTGATGTTTCTACAAATAAATAAATAAAATAAGTATACACAGTATAGAATTAAAAGAGGGGGCACTAACTTTTACACATGACTATGTTAGATGAAGTGGCATTAAGGTGCACTTTTTAAAAATGTGCTGCTGCATTTTTGTTCAAAGCTGAGAAAAAAAATGACTTGCCCGACTAATCGGGTTACATTTTTAGGAGCAAGAGGGAGTAACAAAAATGGAGGAGGAAGAGTGCTGGTGAAACATGAGCTGTGTTATTGAATGAATAATGAGATAATGTGCTACAAAAACCTCAGCCCTAAATTTCTCTCCCTAAATTTGGTCACCTGCCAATACCTATCCACTAGCCAACTCTCCCTTATCATACGACAGCTACCAAGGGTGGGGTCAAGACTAACACATGTGCCATCAAAGACATGTGAAACCAGCTCTACATGCTATATACCTCACTCAGAGTAACGGTCTATTCGCTCTGTTCCGCATGCATGCAGACACTGACATCTGGCTAGTGTTGATGTGGTTGACAGTAGAATAAGAGTATGCTGTCCCTCCCAGCCAGTAACCACCTTGAATTCCTATCATTCTTGAAGTTTTTCTCTTTTTTTTTTTTTGGCAACAGTAGGGTGTATTATCCTGCTGAAAGAGGCTACTGCCATTAGGAAATACTGTTGCCATTGAAGGGGTGTACCTGGTCTGCAGCACTGTAGGTGGAACGTGTCAAATTAACACCCACATTAGTGCGAACACACAAGGTTTCCCAGCAGAACATTGCCAGAGCTTTACACCGCCTCTGCTGTGCATCCTGATGCCATCTCTTCCGCAGGTAAGCGAGACACGCGCGCACACACACACACACACACACACACCCTGCTGGCCACATGATATAAAAGAAAACATGATTTATCACACCAGGCCACTGTCTTCCACTGACTCCATGGTCCAGTTCTGGTTCAAATTCTAACTCGTTATACACCCCCATACACAGCTTTCTATTATAGCCAGCATTAGCTTTCTCAGCAATTTGTGCTACAGGAGCTCTTCTGTGGGATTGGAACAGACAGGCTAGCCTTCACCTCCCGTGCACATTAGTGAGCCGTATGTGTCCATAACACTTTCCCTGGTTCGGTGGTGTCCTTCTTGGCACCGCTTGGTAGAGTAGATACCAACCAATGCATACCGGGAACAATCCACAAGACCACAATATTTTGGAACTGCTATGGCCCACCTTGGGTCTAGCCTTTACAATCTGGCCCTAAAAAGTTACCTGCCTGATATATCTCACCCCATGACTGGTACTGGTATATACTATATTATGCGAACAATTTTATATGAGAACTGTAACAGCGTGAATCGTATTCTAAGTCACCGTATACATGATCAAATTATAGTGATTAGAGATTATCGAGCTGAAACTGTGGCCTGCTTTAGTAATCCTCCTTTTATTAAACAAAAACGTTCTGTACTGTAGTCTACTCAGAATGTTGTGTTCTGGGAACAGAGAGCACATTTGGTCCCTCTGCTCTCATTCTGTTAGCCTTTAGCCTAGTCATGAGCTCGCAGATTAGATTAGATGAACAAAGCTGAAGGAAAATAACAAACCAAACAAACCGAGGATCTTGTTCCCCTTTTCTCCCCAATGGACAAAAACACATAGAAAATACACTAGGTCTGCTCTATTGTGAAGACAATCAATAACAAAATACAAAAAAACAAAACAAACAAACAAAAAACATCTTACCCAGCATCTCTTCTTTCAGTTTTTCATTTCGCTCCTCGATCTGCCGTGGTAATCTCTGCAGGGGAGGATAAAAAAAAATGTCAAATTAAATTACCCAGTAAACACAAATGAATTACACGAGTTTGTAAATAAGATAAATAAGATTAGCATTTTATGGCATTTTGGCAGATGCTTTTATCCTGAGCGATTTACATTTTATCTCACTACAGATACGAGGAGTTGAGAGCTAAGGGCCTTGCTCAAAGGCCCAACAGTGGAAGCTTGGCGGTCCTTGAGTTAGAATCTAGGACCTTATCCACTGCCCATCCTTTAAATCCAAGATATTTACTGATAGCTTTATATTCCTCATGTCATGGCGTTGTCTTTACATGAAGATGAAGAAACTGAATGAGCAAGGCAAGATACAAATGCTAAACAGTGTGTCAAACAAATTGCAAGTTATAAATGGAAATCCAGTGCTGTTCTAAATGTCAGCAATGAATCTTCGGAGCTTAGACTTCATTCTGTTCTCACAAATATTATTGCAAATCCATTCATCATATATCCTTTTTGCAGTTTTTGCACACTGAAAAATGGAAGTATAACAATTAATTTTTTTTCAAGTATCAGATTAAAAAATACAATCTTAAGGACAAGGTGTTCTTGTAATGCTGTGCATCGCCCTGAAAATCCTCAAATATTTACACTGGCGAGAGTTGTTGAGTTGTATCTGGCACAGGTTGTAATTGGGCTAAATGCATCAACATGCATAAAAAATATTCACATATAATTCCATATTTCCTTCATTTGAGATTCAGTGAAGCCACTTTATCCAATATATCATTATGGATCGAATGCACAACCTTAGGCACTACTTCACCACTTCAACGTCTATCGATTTAACACTTTAAAGCTTATATATATATATATATATAAAACGTATTTTTCATTTCAATAACCAATATCCATCAACCCGTGGCTGCCCTTCCTTTCCTGCATCAATGATTCTGCACAAATCTTAAAGTGTACAACGGACATCTCGTCACGCATGGCAGCTCATCAGCTGAAACAAAATCCCAGATGCATCCTCGTGTCAAGATATTGTGATCTCCCTAGACAACTCTCGGATCACGCCATCTGGCAGTGCAACCCTGGGGGTAGTTCAGGATGACCAACTGTCCTTCTCTCCTCACGCTGCTGACTTACAGAGCCTTTGAAGAGACCTTTGCGAAATTTAAAAGAAAATACATCTTGTTGAAGAAAAAAAAAATCTTGTTGAAATCTTATGCAAACGTGTTTTCTTTTATAATTCCACACAAAATTGACATTATTTATATAATTCCTTTCTTTCTTAAAGTATTAACTATGTGGTGTGTGAGAGAGGAAATGGTGATCACACGAAACAAAAATATACAGTAACACCATGTCTGTTTGTTTCTTCAGAACATAATTTCTTCTGCAGAATCTTTCTTTTTTCTGTAAAGAGGGACATGGTGTTCTGGTACACCTACCACCCCCTTACTTTCTGGCTTACTTTAAATGCAAAATTCACTTTTTAGTCATATTCAGACATTCAGATCCGTCTTTAAAAAAATTAATAAATAAATAAACATTCCCAGCTTTTTGTCCCTTTTGTCCTTTGAACAAGAAAATTAGATTAGCATTTTCCCATACTGTGACCTCATAAGAAGTGTTCCAGCACCTGCTTTTTGCACAGCTGTAATGTTTTTATGATTTTAGAGGTGTGGCTAAAACAACTCATTTACATAGATACATTTACATAGATGTGCCATTTGGTGGAGGAGTGAAATAAATAGTCTCTAGGTTATGAAAAAATGTATTAGCTGGAGCATTAACAGACAGATGGGGGAGCTCTGAGACCTGCGTTCACTTTTTAAGCAAATGGTAAAATAATGGACCTTCAAAAAAATTTTTTTTTAACAACTGTACTAATTTTCTTTTCAGAATTGTTTTAGTATGCATGTTTATTTCTTTTGGCCAAAGCTCCCTTTAGGAACTCCTCAGTCATGCAGGTTTTTTTTTACATCAGAAGGACACTCGGGTACCTGATCGGTCTCTTGTCATTTTAAGGGTGTTTTAACATTAGGATCTCAGGATCGTTTTCGAGTACACTAGAGCCCAAACTCTGGCTTATTTTAATCAGTGACGACACAATCATTCCTCGCTCTGGAACCGTTCCCGAGTGCACTGGAAAAGGTGGTCTTGAAAACAATACAGCATACTCGGGCACGGATCAAATCAGATATGGAAGCAAATCATTCCTGAGCACAGAAGTAGATCACTGTTTAGACGATATATCATCGGTGCTGTCGGTCTCCTCCGAAATATGCATGAGTGTAGGACACATCAGTCTCATCCTCTGACCGACACAGCCAAAGTAAAGTAGGAATGCATGCGAGAATGTTGGTTTTGACATTTTCTCACTAATTTCTTTACAATTCTTTTAACAAAGGTAAACTTGATTGTTCTATTTTTATTTTGCTTGTGTTTAATGGAGGTTCACACCCCAAGTAGTGCATACAGCTACATACTGCTGTATCGGAGAGTGTAAATACACAAGTGTACCTAAAAACAGAGAGCAATAAATAATGTGAACGTTGGACAGCTGGGGAGTGCGGACAGGGAAGCAGTCGTTCTTGGGCATGGTATAAATCAATCGCGCCTAATGTGAAAACGCCCCAAGACTGCAACTGCTTCTTATCTGACCCTTAGAAATGACCTAGCAGTTTCCTCCAGCGCATTTCTGTGTTTCCTTTGTTGGCTGCCTGTAGCTGCCTACATCAGACTCAGATCACTGATGCCCGTCTACAAAGCTGAGAGCAAAATAGTGCTGCCTACCTGAAGGCACTTATTTACACCACACTTGCACCAAGCTCTCTTACAGCCTTTAACAAAACTTAACAGACAGAACCTACTGTCCCTAAAAGGATTTTTCGAACACACAGTTAAAAGGACATTTTAAAAGGAAAATTCCTGTCACATTAGAGGGGGAAAAATACTTTCGGACATGTTGTAACTACTTCAGGGTGGAAACAGGAACTCTGCTGTACAGCAGGCGACCACCAGACAGTCAAGAGATAGCAACAGATTCTTGCGGTTTGTCAGGGATTATCTAATGAGTTCGGTTAGGAGTATGGGTGACGTTAACTTACAGAGCAGGCTTCTCTTGCTGCCGGGATGCCTGGGTCTTTCTCCAGCACAGCCTTGTAGTCCTCCAGAGCTTCATCAAGCTTCTCCGTCTGCTCGTACAGCTCTGCTCTTCTCAGAATGGCGCGTACATAGTTTTGGTTTAGCTCTATAGCTGGAGAAGAGAAAGATTGAAAAACTGTTTAGAGGTTTACAGGTGATGTGTGACTGCAGTTTGCGCTTCAAGTTTTCTGAAACAGGATACACGTTTTTCCTCTGCTTTTCTATGACAATGCTAACTCAGCTATAATTGCGATTCTTTCTAAATATAACTTTTTCCTGACGTCAGAACAAACATCCAGTGTATCTTCCCTTACATAGGCTTTGTATTAATTTGGCAAGTATTAATACCTTCACTGTTTCTCAGCTCCTTTTACAGAATTAGACTTTAATGCACCTCTTAGTAAAATTAAAATGCTAAAAGCTCACAGTCACCTTATTCATCATCTGTACATTGCTGCAATTCATAATGAGGCTTTTCAATTTTTTTATTCTTTTTTTAAAAATTTTTATAAGCTTCAGGAAGAGTTTGATGTTTTTGTGCACTTTTCTGGCCTCAAGGTTCAGAATTTTAAAGGCTGCAATTTAAGTAGCTCTTCACACTTGTTTGCAGAAATAAACTTTCAAACATTCTCGCAAAACGAGCTCTTTGAAGAGAAATATGATGCTAGAAAAAATGATGGAATCACAATACTTGCATGATGTTCACACAAATTTTTTTTTTACTTTGTAGCAAATAAATGACAAATGAGACAAACCAGCTTGGTTAACATTCTGGCTTTGTGAAATGTTCCTCAAATACAATACATTATTACAATGGATTTAGGGTTAATGGTTTAATTTAACAGTTTTTTTTAAATTACATTTTCATTTTGCTTGAGATTTGGCCATGGGGTTTGTTAGCCATGTTATTGAGCTATGTCATTCTTGAAGGAAAGCTTGAACACACTTTGCTCTAAGGCAAGTGTATTACCATCCTGAAAAATGACTTCACCAGCCACAAAACTATTTCCTACAAGTGGAATGAGAAAAGTCTCCAAAATGTCACTGTACACCTGTGTCCTGACTGTTGAGATAATCACTGCCATCTGCCATGGTCCTTCACCTGACATGCGCATCTTAAATGAGTGGGGAAATTTGACTGCTTGAAGAAAACAATCTTTTGTCTCGTTAGAACAGCACCAGACTAAGGTTCCAGGATCATCTTAACGGGCAATGTGAATTCATGATTTATCAAAGTATATCACTTTCATCCAATCATCCACATGATGATCATATGACTGCTTCTTTTAAGCACAAAACAACCTTGTTTTATGCTGTTTTTCGTTTGTTTATATCTGGGTTAATTCTAGTATCATACATTTAGATTGGTTCAGTCTCTAATGACGTTTGTCACATTGTTATTAATAGTAATTATTATTTTAATATTTATATTATTTATATTTAAATGTATTAAATGTATTTTAATTAACACCAATATTAGCATTAATTAATAATTCTCAAAAAAGCATGTTTTTATAGAAAATTCAGTCAAGTGTTCAACTATTTTACTGTTGTGAATAATAATAATAATTAGTTATTCAATGACTCTCGACAGCTTTAATCTAAAGCACAGCGTTAGTCTAAAACACAGAGTAACTACTACTTCTCCATTTCTTTCCCACTCGTCTGCAGACTAACGTTACGTAAACTATGCCACCACCTAACTATAGCGGTGTGTAACATCACGCCATCAAGAATATTGAACATTAACCCGTTAGCTAAACTGTCGGTTTTGTCTCTAAGCAGATTAAACCATAATGGTAGAGAGCTAAACATTATTTTAGAAGATAATGATGCATTATTATAATTACGCCTTTTTGTTTTTATTGGGTTCGTGGTAAATTTCTTATCTTGACATTCTGAAATATTTCCAGTATGTCTTGCATTTATAACATTCCTACTTTGTTTATACGCACCAAATCTTAGATGCAGCTAACTGAAAACAACTATAATCTTTATTTTCTGAAGGGGTTTTATCATTCTTTCCATAGTTTCAATTAATAACTCTTTTTCTGGGCCATGTTTCTTTTCAAATCATTCTGTAATTACTTTTTTTTAAACTCCAGGCTAATTAGGATTTTTAACCCTGTGCCAGTATTTGTTTCAGAAATGCAGACTACAAGGTGATCCCATAGTTTTTCCCTTTTTCCACAACCATGAGTGATTTTTATATATATATATATATATATATATATATATATATATATATAATTTATTTTCCATGATGTACTTAATTTCAGGAACAAAAATATTGCATTATCTTAAATAATTAAACTTAATTTGTTTGATATATGTTTCATAAAGCTAGAATGTTAGCAAATGTTTTGTGTCATTAAACTACTGTATATGATTTGTTTATTTGCTCAGAATTAACAACGCTGGGTGAAACAAAGCATCTTCAATGTGCGGTGTTTCCACAATTTTGTACCAGGAGTGTGAATTATAGACTATCTAATAGCAAATCATTCACTTAGGTAATCAATCATGCTCCAATTTTTATATGGTGTCTGCACTTTATATATCCCATCTAATGCTTAGAAACACTATTCTTGAACACTGCAAAGAGAGTAGGTAGAGGAAGAGACTAAGGAATCAGAATTAGGGTGGACAATAGAGAAAATAGATAAAACAATTATATTGGAAAACATTTCTTGTCAACACTTGTATAATAAAATACAGAACTGACATCATAATAATCATATTGCATATGAAAAATATGTAAAAAAAACAAAAACAAAAACAAAAAAAACAAACATGTTCAGTTCTTTTTCTGTCATGTCTACCAAAAATAGTTATTGAAATTATTGATTGAGCCGTAGTTTCTATCTAAAAACTGGTCTGTCATGTAATATGTTGCTTTCTTTACATACATGCAAATATTTTTCTGTAATGGTATTTATATATTGACTTACAAGGAATGTTTACTGTTTCTCCTCACACTACCTCCACTCATTACCACATCACCACAAAGTATCAAAATGTGTCATGTTGCCACTTTGTCGCTCTTGTTTGCACATTTGCATATGCACATTTTTTGTTAATTTAAAAACGTCAATCTGTCTTGTCTCATCTAGTCAGCTAATTAGGTATCTTAGTTAGTTAGTTTTGTTAATTTATGTTGTTAATTTATCTAGCACCTTGGTCCTGGAGGAACGTTGTTTCGTTTCACTGTGTACTAAACTGTATATGGTTGAAATGACAATAAAAGCCTACTTGAGTTGACTTGAGTTATGTTTGGAAATATGGCAAAAATCAATTAATGAGATTTTGTACTTGCATTCATAATTAACATGTGTAACAATATTTGTAAAGGTAATATGGCACCTAAGACTTTTGAACCTAAGACTTTTACAGACTTATAGGCAGGTAAAATGTATTGGAATTGAAGGGAAAAACATTATTATAATAGAAAGAAATTATCAATCAATCCATCAATCAATCAATCAATCAATCAATCAATAAATGAGTTATCTACGTATAGTACCAGCTAACCAGTTGCACTGAATTTGTACAGTTTGCAGCTGTTACTCTTTACTAAGGTAACCCAGCTATATGTAAAAAAAATTACAATTTACCAGAAAACAAATTGTCATATTATACAGTACACACTACATCCTATATTTTCCAGACCTATTCAACACATTTTGAAAGAGAGAGAGAGAGAGAGAGAGAGAGAGAGAGAGAGAAGAAACAGTTATACCTTTAGTGCAGTCACTGATGGCATCTAACCTTTCTTCCTAATGGAGAAACCACACACAGACAATAAAGACAAGATGTATATATTTAATTCCACTAAATTCACTCTTAATTCACTCATTCCTTTACAATCCATTGTTTTATTGATGTTTTTATTGTTTTGAGTCTTCAAACCCATATCAAAAGCCTGTTTATTTATTAACACTTCCCCAGGCTAAGAGTGTTCTCCCGAGACTAATACTGACTCAACAGAAAATAACATTTCACCGGCATGCATCATGTTCATACAATCACAAGTTCAATATGTAATAAAAAGCTGGTAGGATATGTAAAAGCGTACCAGGTGTATGCGTGCTGCTGCTCGGTTCGAGAAGAGGATAGACCTGTCCTTGCTGTAACAAACAGGACAGATTGCCAGTGCAGCGGTATACGATTTCTGAGCCTCTGCATACTCTGAGAATGCAAGCAAACACAAAACAATATTAGAAAAGGCCTTTATATCCTTACAGAGAGTTTAGTTAATTGAATCTTCACTAAAGGACTACACAGATATTAAGCATACAGGAAAGAATAATGACTCGTGTTGCTGAATGTGGTGAGAAATTTTTGAACAGAAACTGCACTCACCCCGATTCTTGAACTGTGCATTGCCCTTTTCTTTCAGTGCTGTACTCTCTACTTTTCTACTCTAAAACAGGAACAGCAAACAGGGGGGGAGACATGGGTGACATTTGCGATAATTAGTGCAGTCATGCATACAAAATAAAAAACGTTCAAATTTGGCAAAGACTGTTGGTGCATGTTGTGATTTCATTGAATTACAGTGAAAGGAAAAGGGTCAAACTGGGTCAAGTCAACAGGAAGGCTATGGGAACTCACTTAATCACTCTAAACAACTATGGTGAGCAGAAAGCATCTCAGAATGCACAAAACACGTTCTACAGCCCTCGGACCACACTGTGCTTTTAGCAGCGTGATAAAATTAAACTTAATTGAATAATTGTTTTAGAGTCAATTCAATTCGACTCATTGATTTGATGGGCCAGTTTCTGATTTAGAATCGATGAACACTTTTCATCTAAAAAAAAAAAACTCAAATAAAAAAAGACAATAGTAAAACTGCAAATACTTGTGTTTTACTGGAGTATCACATTTCGTTTTGACCCTTATGAATAGTTAATGTAATACCGCCACCTCCTGGACTGGAGTGTGAAGCAGGAAAAAGAATATCACTTTTTATGAGACTTGATAATCAATAGCACATAGTACTTGGAAAAATTTTCAAAACATCACAAGGCCAAAATACGAATCTACCTCAAAAAAAAAAAAAAGAAAAAAAAGAAATCACAGCTCTATTCGTGTTCTACTCCTATCGGTATGCACAGACACATCCCAAACTGGTCAGTCGAAAACTGTAAAGATACCATATGATTTTCTGTCAATCTTCCCAGTTTCTGATGTCTAATCCACACACACAAGAATTTTTAAAACGCAAGGTTTTTCTATGAATGTTGGTCTTTCGTTCAGTATTGGCTCAATCTTTTTGGACTGGTTTCAGGGTACAAATAAAGAAATGTAATTTTCTTAATAACAAAAATGTATTTTTTGGCGTGTAAGAGCACTGCCATAAGTTATTTGTTTTTATATTTCAGAGTGTAATATAACAAGTATTAATTTTAGCTTACATTTTCATATGGATTTATTTTTAAGGAACGAAGAAGAAAAATACATGAACATGCATGGACTAAACCGGAGTTTCTTTTCTGCTCACTATGATTGTACCAGTTTGGCCTTTCTTCTCTGATGTCTCTCATCAACAAGGTGCTGACGCTCACTGTATGCTTTTCTTTTCACATGATTCTGTGTAGAGTCTACAGCTGTGCGATTTAACCGATTATGCAATTGTTAATCAATTCACATATTTCACATGAGATTTTATCCTTCAGCTCCATCACTGATATTTAGACTAGCAGTATCAACCCAATCAGCAAGTACCCAATGGATGAACTTGTACTCTGTCTTTCATTAGTCACACATTCTTGTAAGGTTTTTTTGAAGGATCAACAGCCTCAAGGTTATTCATCATATTTCAGATAAACCTAAAGGTTTTCAGGTTATTCATAAAACCAGACATATTCAAGCCACCATTGATTTAAATTAAAAACAGACACAACCTTTTCTTTCATTCTTTCTGTCATTCCCTTTTCTTCTCCTGTGCTTCAGCATCTATGAGGTCATGAATGACCTTGTTTTTGGACCAAATTTCAGATATCCAGAAGAAATTATTAAAACTCAACAGTAGCTTTAAGCCAGCTAAGGATTGTATGGTGATTATTGCAGGCTGATTATAAGAACAGTGTATTACTGTCTGTATAAATACATTCAATGTAAAGGAAGAGATGCTCACCTCTTTCTCTTCCTCCGACAGGTTCTTCTCTGCTTCTCGTAAATAATCGTCATCATACTCAGTAGGCTTTGCTGCCTCTTCCCTAAATTCCGAGTCCGAGTCTGTCCTCGTTTCATCTTCCTCTGCGATCCTTTCGTAAGCTCCTTCTCCCTGTGCTGTATCTTTCTCCAGTGGCTCATGTCTCATTGCAGCAGCCGACTCTTCACCTGTGTCAGGATTTCTAATGGACTCTGTCTGTAATTCATTCTCGGTCGCTTCACTGTGTGTCGTCTCTGTTTGATTTGTAGCCAGTGATTTTCTCTCCGCATGAAAGGTCTCCTCACAGTCATAAAAACAGTCCTCATCCTGATTGCTAGCACTCTGGCCATCTGGATGTCCTCCCGCATCCGAGACTTTTAAAGACTCGGCCATGGCGGCCAACGTCGCAGACTCGCCCTCCATCGATGGAGCAATTCTTCCTAAACAACTTGTAACGGAATGAACAGTCAGTCAGCGAAGATGTCACAATGTTTACTACCGTGAATGAATTGTGGAAAGTCAAATGACACGAATGTATGAAAAAGCAATTGGTCGACCACATCTCCTGTCCTGTGTTGTACCACTCATAAGAAAACAACACAAACGCAATTCGGGATGACTTAGTAGCATTGGCTAAGAAGACAAAGCTTTTTTTAAGATAACATAACGTTATCAGATGTGTTTTCCTGCTGAAAGTGATTCCGTGACTGGTGTAAAAGTTGGGTTTTGGCAGACAGCTACTCGCTCCTCAGAATGCCGGACCGTACCGACCCTACTTTCACCCTTGCTGTGACCGACGGTTAGTGTAAATAACAGCTCTAAAACACCTATGACGTAGAGAGTTACCTATAATTAAATTTCCCAGTGCTGTCACTGTCCACTATCATTACTCACAGAAAGCATCTCGTCCAATCGGATTACTCTGTCAAAACTAACTTTGGTATAAAATGGTTCATCATCATGGCTGAGCTGCTGAACACAAGCCCACTGAGCATCACCTCGATCATGCTTAAATAATCATGTGAAGGATAATGTTAAAGTGCTACATCATACATAAAGACATTTTAGTCAATTGTATGCTTTCAACTTTGCGGCAGCAGTCTGGGGAAAGACCCTTTAAACCCTATACCATTTCAGCATGACTGTTCACAAAGCAATGCACGTCATGACGTAGTTGAGGAGTTTGGTGTGGAGGAACCCCAGAACCCTGACATCACCCATGTTAAACACCTTTATGATTAACTGGCGTCAAGAATTCTCATTCATTCTGATCTTTTGAATGCTTATTTTTTTTTCTTGAACAAGTACAAAATCCTATCTCTGGGAGATTTTGCAGACTAGATTTGTACAGAGTGTGGTGCCTGACATGGTGCCGTGTCATGGTGGTGGCAACTCCATATTAATACCAATGATGTTGAAATGGGATTTTCAACACTCTTATATAGATAGACCTGGCCATATAGTGCTTGTATGAAATATAATGCAGTACAATAGCAAACAGTAAATCTGGGTACGAATACTTACTTCAGTTCTACATATTAATATATGAATTTGTACAGGCTTTCTATACTTACACTGTGACGAAGCACAGCAATGCTTACAAGCAGTCTTTTAAATCCTAAATACAACTAATATATAAACTTAAAGTAGTTAAAACCACAAACACAGCAGACACTTATCCACATTGTTAGCTTACCATTGCGTTTGCGTTAGCGTCACCTGGCATGTTTAGCTTTTTGCTGCTAAAAGACGACCTTTAAAAGTGCCCACAATTAACATTAATACCTAAAATGCTTAAATTTAGATACACAACGCAGTTAAAATGTTAATACATACCTAACAGAAACTCCCCACGTCTCCCAGCTCCCTTCTAGAAACAACTCGAAGCTTCTTCCGGGATCCTGCCGCGTCACTCGCAAGAGGATTGTGGGATATGTAGTACATAATACATAATACATTATATCGTATTGGTTTCCACTGGATCAGTGGCTAAATATTAAGAAATTGTACAAAACTTACCTAGTTCACAGCAATATTTTGAATCTACTGTCATTTCATCTTATTACAATCAATGGGAGAAAAGCACACAGTATATAAAAAAAGTTTAAATGCTTTTACGCCTCGTTCACACTAAGTTACTTCTTTAGTCATCAGCCAAATACACCCCCTGTTTGGTAATCGGAGAGTGAATCACAGATGAGAAATCAAAACAGTACTGTAGATCAGTAGATCAACAGAATTAAGTTCGGTCTTAAAATGAGTCTAGTGCTTTATATTCACTTACACCATTTAATCGCTGTTATTTCTTAATAAAAATATTAAGTAATCCCAGTCAATATATTGTCAATATCTACTGGTGGTGATGTTTGTTTACATTGAGCAAGCTACCTTATTGGAAGCTTATCTGTAGTAACATATAAATTCTATCCAGCCAGTTTTGTGTGATACTGTGACATAATCTGGCACATACAGTAACTGCTCATAACTTCACTATTACTCAACATTGTGATTGATTTATTTTAACCCCATAAAAAAGGTTTAACTTCAGGCAAATTACTGTCAAAATCTGGTTGGTTGGACAGACATATGGACAGTGTTTTTTTTTTTTTTTCTTCCCTGAGACTCTTTTATTTATATAAATGCTTTGATGATAATTTAGCATGAGTGAATTTAAGAATGACAGATCACACAGGCACAGGACAAGAAGGTTGTTACGTCTTCGAAGAAAGATTGACATGGCCCAAAGTCAGCCATGTCCAGGGGTGTATATCATATGTCTGGGTCTTGTACAAATGAGGCATTGTCTACGGGCCATTTTCCTGTCATGTGAAAATGTTAACTTTTTGGTGCTGGCACCTTTCAAGAGTTTAAGGATTCAATGCTTTATTGTCAGATATACAGTACAAGTACAGTGTGCAGACCTCAATGAAATTCATACTTGGATGCCTCGCCACAGGAAAAAAAAAATGGACAGTAGACATACAACGGCAATAACAATAAATAAATATAATAGATACAAATGTATATAACATATTACACTGCCTCGCCAAAAAAGTGAAGTCGCCCTTTTAGGAGGGTCAAATTATTGGGCCGCATCAAGAAAAGAAAACAACTAAGAAGATTTATGGAACTGGGTTAAGAATCCTTCAACACATTATTTTTTACATTCACGGCATTTGGCAGACACCCTTATCCGGAGCGACTTACATTATTATTATTTCATTTCATTGTACGTTCCATTCATTCCATCTGAGCAGTTTATAGATAAAGTCCTAGGGATAAGAAAATCTACTGTATTGGGACTTAACACCTGTTTGGCCATAAGAAAACTACTTATTCATCAGACTAATCAGAAAGAAAGGCCTGAATGTGCGACAAAGTATAAGGATTGGATATTGGAGCAATGGAAAAAGGTTGTGATTAGGTTGGAGATCCCGTCGCATGGATGCCCCGTGTGGTCTGCCTGGATGCGCTTGGTAGCTGGGGATGGTTTCCATGAAGACTGTCCTATCATCGATTGATGCTCTGGGGACCTGTGACTTCAGTTGTTCGATAGCTCAGGACTGGAATCTCCTACAGTCTACCTGAGCCTCCGGGAACAAACTGGACTCCTTTTAATTTTAATTTTAACACATCTCCTGTTACACTGAACTTCCGGTACACATTATTATGCTGATCAATCCCTGCTGTCCGTTATCACCCAGATGAGGATGGGTTCCCTGTTGAGTCTGGTTCCTCTCAAGGTTTCTTCCTATTACCATCTCAGGGAGTTTTTCCTTGCCACCCTCGGCTCGCTCATCAGGGACAATCTTATCATTTTGATTCATACACATTGCATAAAAACTTACTTCTTTTTATTGTGTAAAGCTGCTTTGCGACAATGTCAATTGTTAAAAGCGCTATATAAATAAAATTGAATTGAATTGAATTGAATTGAATTAGTTCAGATGGACCCTATACCAGTACAGTGGGTGCGTCAGGGTAAGATGGGAAGTGCATGAAGCAATGCACTCATTATGCATAGTGGCCACTGTGAAAGCCTCTGGAGGCAATGTAATGATCTGGGTTTGCTTCAGTTGGTCAGGTCTTGACTCAGCAATGTCCTGAACTGTACTGAATGTCCAGAGTATCACATCTATGATGTTTTTCTTCCCTGATTTTCCAGGACTTACCTAAAGAAAAAGTGTCTTTTGTGTGATGCAACACACTTTCCTGACATAGTGTATGAGGTAAATGTCTTGCTCAGTTGAGAATTGTGCTGTCTTTACCACCTTTTTGCAGGGTTCTCATATCCCGTGCCTAACACAGCTGAAGGTCACCCCAGATGATTTAAAGCTGTTGACCCTCCCCACAGCGTCTCCAGTGATGTAGATGGGTGTCTGCGCTACTCCCTGTTTCCTCTAGTCAATGATCAGCTTTTTAGTTTTGTTTTATGTTGAGCGAGAGAGAGAGAGAGAGAGAGAGAGAGAGAGAGAGAGAGAGAGGTTGTTTTCCTGGCACCACTCGGCCACCAATCTCATCTCCTCCCTCTAGGCTGCCTAGTCACTGTTTGTAATCAGCCCCTCTGCATTGGTGTCATCAGCAAACTTTATGATGCTGTTTGAGCCAAACAGTCCTGTGTGAACAAGGAGAACAACAAGAACATAACCCTGCGGGGTGCCCGGTTTGAGAGCCAGAGAGGAGGAGGTGTTCATGCCTATCCGCACGTACATCCAGTTCCATATGGTGAGACCTAGTCCTAATTCCACGAGCCTGTATAGATGACTGTTAAGAAAGATTGACATGGCCAAAATCAGCCATGTCCAGGGGTTTCTCAGCTGTAGTCCACAAATAACATTCTGGCACAACAAATTTTGTTTTCCAGGTGAGCTAGTTGTGGCGTGTAGTGCAAAGGATATCGAAATCCTCAGTAGACCTGTTTTGGAGGTTGGCCCACATTCTCAGGGACATGGCTTTTAAAGTATCTCAACAACAGACTTTTTAAAAAGAGGTATGTACTATTGAACTGCTTAGATATAGATGGGAAACATCTGCTTTATGGTCCTGATATTCCATCTAGCCTGGTGGCTTTCTGTATGTTGATTTTGTTGAAAGTTTGTCCTCACGCTGTTCACAGAAACCACAGGCATAATTTCTGGCGATGCGGCAGGGGCTTGCAGCAGGGGGTCTTTGTTATTGAGCTCAAAGCGGGCATGAAAAGCTTTGAGTTCAATGGGGAGTGACGCACTAACAGCTGGGTGATTAGGGTCGGTAGTCTGTGAATGTATACTGTCGATCCCCTGCAACTCACCTGTGCTGTGCTGTACTGCAGTTCCAGTTAAAGACGCTTAAGGGCCTCCTCTATCTCCACTGTTTCCCCTAGAGTGTTATGATGCCCTTGAATAAGTGCATTTGTATTCTTCCATCACCCTCAGATTAGTTAAATAGATCAGGACCTAAGAATACCACCACGATAAATCCCTATTAAAGTGCTAAACAGCATCAGGTCACAGTGCTGGGACGTAAAATCTCTTCTGTCTTTCCACATGGGAAATGACTGCCAGCGGGCACTGGGGTTTGAACTACTGACCTCTTGATCGGGCATCAACCACTCGGATATACACAGGTTCTCTTGGCTATAGTTCATCTGTTAAAGGCGTCGATCCATGGTTAACCCGCTTCTTGGAGAAAAAAGACCACCAAAAATCAAGCAATAACAAAGTATTATTTGGGCAGTGGTACATTCTTAGCATAAAATCTTCATCTTTTTTCATAAACACTAAGGATTCTTTTTTTTTTCCCTAGCAAAGTTGGTCTACTTGATATGCTCATTTGAGTACCACAGAAACTACATTTACATTTATATCTGTATAACAGTTATATCTAAAGCATTTGGCAGACGACCTTATCCAGAGGCATTCATTACACATCTGAGCAGTTGAGGGTTGAGAGCCTTGCTCAAGGGCCCAAAAGTGGTAACTTGGTGGTGCTGGGGTTGGAACATATGACCTTCTGATCAGCAGTCTAACATCTAACAAACTACCCCTGCCAATACTAATAGTTATCGTTCTATGTGGTTTTGCAGTTCTCTAGAAAATGGAAGCAAATAATGAACAAAACTACGAACAACCCATACATATGCTTAATCTCACTCCAGTTTTTAATAATCCTATAGACTTTAAAGTGTACCAGCTTTGGTATATTCCCACAATTAAGCAGATAATAGGTCTTAGGCTAAATAATCAAAATCATACATGAACTAGCTAGGTTGCTGGTCAGTCTTATCGTCAACAGATCTTGCCTTGGTGTTTATTTTTATGATTTCTGCAGGTTATTGTTAGTAAATATCTGTGTGATACGATACAATTCTACATACTGGCATACACAAAACCGATACTGTAGGTTTACCAGTTTTCCAACAACTGTCCAATTATTCAGCTGTCACAGATTTTATGGCATTTCCCAGAACAAATATTGTCCTGTTTCATATATATAGAGCTGGTTTTATGAAACAGCTGTATCTTGTATATCGATATTGTATAACTATCACACAAGCTAATACTTTGTATGACAAAGGTGTCATCCATGCTTACAGCAGGTTACATTTCCTGCTGACCAGCGATCAACTGCCAAGCCACTGGCAGAGCAGGTCAAACTGGTAGAATATTTTCTTTCCAGATTCCTTATTTCTTTTTATACATTTTTCAAATGATACATTTTTTTTTTTTTACTGACTTTTATACAACAGTTTATTCCGACCAAGTAATCTGATTGGACGAGAGCAGAGGTGGATAGGGTGGCCAAAAAAAACTACAAGTACTCAAGTAAGAGTAGCTGAAAAGGGTGGCAAGATGGGGTAGTGGTTAGCACCGTCGCCTTGCACCGCAAGGGTCTGGGTTCGATCCCTGGCCAGGCTTGATTCCCATCTCTGTGTGCATGGAGTTTGCTCCCCGTGCTTGGTGGATTTCCTCCCACAATCCAAAGACCTGCAGATTAGGCTATCTGGTGTGTGTGTCCTGCGATGGATTGGCACCATCTCCAGAGTGTACCCTGCCTTGTGTTCTAAGTCTCCTGGGATAGACTCCAGGCCCTACTCAAGTAACTTTTCATCATGTCTGATTTCTTTTTTTTTTTTTTTTTTTTAGAAATTATGTAAGCAGTCAGACAAAATGATCAAATAAAGTACAACTTTCCAAATAATAAAATTAATGAAATAACTTTAATAAAATAAATAAAACTAAGTATCTTTACAAAATAGCAAATTAAGGAATAGGAAACACAAATTTCCTAATCTCCCTTTTATCACAATATATCACCTTAAACAACAATGTCTTCTTAATAATTACTTCTAAGTTGTCCCGAATTGCCTCTGAATTGTCTGTGTTGTTTTATTTGCAGCGATTGCAAGCTACAAAGCTAACTAGCGTCTGATACCAGGTTGGATTCTGAATCCTTTACTAACCCTCGATCGTGGGGACTACTTGGTGTATGAAATAAGGGATTAGTGCACTAGTTTTCCATTTAACACTATTTGCGATTTAACCAACTTAGTGTGTGAAACAAGGGATTGCACTTCCTAGCATACTAGTTTTCCTTTTAACGCTATTTGCGCTTTAACCCCGGAGATTTCCTGCCATCTTGACCAGCCCAGGCTGTGCTTTGGCAGCTGGAAACTGGTCTGACTAAACTGAGGCTTTTCAGCAAGGTTTTTAATCTCTGAGGACAAAATCTCTTGGCTCCCATCTTAAATTGAGCATTAATAGCACATGCACGCTACGGGCTATAATCTCATTAACAAAGACTGTAATCTTGTGATGAGCTGCAGGATACTGGAGGCTTTTCTGTTCTTTGGCTCTTTCAGAAAACCTTAATTTATTTACAAGCTGCAAGAGTAGCACAAGTAGTCGTGCTGACATCCAGCATTTCTGCTTTATATATTTACTTGGCATGTTTCTATGCGATCTGGAACATCCCCGCCTCTATAAGGACAATTAGTAGAAAACATGATGGAGGAATCACAAACGTACATCTCATAAAGCAGGATTTATCTCTATTATGTTCACAATTTCAGTAGGATTTAATTGGTATCCAGATGCCACAAACTAAGAACAGATCGGTTTTCAGGGAAGGTTTCGATTCGTAAAAACATACTGAATGGGTTTCATTGTGCATTACGGTTTATTGTGCATAATGATCCCCTATAGCATTTCTTTCATTTTTTTTGAACGTTATTAAAACATTCTCTAACACATTCTTATAAATGTTCTTTCTTCATGAGCATATAAACATACATAAAGAAAAGATATATAAAAAAATATATTATATGCATGCATGTTGTATAATGTATTTACAAGTTTATCCTGTATACAGAGTTGCAGGGGGCCTAGAGCCTATCCTAGGAGACTTACCAGGGTGCCAATCCATTGCAGGTCGCATACACATACTGTACACACATGCTGTACACACATTTTTATATATATAAAATACACCACAGAAAATAAAAAAATGAAATTCATATTAACACAGGCCATATATCTATAAGCCAGGTTTATGTTTTAAGGTTTTTTTTTTTTTTTTACCAAAGGAGTAAATTATCCCGGAGTTCTGGATTATGTCTAGAGAAATAATATGAGAGAAATATTCAGTATTTGCTGAGTTTGCTGAAACTAAATGCTGGATCATCTGCCGTGCATCATTACTATATTCATAGTCGCTATATCCTTAAAATTTTTATTTCTTTTAACGTAAAGTTAAATTCAACAAGAGATTAGGTAAAAGGTATAGAAAACATCAGTACTAGGACACAAATGTGATACCGGTGTCTCTTATGTAGACCTACCTTGCAGCTCTTTCTTCATGAGCATATAAACATACATAAAGAAAAGATATATAAAAAATATATTATATGCATGCATGTTGTATAATGTATTTACAAGTTTATCCTGTATACAGAGTTGCAGGAGGCCTAGAGCCTATCCTAGGAGACTTAGCAGGGTGCCAATCCATTGCAGGTCGCATACACATGCTGTACACACATTTTTATATATATAAAATACACCACAGAAAAAAAGTCATTTCAAAGTATATAACGTATATGTACTGTATCATACACCACAGAAAAAAAGGTGTATGGAATTTAAATGTATGAAATTCATATTAACACAGGTCATATATCCATAAGCCAGGTTTATGTTTAAAATGTTTTTTTTTTTTTTTTTACTTTTACCAAATGAGTAAATTATCCAGGAGTTCTGGATTATGTCTAGAGAAATAATATGAGAGGAATATTCAGTATTTGCTGAGTTTGCTGAAACTAAATGCTGGATCATGTGCCGTGCATCATTACTATATTCATAGTCGCTGTATCCTTAATATTTTAATTTCTTTTAACGTAAAGTTAAAGTCAACAAGAGATGAGGTAAAAGGTAAAGAAAACATCAGTACTAGGACACAAATGTGATATCGGTGTCTCTTATGTAGACCTACCTTGCAGCTCTGCTTACTAGCCATTTAATCACATATATCTTGCATGCAGGTCACCTTGTTAACGAACAATTGCTGACAAAGACTCATTTATTGTTAAGGACGATTGATTCGCCCGTCCTTACCCTTCAATAAAAAAGAAAAAACACAAAAAAAAAAAACGTGGCCTCCACTGGACCATGACTGTTTAGAAATCATGTGGGTGGTAGACCATTTTCATCACAGCAGTGACATTGATATGGTACTGGGTGCGGTGTTAGTATGAGAGGCTCCGCAGAGAGAGCAGCAGCAAGCGTTTCAAATTCTGTGTAAAATATTTAATCGAAACTGTTATTATACGTCAAGGTCCAATTTTTATTTTATTTTTTTGCACTTTTGCATGAGTGGTAAATAAAAGAAAAGAAAAGTTAGGTGTCTTAACTGATTTGTGTGGCAGAGTACAGGAAATACTGCACTTGGCCAATTCAGGGTCAGTTAAAACATTATGTACTGATCAACCATAACATTAAAGCCTAAAACATTAAAACATTGACGGTTGCCCTTGTGCCACAACTGCTCTGAGCCTTCCGTACATGACTCCATAAAACCTCCTGATTTCTTGCACCAGGACTTTAGCCTTAGTTCCTTTAAGTGCTATAAGTTGCATGGTGGGGCCCCATCCATCCGACATGTTTGTCCAGCACATTCCACGTATGCTCGATATTGGATTGAGATCTGGGGAATGTGGAGGCCAGATCAACAGTCTTAAACTCTCATCTCATAGACAGCAAGCCGGGATGCACTGAGTGTTCTGATATCTTTCTATCATAGCCAGCATTAAGCTTTGTCAGCAACATTGGCTTTTCTGTGGCATTGGACCAGACGGCTTGGCCTTCGCTCCCCACGGACATACTGTAAATGTGCTTCAGGTGTCTCTGATCACTCTCACCAGTTTTACTGATATATAATTAATAAGGCATGTTATTCAGTTCACCTGGCGGTGGTGTAAATGTTCTAGCTGATTGGTGTATATAGCGATTAAAAATGTGAAATTATATTTAGAACTACGTCTACAGGCAGAGAGGTCAAGTTAGTGGACATTGTCGTCCATTGTGCAGAAATTCAGCTTGAGGCTAAAATATCAGAATAAAGGTAAAAATGCACTAGTATTGCACTTATTGACTCTTTAATTCAGATTCTGATTTAGGTGAAGAATGAAGGGGATATGATGTAATGCACTACACATATAAGGTAAAAAATGTAAAAAACAAAAAGTGTTTTAAAAACAAATAATATACAGAATATATATATATATAAAAAAAAAACACTCCAGCATGTCAAACCCAGTTACATAGCACATAATGTTCCCAATTGTATAGACACTTTTACACCGAGCACAGGTAAAACAAGATACCAGCAAATTCAATAAAACCATGAAATCTATTTAAACAATTGCTATAATAACAATGGCGAACACAGCTTATTATAAATAGGGTCAATATGTACAGAAAAGTGAAACGAGAACAATAAATCAAAACTTCGAGAGACACCATACTGCACTTATTAGGCTCTGAAGAATCTATTAATCTCGGGGAAAGGATCTCAAATTAGGATTAAACCATGCAAGAAGAATTTATTTATCTAAACTGACCATTAAAAAAAAAAAAAAAACATCTGTCTGTATAATGATATTCTGGTTATCGATAATTTTTTTTTTTTTTTACATAGATCACTTTTGAATACAAGTGCATGGGATTTCTTTGGTACTGGAACATACCAATAATGATTGTTGATTAAACGTTTAGTACAGTATTAATCAATCAGGTGTGTCACTCAGCATGTTTTTTTTTTCCCCTCTCGGTTTATCTCTGCTTATGTTTTAATAATGATCATGTGATCATTCAGTTGATTTTAAATAAGTGTATTAGCTAGAAAAATTAGAAAAATTATCTTTGATTGAATAAGGAGATTTAGTTTTGTTTAGCTATATATATATATATATATAAAAAGTGCTTCTGTATAGCAGTGTGAAAAATACATTCTATTTGGTCATTGCATCCAAATCCCTTGTTGTCAATATCCCATCCTGACTAACATTATGAGTAAGGCTGTCATTTTAACACTCCTAGCACTGTACAAGAGATGTTCAAGTCAAAACAGGACTTGCGATGACATTTGTCAGAGTAAAACATTTGAATGGTGCAAACGTTTTTAAGGATGTCCATGAAAGACGATCCCAGCCGAGGATGTTCGGAGCCCACAGTGGGCGTTTCCCTGAACTTTCAGCGAGTGGAACATCTGATCAGTGAAAATCAACCATCATTCATGAAAATCAATCATCATTCACCGACACCACTTGCACATTACAGGAACTCGGCTGGAAGTTATCGTACATACAGTACATGCATACAGTCCAGACCTCACTCCAAGCCATTGGTACATGTTTGGGCCATTAAAGGAGTTGTTGGGAGGCCAGTGTTTCATGGCTCCAGCATACTTTCTACTTTGATGTCATCCAAGCACTAGTGAAACACTGGGACAAGTGCATTAGTGTATCACGGAATTATACCGAGAAATAATGATAGTTTTTGATGTTATTCTGCATAATCAAAATTCCTGGTTTGACCTGAATGTCCCTTGTATATAGACATTTTCTTTTGCTTAGGCAGAATTGATTACTGCAGTAAACTGCTAGCAATGTGCTCCTCAGTTTTTTGAGGGTTATGTTCAAAATATTTAATCAGGTTCCTTGTATTAAATAACGATGCTGTCATGTCTTCCTTCGAGATATTTTCACAGAGTAGTAGAGTTTGCAATCTGCTGGGCATTGATTGCCAATATTGTTGATGAAACACTTCCAGATTGCTGTCACTTCTGTCATGAGAACAACAGTGTTGGCTTCGGAAACATTTTTATGTATCGAACAAATAACTGATACCAGTGTCAGTACTGATACACTCTTCGTGAATGAATGTCAAATGCTGCATTCCAAAAGTACACAAAATGGACAAATATTCACAATCTGAGGCAAGAAGTAAGTCACTGACCACATTAGCGAGGGCTAAAGTCTGTACTATAATGCTTTTGGAAACCAGACTCAACATCATGCTTATTTTTGATATATACAGCACTTTCAGATTATGAACTAAAAATATTCCTATTCCATACAAATAAAGGCTATTTATTGTTGTTGTTATTATTATTATTATTAATAATAATTATTATTTGTATTATTATTATTATTATTATTATTATTATTATTATTATTATTATTATTTATTACATACAGAGGGGCTCGACTGTAAATTTAAAGAGGTTTAAAAATCATTTGACAGCACAACTATAGATGTAACCTGAATGGTAAAATCCAAGATATGTAAAATGCACCAATAGCCACTCTTTATTCCACTGATGTAGCCGCTGCATGTGTCATAACTTTGTTTACAATGCATCCATGCAGGATAAAAAAAAATCTCCAACTACAAGAAGAATCTCAAATGTACACAATAATAACAAAAAGGAAAAACAAAAAGGGAGCACTAATGTCAACGCTAGATGCCATTTACCCAACTACAGCTGAATTTCCGGATTGAGTCTGGATTTGGTGTGTGGTTCTACTTCTTCTTTAATGTTCTGCCCATTTATATGCTGGGGCTCTTTCCCTGGAGCCCCATCTGGAATAAGAAGAGTCATCCTGCTGGATTTGTCAGAATTTTTACACACTGGGCCAGGGCTGGCTGTGAACTTCCTAGGAAAGGAACTGCTAGACAGGGAGTTGGAGGAGGAACTCCAGCCTGGCAAGAGACCTGATGATGTATGAGAGCCGGTGTCTCTGCTGAAGAACCGAGGGCTGGGAGAAGCGTGACTGCCGTTCATACACACCGAGCTGTTGTCCATGTAGATCTGGGTGGCGGGACCCATGTGAGATCGGTAGTTATAGGGTCTCCAGCCCTTCCTCTGCTGGCACTGACAGCGCAGGATGCGGATAAATCCCTGTTTAAACTCGCGGCTGGTGCAGGGGTAGATGATGGGGTTCAGGCAGCTGTTGAAGTAGCCGAGCCAGAAGATGACCTTGAAAAATGTCTCTGGAGGACGCAGGTTGGTATTGAAGGAACCTAAAAATACAAGTTTATTCAGTAAAGCCATCCACAGCCCATTGACACCTTGCTCAATTTCATTTTGGACCAACAGATGGCATGGTTCAGCTAGTGTTCATGGGTAATCATAGGGGTTTTCAAAGGACAAACTGAACTAATGATTGCACAACATGCACATTTTGCAGATTCAAGTACTGGGCCTCCATTGCAGAAAAAAAACATGCACAAATCTGTATCTCTTGAAAAAGATTTGAACCCGGACAAAATCTGTTTACATTAATCCACACTATCCACCGAATATAAAGCACTCAGGGCAATGAACTCTCACACACCAAAACAACAAAATCCCGTTTTGAAACGTAACAAGTCATTAGTCAGTAATAGGTGGAACGTGTGTAGTAGCATGCTTCAGAACAAGGAGCAGAAACAGCAATTTTATAGCAGTAAGGTGCAATTTGTGGACTCGCCGGCCATTTTATTAAGAATCATGCATGTCATTATTTTGTCAGCCAATCATGTGGCAGCAATAAAATGCATACAATTGAACAAATGCAAATCTTTAGCTAATGTTTACATAAAACAAAAATACATAACATATAAAAAAAAAAGATCTCAGTGACCTGGACCATGGTGTGGTTTTTGGTCCCACATTTTAGAGAAGCAGGAACGCTACTGTAACTAAAATAAGCACCCATCATGGTGAACAGGTATCGTTCAATTCCTCAGCAAGTCAGACGGAGTGTGAGGTCCTTTTCGGGTCACCATAGTTGTAAAGAGAGGTTAATTGAGATGCTGAAGCGTTTCTAACAAGTCAAACCAGATTGGCCAAGCTCCTTTGACCTCTTACATCAACAAGACATTTCTAATCACAGAAAATGAGCCTTTTCTAAAATATTTAAGTTTGTATATTTGATTCCAATTTTGTATATTTAATTTTTTGGAATATTTGTGTTTGTATATTTGATAAACATTTTATATATTTGATTTTCTGAAATATTTGTGTTTGTATATTTTATAAAAATTTTGTATATTAGATTTTCTGAAATATTTGAGTTTGTATATTTGATTTAAAAATACTTTTGAATATTTGATTAAAATTTTGTATATTTGATTTTCTGAAATATTTGAGTTTGTATATTTGATTAAAAAAACCTTTGTATATGTGATTTTCTGAAATATTTGAGTTAGTATATTTGATTTAAAATGTTATATATTTGATTTTCTGAAATATTTGTGTTTGTATATTTGATTTAAAAAAATTTAATTTTATTTTCTAAAATGTTTGTATTTGTAAATTTTATCAATAAATGTGTACTGTATATTTGATTTTCTGGTATATTCGAGTTTGTATATATATAATAAAAACTGTCATATATTTGAGTTTCTAAAATATTTATGTTTGTATATTTGAATTATTAGAGCCTGGTACTGTGTCAGCTAAAAATAGTCTGGCCAAATGGACCATTGTTTCTTATAAAATATCCAGCATATAAGTACTGCATATCGCTTTTTGTTTAAGCTTTGTTTTGTGCAAAAGTGTTTCTTTCAATTTAGCATGTCACTTCATGTTCTTTTATTACAGTCTAAGAAAGAATGACGATTTCAACACAACCGGTTAAAACCTATTTGTACGAACTACACAGCAGATGTTCCAGAAACTGACAAGACGTTCAGATCTTTGGTCTACATAACTCTTTTCCCTATATTGAGATTAAAAAAGATCATGAAAATCCACTGGGCATATCCAAACGTCTCCCTGTTGCCTCTCAACTCTCCCATTCAGTGTGTCACGTATCCCATAGGAACTGTTTTTGAGATGCTGCGTATCCCGTATCCTTTTATGGACTTTATCCTAACTGTGCCCTTGCATTATTAAACTCTCTCCTTTTAGTAAGCGTAATTAACATAATAAACAAATACCCTGTCAGGACAGATTAAATGCCATCCTACAGCACATGACAAGTAAGCATTTTAAAAGCTCAGACAGACTGAGGAGCTCAGGGGGTTTCCTACCTAATCTGCGACGCTGAATTATAAGTAGTTTCCTTACAACACATCAATACAGCGAACATCTCATTAACTCAAGGGCATTTAATCTACTCTAATTACCCTTCTCTAACTTACTCTTGATACTCTGTTAAAGAGACAAAGACATTTCACAGGCAAACGCGGTTAACAATGTAATTAAATTCCCCCCAGAGTTCGACGGAAGAATTACAGGTCATGATCCAGCATAGGTCTTGTTAAAGCTGCGAGATTCCTATTCAGTATTCCTCTGTAATATCTTCAGATGAAAAAATAATCTTTTTCTTTTTTAAAGTATGCACTCACAAAAAGGTGCCCAGATCCCATTAAAGTCATAAAAATCTTAACACCCATCTAACAGGCATCTCCACGACTAATTTCTTGAATTTCCAGGGCTAGGTTTTAAGCATAAATCTGTGGGACGAATCGCTTGGCGTGCCTGACGTTGGCATGCAACCAGAACACCGGACCCACGCACTATCAAAATGTGCTGTCATATGATCAATACAATTATCTAATAAATATAAGCACCACAATAAAACTCGTGTAATTAATTAGGGATCCTTAACATGAACAGAGATGCATTAAGGAAGGGTTTGTGTAAAAAAGGAGCTAAAGCGCATTCGCCATATACACAGCCTATTCAATTACTTAGGAATATTTTCCATGCATAATCATGCATGTAATTATTCAATCAGCCAATTAGGCTGCATTAAAGCATGCAGATGCTGGTCATGACGGTGTGACTGTCGGTGCCGCACAGGATGGTTTATGTATTTCAGAAATCTTCTGGGATTCCGTGATGGGAAATCTTGTCTTGTTGATGACAGAGGTCAGATTAGTTCAACCTGACAGAAACACTAGACTAATTCAAATAACTACTCTTTACAATCATGCTAAGCAGACTAGGATCTCATTCTGAACATTTTGAAACTTTAGAAAAAGTTCAAAATGAAATGTCCAGTTCTGGTGAACCTGTGCCAGGTGATCCCAGTTCTTGGCTGAGAGGAGTGGAACCTGCTGTGGTTTCCTGCTGTTGTTGCCAGTAAGCCTCGAAGATTGGCACTTTGTGAGTTTTCTGTCTTTTTCTGCTCACCATAGTTATAAAGGGCGGATATTTATCAGCTCATGTCAGTTCAAACCAGTCTGGATGTTGTGTCATTTTCCCTAATGAAGTGGTCAGTATGTGTGTTAATATGTGTGTTTTTTCAAATGAATTTCCCCATCATTAGATATAAATTGGTTATAAATAGAGAATTAGAGGTTGTAAAATCTTAAAACGTGATTTTATCCATTTGGTTTGGATTTAACAAGATTTGAAAATGCTAGAAGGTTAAGGGCCTTGATTAAGGGCCCAACAGAGGCAACTTGGCAAATCTGGGGCTCAAACCGTCAACCTTCTCATCAGTAACTACGAGCATTAACATACTGAACCACCACCGTCCCTAACACATTTACATTGCATATGTCAAAATGAGAAGCATAAGTCATTCAGAAAACAAACTATAGTATATAAGAATATCTTGTTACAATCAAGGAACTGTATTTCTCTTTGGGTTGCCAGTCATCATTCCTACATACTGTATATTAAGGATCAGTTTTCATGGCTGTCCATTTACTGCACAAGCCAGGGAGCTATGGAGGGACACACTATCTATAAATAGTGCTTATCAGCGCTCCTAGAGTAGCCACCAGAACTAAAAACCTACGCACAGGACCTGAGCCAGACCTGAGATACTGTACTTTATTGCCCCCTTGTGTAATTCCTCTACAATAAGGATTCATGTTCAGACTTCTAAATCGCAGTAGCATGGTGAACGAAGACAAAGGGCACCGAGAGGGAAGATTAACTTCCCAAAGGTCACACACATGGAAAATTTTCCTTCCAAAATCGTCCCTGCAGGACAAACACAGCTGACCCGTGGTGCGAGGTGGCCGCCTATAGGAGAGCGGAGCATTTCAGTCATAAAAAAAAAAAAAGAAAGAAAGAAAATGAATGCAGATGCTCCGTTCCTGACCTGTTTCAGCGTACAGTATATGTGGTGGGAACGCTACCTCGTCATTATTCCCACACCTCGGCACTCTCCTAGCAGCTCACAAGAGGACAAAGCCTGGGAATATCAGGGCCCTTCGAAAGACATTGGCATTTCCTCTGCATTCCTTTATGAGACCTCGACAAGATTCAGGACCAACGCAGTAGCAAACCAATTAATCCCGAGCAGATTAAACAACGTAGACAGTTAGACGGACGAAATATTTATACGATTGTCCTATATAAAGCATAATGCATCAGGACTAATACCTAGGATAAAGCAAGGGATAGTTCGACTTTATAAAAGTACCATGCTTTGAAAAGGTCAGGATAGGCAAATGACATGGCTGAAAATACTGTAAGACTCATACAGTAACTGTGCAGTGGTCACGCTTTGTGGCACTCTACAGACTCTACTTCAGAAAGACCAGATGAGATCAAACTTTACTGTACTGTATGCTCTGTTCTTATCGGTTCACTAATCTGACCACAGAGGTAAAATGATACAATAACGTATTCTTTTTTCTCCATTTCTGACGCAACGTCTCTAACCCGAAAGCTACTGTAATCTTTCATCTGAAGAGATTCCAAAGCGAAATAATTTATAGACGATGTAGGTGATTATCGTAGATAGGCTTCAAGAGAAAGCGCTACTGAAGCTCTATAAGTTTAACAAAACTGAAGCTGCTACAGTATAACTTTTATTTGTATAAATTCTATAACTTTGATATTGTATTGCTTTCTGCTTGGGAAACCTCTTGGAGTGTAAAAAGGGGGTTCCTCAAAGGGGTTCTCCTTTTTTGCAGGGTTCTGCATAGAGATTAAGGGAATTAATGGAATATTTTTTTTTCCTCTATGGACAAGCACGAATTCGAACAGATTCAATTTTTTTACAACACACGGTTATTTCTCCTAATGTGAACCAGATGAGACGTTTTCGAATTATCCAGTTTAATCAATACGGTCAGCTGATGCCGTTATTAACAGCAGATCCCTTTAAGGGGTTGCCACAGCACAACCCTCCCACTTTATCCATTCTTGAGAGCAGCACTAAGGATGCCCAGCAACGTAATGGCTGGGTTTGGGCATTGGCCGGGAATCAAACTCAGGCCTTCTACAGACAAGAAGCCCAACACTGAACCCCTAACACTCACTAAATCAACATTAATAGTCTTTCTGGCTTAGTATTGCATTTTTTTTCTGGTAAATGAATTTAAGTGTCTACAGCGAAGTAAGAGTAGTACTGGTAAAGAGAGTTCTATTTATTAGTGCTGTCAATCGATTCAAAAGTTTAATCTAGTTAATCAAAGTCATACTGTAGTCTGTGATTAATCACAATTAATCACAATTTAGATGGATTATGCATATGTCAAACATTAACATTTAACAAACGTTAAATTAAAATCTCTCGAATGGGACCAGTGGCTGGGTAGTAATGTGGTGTGGCAATGCACTGCCAGCAGAATCCGGGTCCTCAGATCCAAAAATCAACAACCTACAGTAGAAACACATGAGGCAGCCATCTAAAGCACCACTCACACATTAATCTTGTGTTTAATGTATTCTTGTAATAATAGTTCTTCTTACAGGTAGCCCAAGCACACAACTTTGGTTTTATCCAGACTTCCATCTAGAAGGCTTTTTTTTTTTTTTTTTTTAAAAACATTCTGTTCAGCACACCTGGTGATGCTTCCTTAGTCGTCTTATTAACCGTGCTAAATGCGCCATTCTCACACACAGGCGCTGTCTTTATGGGAGGCCATTAGGGTCAACCTTGGACATATGTTTAATTTGGGGTAAAATTTCTAAATGAATCACGTGTTAATGTTGACAGCACTAATATTTCTACATATTAGTAACAAACTATGAAATTAATTTCTTTGTGTTTGGACACAAAGAAAACATTTGGGAGGTGGCTCAGGAGGGTTGCTGATCTGATGGTCACCGGGGTCAGGAATTCGAGCTCTGCCACTGCAGGGTTGCCCCTTTTGGGGCCCTTGGGAAAGGCCCTTAACCCTGTGCACATACCAGGGCAGGGCATCCCCAGTGCCAGTCCCAAGCGTGGAAAAATGGTTTGGCTGCAGCACAAAGAACATTCTGCATAAAACGTGTTCTGATAACTTGCAGATCGAGTGATCCGATGTCGCAATTCATCATCTGCCCCCATAAAAACAGGAGTGCTATAAAGAAGAGGGTGAGAATGATTCTGAGGCCCCTGCCTAGACAGCAAGCACTGGAAAAATGCAGAGGAGGATTTAAACTGAAAAATATACATTGGTGCTTTCTGCATTTACAGTATACGGTATATAATTCTATACGTTACACCATTTATAAATTTTATCATCTATTCATTCATTCTGTTACAATCCCAGGACTGCCTGCACATATCCAAATATTTGAACTTTTTCAAATAAATCACACAAATGGCAACTTTATATTAAGATGAGCCGGAAAAAAAAACTTGCACACATGAAGGCCTTTCTTGATCATAGTATTAATGTGACATCACCAATTCTGGCCAAGACATATATACCATTAATCAGTGTGTTTTTACTGGCTATCGAACTGCATTCTAGATGGATGAAGCAGAACTACCTTGAAATCCACTCCATCTTCATTTCCTTGCCACTTCCCGTTAATGTGTGCAGGTGTCCACTGCATGGCAATCAGAACTACTCATAAATTTAAATATATATAACAAATTGTCTGTGGGGAAGAGTATAACTGGTAATGTAATGTTGTACTATGCATCTTGTTAAATTATTACACGTGATTTACAGTACAGGACATATGGAAAATAACTCCATAGCATGATAGAGCCTAATACGTAATAGAAACCAGATGTCATCAGCTGCAGTTGTCTTGCTCACCCAGAGTCTGTTGCAGGTTTTTGATTTCCTGTTTGCTGTAACACACCTACTGTACACTCTCAGAAATAAACTCTACTTTCCCTTGCTGTTGCCGTGTTAGCATCAAGTAGATATGCTTTTTCCTATAATATACTGTAAGTGTAGTGCACCTTTAAAGATAGCTTCATGTACCTTTATTTATTGGAACCTATGAATAATTATTGTACCTTTAAATCTAAAAATTTATGTTAAAAGATAATTAAAGTTACAACACACCAACTGTTGAGGATAAAGTATAAAAAGGAACAAAAAATGTACCCTCAGTGGTACCACCAGGCCAACATGAAAAGGTACTTCTTGGTACATTTATTTCTGAAAAGTATACTAAGTCTGGTTATTGAATGGAAAAGCTGGAAATAACTAAACTGTACTGAACTGTGGCCCTTCAATGCTCTATCCATGATCTAAAGGACGAAGTTGTTATACGGCCAAAACGCAACATTGGTGCTGATTTCATTTTTTTATGTTATACATATAATAAAGGAAATGTGTGTGCCAAAGACGCTACTTCTGAAAATTATGCAACATGAAAAATACCAATCTTGCTTCCCTGAACATTTCAGGTTGCTAACCTCAGCCGTTTTAGAGAGACGATTTTACATGTGTCCGTTTTTCAGCGTTATCCTGTCTCGCTTCAAACAACAATAACTGAAAAGGCAAATTATGCATATTTCTTTGAGCATTGATAATAAAATGTAATGTAAAAAAACATAATAAAATGTAAATGTAAGCTTCTAGAAGCCTGTAAAATTGTTGCCTAAATTAAAACATTCCATGAAAAAATAAGGATCCCCCCTCCCCCCCAAAAAAGCCCTGTAGTGTCCGTAACCATGTCCAATTCATATTGCAATATCTTAACAATTCTGCTTTTTAGAATAATACATTTTTTTCAGCTTTATATCTTTTCATGCGAAATCTAAATTGGTCAAGTTCCATCTTAATGACCATAAAGATCATTGAAAGATTTGAATAAAAAAAATGTTTTTTTAAAATAATTACAGACACTACAACTAGATGAGACACTTTTTTAGCACCAATACGAAAGGTTTTGGCTGATAGCATGTCGACTGAATTAAGGAAAAGGGAAAAGTTTAAAGAGCTTCAGCTTCCGACAGGTTGTGAGGTGCAGGAGAGGGGTTACCACAGGGCCCTTTGGCTAATTCTTCTATATAAAATGTCAGCAAGGTGGCATGATGAATATGCATAAAGAGCAAAGAAAAAGCATGAAATGAAAGGATAAAGTAGAGGACGTGGGACTGATGTGGGGGCATGGAAGCACCTACCGATGGGCAGGACGAGGAAGAAGGGTAACCAGCACAGGATGAACATGCCTACTACAACACCAAGAGTTTTGGCTGCTTTCTTTTCCCTAGAAAACTTGAGCAGTTTGACCGTGAGCGAGCTCCTCATCTGGCCCTTTCCCGCGCTGCTGCACTCGTCCTGGACGTTCGAGCCTCTGTAGTGCACGCGGAGTGTGAGCTCGCTCGAGTCGTTGCGCTCTTTCATCACCCCAGCCTCGAGGTTCTTAGTGGTCCTTTTCGCGACGATGTAGACGCGGCAGTACATGGCGAGGATCACAGCGAGGGGGATGTAGAAGGAGCCGAGCGACGAAAAAAGCGCATAAAACGGCTCCTCCGTTATCGGACACACGGTCTCATCCTCCGAAGGCGGCTCTTTCCACCCGAGCAAGGGTCCGATCGAGATGATCAAAGCGAGCACCCAAACTCCCAGCATAGCCAGGAGCGCTCTCCTCTCCGTCACAATGCTCGGGTACTGCAAAGGGTACCGCACTCCGATGTACCTGTCGATGGAGATTACGCACAAGCTCATGATGGACGCGGTGCAACACAGGACATCGACGGCCGCCCAGATGTCACAGAAGATCCTCCCGAACACCCAGTAGTTGAGGATCTCCAGCGTGGCGGACACCGGCAGCACCGTGGTGCCGAGCAACAGATCCGCAATGGCCAGGTTGATGATGAAGTAGTTGGTTGGAATGCGCAGGTGCCTGTTGCACACCACGGAGAGGATGACCAGGATGTTCCCGACGATCGCGAACACTATGAACGCGCCCAGAACCATGCCCACGGGCAGTGCCCGACCCAGGCTGAAGTGCGCGCTGCCAGGCCCGGAGGCTGCCGCGCTCGAGTTGGAGCTGTTGGATCGGAGCTCGCTGTGCAGCCCCAACGACGCGTTATTCCACCGGTTCGCGGCATCACCAAGATCAGAAGCCATCCTGGGACGCCCGTGTCTCCATGCCAAAGTGGGCTCGCTTTACACCTCTCAGTGAGTCACTGACGCTGCCTGGTCGCATTTGTTGCGCCGAGTTGCAGAACCGCTTCGCTTAGAAATTCCTTGATTCTTCGGGCAAAGTCTCTCGCACATAATGCGCAGTGTCAAACTTCTCCATTGCCTCAAAAACAGACCACGCGTTTTTGTTCACGGCATCCCCAAAACGTCCAAGTCGCTTGCTGTTTCCGTTTGCATCGCACTTGGGACTCTTTTCATTTTCCGCGTAGCCGCTGGTGTCCTCCGCAGTGTGTCTCCTCGCTCCCGAGTCCGTTCATCCATGCGCTCTCAGATCCCAACCCCGCCTCCTCCCTCCCCGAAACTAATCCGTACCGGACACGTCAAACCTCGGACTCACGACTGGAAAGCCAACCGGTATGACTCATACTCATCCAACTCATACAAGTTCTCAAGCTTTACGCTGATTCCTTGCGGAAGGAACGTTTCCATAACGTTGGCATTTGGTTATTGCTTTTTTTTTTTTTTGAGAACCATTTCATAGCGTTTTAGGAAGGTTCAGATTCAAACACAGCATTATCTTATGGTTATCACTGGTCGTGGTTAGCACCTCCAGCACTTCCAGGTTGCTGGTTCGATTCCCGCCTCGAGTTGGTGTGCAAGGAGTTTGCATGTTGCAATGTTCCCAAATTCCCCGTATTGTGCATTAGAGTGTGTGTGTGTGTGTGTGTGTGTGTGTGTGCTCCCTGTGATGGATTGGCACCAAGTCCATGGTGTACCCCACCAGTCTCCAGGGATAGGCTCCAGGCCCCTGTGACCCTTTACACATGATAAAGTGGTGTAGATGAGGAGATACGTGAGAGAAACTTGGTCTAAAATGTTCATATCAGTAGTAAGGTAAGAGCTTTAGAATTCTACCAATGACATCACAACATGTGTTGCCAAACAGAAAAACGTCGTCATCATCATCATCATCACTTTGTTCAGTACTTTCATCCACCATTCTAGTTCATTTAAAAGTACTTTTTTTTTTCTAAATTACTCCTTTTATTTTAGTTTCCTCATCCTCCATATTGAAGGTCAGTTTTCAACCAAAATTATTAATTCTGATGTTGCTGAAATCGAATCATTCATAATGTTATGAAATTCTTTAGAATATTACATTATCAAACCACTGCAACTGTACGGGACCAGAACAATATGGCCATTCATAGTCACGTAACAGGAACTGTGCCAAACAAATACATTTTTAAACCACAAACCTTTGTCTCAGAAATGTCCTCTTTCGGGAAGGTTATAGATTTTTGCCAAAGGTTACTTTCAGGTTGATTAATTGCATACACATATTCAATATAATTAGCTCTACGCAGTAATTATAATAGACAGAATGAGGTTTGCCTAGGGGTGGTTCAGAGAATGTGCTCCTAATGTTAAGGCAACATTTTCCAAGTCATCTTGAATGCAAGCATACAGTACCAAGATGTTCAAATAAATTAAAGGCTATAAGAATATTCGGGGAAAGGCCTGTGAGCCGTCGCAGTTCCGGACAGGTTTAAATGATGTTAAAGGTAATGGGGAAATGTATTTAGACAATAACACGCAATGGAAGTTAAATTATTTTATAAAGAAATGTCAGTTTTATGTGCAGTACTATGCAAAATTCTTGAGACACCCCTCATCATATTTTGCTTCCAAAGCTTCCATTTTGCTTTCTGACCTGGACGTTCTTGTGTTTTTGAGAATTAAATTTTTAAAAAAAATCTAGCATAAAGCATGAACCAGTGTGAAACAGGTGCAGATGATGACAGATGATCAGGCCAGTGATTAGTATACTGGTGATGCTGAATGCTGAGTGGTTGGAACAGACGAGAGGGAAAAAGAGGTTGCTATCGTGGTTGTTGCATAAGCATCCGATTTTTAAATGATATCTTTAAGCACTTTACAGCCTGTCATAATAATACATTAGTTCTCAATACTTTAAATGAATCTACATTGTTTAATTTGATTTAAAAAAATTATGAAGACATGACTGGCACAGGACTTTTGTGCATTACTGTATATTTCCAATAAAAACATTTTCCTAAAAAGCCCCCGAAATAAGAACGAATGTAATGAGGAAAATATATTCAAAACAATATTAAGTACTAGAAACCTTGTAAACAAGTCTTTTGCACGTTATTGATCTTTAAAATGGTGCATGGCAGCACTCACAGAAAAAGCATGTCTTCATGCCTTTAAAAAAAAAAAGATACATAACCAGAACTGTAATTTATTTTTCATGTAAATCTATAAACATATACTGTATGTACTGTACCTTTCTTGGCAAAATGTACACCTCTGTGACTAGGTTCAGCAGGTTTTCTTTCCCAGCAGCTTGGACTCCAATTTAGCTTTAGGGAAGGGGGGACAAAATGTCACAAGCCAGTCTACTTGTGTGTCATAGTACATTTAATTGTAATCCAATACAGAGGTAAACACGCCAAATGCGTCTGTCAGCACTACTATTCTTAGAGCCTTTCCTCGTTTTATCTTATGGACATGCGAACAATGCTGTGGATGCTGTGTTGCTATGGGTGTAAAAAGCACGCTAGGGTTACATAAGGGCCTTAAATGTCATGCAGAAAATCAGATTTGGGGGAAAATGGACAACAATCAAATACTGGCAGTTAGGAAACAGTAAAGAGCCGTAATTGGGTTTTTATGATGTTGGGTTTTAGGTCCAATCATTCTGGACGTACCTTGATACTCATTCAAGTTTAATAGTTTCCTTTGTCGTCTCATTACACACAAGCACTACATTGTACTGTACATGAACTCTTAAGTATAAGAGAAAATGGTATGCTGTTTTGGACAAGAAAAGCTCAGGGGCCAGGTTAAAAAGGAGTACAAAGCTCAAATCATCTGTATTTTTTTAAGATAACACAATCTTGCAATAAGAAGAAGGGAAAAATGCCAAAAATGTCATATGAAATTATTTTAGGCATTTGTAACTGTGAAACCTGGAAACACGATCGCACTACAAGTCAGAGTTAATCTGCCAACAACGGTGCAACAAAAAGCAAAGACTAGTAACTCGTGCCTATAACCGTGACAGAGCGATGTGAAAACTGAGTCATTATAATGGATCATATTTTAACAGGGTGGTGTAAAATTGAAAGTTGACTTTGGTCCATTGTGCTAAATTTAGACCAGACTGTCTTGTTTATTAATAGATCTTAACTACAGTCACTACAACCATAACTCATGCTTCTGAGAGCAATGTGAGCCATCGGGACATGTGATCAGCCAGGGGAAAGTTATAGGTGGTGGGGCTGCATGGAGCCACGATTGGTGCATTTTGACATAACAGATGGTTGATGATGTCAGGAAGAACATGATTTAGTGCCGTTTTTGGATTGCCAAGGTAAATATCTTTCACAGACACATACTGTACATACTGCAAGCAAACATACACATACGCATAATGTGTGTGCAGTTACTTCTACGAAAATACACCTGAACACCTATATGCACGTTATTCAGAATGCCCTTGAAATGAGTGCAGTTTAATATTTGGCCAACACTTTAAGTAAATTGAAGTGCTTACATTTTATAGCCCTTGCAGCCATGGCTGATGAATAGTGTCTGATGTGATGTGAGATATGGAGGGGAAAGGTGCTAAGCTTTGAGCTGTACCGTGCTAAGCTGCGCAGTGTGCTTGCAGTGCTGCACCCTGCATTTGTCATGGTGCAGGATAGATAAACGAGAAGCGCCCTGAGCAGCCTAGCATTTTTACTCTCATGGAGGGATTACACACCACTGCTGCATCGTGCACAACTGATTACGGAAAAGCCAAATGTTGTTTATGGCATGTTTGTTGGTCTTAATTAATTCTATTAAATGATTTTACAGAACGCAAGCTCTGGCTATGAAATATAGGATATTGTTTGTTTGCACACTCATAGAAAAAAAAAATCACATTTACATTGTGGTCATATATTTTTTTTATATGATTATGTATTATACGATCATACTGTATAGGATGCCATGGATCGAACACGTGACATTGATTGAATGTGCTTACCTTGCGCACCACATGAGAAAATAATAATAATGTACAATCATGCATGGAAAGGAATGAGTTACTGAGGGAATATAAAACCATGAAGCATGTAAAAAAAAAAGAAGAAGAAGAAAAGAATACAATTAAAAAATGAATTGGGAAAAAAATCCCATGTGGAAAAATGAAAACGCACATACTATGTGTCAAAAAAATAAAAAAATAAAAATGTCTGCAACATAATGTGAAGTGTCTAAAAAGCATATGAATCATGATTAGTCATGTGCAGACCTCCTGTAACCTATATCATCCTGGACTGTATAGAAATAAAGAAGAGCTGAGATTAGGAAAAGTAAGCAGTGCTGTGGCACGAATAGCAAAGACATTCCTAAAGTTCCTAATATTAGAAATATATAAATGAAATGTATTTAGTTTATTTAACCTCCTTCTTTTCCAGGCGTGTGTTTGCAAGCAACGCTATGCACAGGGACAGATTGAGGAGAAGCAGTATGAAGCACACTTCAGATTTGCTCAAGGGTTAGTGCTTGAGGCAAATCTTTCAAAGAACACAAATTAAGAAGCTTTATCTTATGTGCTGCTCCACTTGATACTTTTATTAGATTCGCAAACCGTTATAAAATAAATAAATTGCAGGTCATTATCTTTTTTGTTGTTTATTGTCTTGTCTGATGTTCTGTGGTGAGATCTGGGTTTGCAGTCAGAGTTTTTAATTGCTATTGTGCTATTGTGTTTCCTGATTTGCTTGAGTGCTTTTTGTTTATTTATTTATTTTCATTTTGCTGATATGTTTCGCATATTAAGTTATATAAAATCAAAATAGTTTGGAGTCTTTGGCTCAAAAAAGAGACATGTGTTTACCTTATGGAGGTCCAGGTGAATCCATGATGAGAGGGATGGTCACTTAGATGGCACTGTGTCTTTCCTGTCAATCAGAGTGACATAGTCAAGTCACGGGCATCTGTGAGTCCATGTACATGAAAAAGGGTAGATTGCATTTTTTTTTTTTTCATTTGAGAGTGTTATGATGCTCTGTGATGCAACATGAGCAGCAGTCTGAACAGTTGGCATGTTAGTGAGGAAGCACAAGTTAGCCTTCACCCTCGGCATTTGGTTGCTGTTGGATGATAAGAGAGAGCTGGCTGGTGGGCGGTGGGAATTGGCAAAACTAAACCGGGGAGAAAATGAAATGCTGGCCAAATTTTATACATGACATTGTCTGAAATTTCTTTTTTTTGCCCCCTCACTCACCATGTTGTTCAATAAATCAAAGTACCAGGATACAGAAATGCTGAGCACACAGTTTTGTGATGAAAAAGCTTTATAAATAAATTTCTAAAAATATGCTTTTTAAATACTCTGAATCTTTTTATGTTAATATTTACCCTGCAATAAAAGTTCAAAATCAATATTAATCAATATTGAAATTACTAATCACTTTTTGAGTGCAACCAGATGGCTTAAACCCCACAAAGCGCATCATAATGTCCATTATGTTTTTTAGCCCTTTCACACTTTAGACATTTACAGTATTACATTTGTACCTCTACATACTGTACCTCTCATCTCCCCAAAAATTTAACAAACATCATTGTATATCGTTAAGATTTTTAGAGCCATGAAGGAACTTTAATGTATTTTTTTTTAATAATACAATTTATTAGAGGCTTTAAACCAATAATGCTTTTGTAAATGTAGTATACTACAATAGAACTTACTTACGCAGGAATTTCCTTGTACACAGTCTAAAAAGAAAGGTTTTCCGTGTCATGTCAAAAGCAGCATTTCTCACAGTGGGGTGCAGGAAATCCCAGGGCTCAGGGGCTCCATGCTTTTTCAATTTACAGCTGCAAATTTCACAGCCCACCATAAAACAAGGTAGTGATATATTGAATTGGCGTGTATTATTAAATTCCTATAGTGTTTTGAGTAATTAATAAACGTTAATGAGTTTAATCTACAGGGCGTGGCAGCTGACACAATGATTTAAAACTTTTGAATAAAATGAATGAAATACTTAGATTTTCATATTTTAATGAAGTTTATACTTATATTCCTCATATTAAAATTACGTACAGTACACACCACACATTCACTAATCTTACACAAACAAACTCACTCCCCCCCGCCCCCCCCCCCCATTTATGAGATGTACAATTTACCTTTAGTAAATATAATTCCTTAATTTCTTTTAAAAATAACCTTTAATGTAATATGTTGTAAGTACATTAAATGAAATATGAAGCATCCAGGAGTTACAGAAAAAAGGCAAAATCTTTTACCAATGTTCAAACCAATGTAAAGTGAAATTAAGTGAATATATACTATATATATTTACAAAAAAAGTACATTTATTAAATATCCTATATTAAAAAGGTGGGGAAAGGAATTTTATTTCATTTGCCATGTATGTAATTGAAATATATATAAAGCATATTTGAATGTTTAATTTCACTGTCGGAACTCCATATTAATCAAAAAACAAGTTTGTCAACAATACTGTAAGCTTAGATCTAATGTCTCAATCCAGAGTTCAGAAATGGAAAGCTACAATAATTAGACGAAATTATTTGAAAACCCCCAATGTAAAAAAAAAAAAAAAAAAAACATTTCAAGAATATATTTATTAATGTATTAAATATTATTTCAGTAAAATATTCTTTGAAAAACATATGAAATCAGCAAACATAAGGCATAAGTTAATTAGTTTGCTCAGATTTACTGGTCATTGAATTAAATGCATTTGAATGAAATCAAAATAGATAAAAAAAATAAAAATGAAAATAAAATAAAATGGTCAAAATTATTGAGACAAAAGTGAAATTCAATGTTTTGTAATGACATTCTCAGATTTTTCAAATAATGACAAGCAAGAATCATATGAATAATATGTTATTTGATGTAATCAAATTGTTATACAACAATCAATATTTTGTATGAATTATTAAAAACTTGCTGGATCCGTCTGGCCATAAAGTCAAAAAGACATCTACAGTACTTTATTGTCACTCGCGCAATCCATGCCTGCTTGACTGCTTCCTGAAGATCATGTACAGAAATTCACTTGAGAGTTTTAGCTATTTGGCAGCGGTGGACGCCATGATTTTAGAAAGTAAAAGTCCTGCCCATGTTCGTTCCATCCATTAACTAAACTAGCTGATTCTTATTAGCACAAGTCTTCAGCCAGATAGTCTTGAACTAATTAGTGAGGTCACCTGTTTTTGTGTACAGAGAGATATTTTCTAGATTTTAATAAAATAACCATCACATTAAATAACCTTAATTTAATCATTTGCAGCCTTTTCCTCCGATGCTTTTTCTTTCTTTTGTGCTTGCTAAAGAGAGATTTGGTCTTTAAAAAAGAATATAATTCCAAATTATTCAGAACATTCAGAACCTTAACTATAGGTTTACATATACAGTAAGTTTGATTAATTTTAGCATATTAATGGCCATTTCAATAAGATAAGCTTGTTAAGCATTTCTAAGCGCATAACATAAATCCTGGTAAATATAAGGCATAATTCATGACCGCGCCGCTCTTTTCGGTTTGTTTGTTCAACATGACAAGTCAGTGCTAAAAATATTCCTGGGATTGTTATGGAATTTTGAACTAATAAAAGCTTTCTGAGATGGCCCTGCACTGGAATCTAGATAAAAGTCATCGTAATTCATCTGACTGGACGTTTGCCAGGGGCACAGAGCATTGAGCCGCACTGTGCTGCAGAGAATGTGGCACACTGAGCAGAACAGTGGATGGGGAGAGTGCAGCGCTGACAAACTGCACTGCGCTGATTAGCAGTATTCTCAGCATCTTGTTGCTGTTTCTCCAAATCATTCAGCTTCAAAAAAATGACATTTCTACTCACGTGTGAAGGAAAATTGCATTACGTTGTACAGCTCGTTGGTACTTGCTAAATCGTCTCTTACCGCTGCTGGAAGAGCTTTAAATGTCAGTTTAGGTATAATCCCCAGAGAGTCATTTATTTGTAATGAAGCTGCGTCTGTGTATAATGCTGTTTGCCAAATAAGGCACTATTGAATAAAATATAAACCATGATAAAAATATGTCCATGGCATAGGTTTAAAATGTGTCTTTTAAAATCTGCTGTTTTTTTTTTTTTTTTTTAACTTTTGCACATATACAGGTGAAAATTAAATAATAATTCAAATGACAAAGATAAATAGGAGCTAAAAAAAATGCTAAGACTTTCAGTCTATGGAAAATCGCCGTTCTGCCCAGACTGTGTCTGAAAACCCATCAGTTCTGTTTAACACCTCACAAGTTCAGTGGAAAACAACGTCACACCAAGCAGTATATTATGGGAAGAGAGCCATCATGATGGCTCTGGAAGATTTATGGTCACTTCATGCTGATGACTGCATTCTGTGATTTTCCTTTTCTTTTATGTGAGCTTAAATGCAACATTCATCAGGACTGGAACAAAAACCACCAGCTCTAGGGATAGAAAGATGAATATAGATGGATAGATACGGAGAGGGGGGGGGGGGATTGGAGTGCATTTAGAAATACATACTGTACTGTACAAAACAGTGGAAGCAAGATCATTTGCAATCTAATGGGAACGCTTGTGACAAATATGGGATGACAGTAGGGTTTAAGTGACAAACTCTTAATGTGTTTGGGGAAAGATGACCACAGTGGGGTTGCACAGCTGTGCAGGGATACAGTATTTTTCTGCATACACTTTTGGAAAGACTGGAATCAAGACCAAAACTCCCCAAAAGCTACCATACTTCCATGTTCTGTTTGGAAGGAAAAGAATGCGTATAGATAGATAGATCGATAGATAGACAGATACTTTTGGTTAATGTTTTGGAAACTTTTGGATAGATACTTACTTTTGGATAGATACATACATACTACAGTAGGTATGTGTTGCCAAAAGTATTCGCTTATCTGCCTTCCCATGCATATGAACTTAAGTAACCTCAAAGATCCGGTGGAATCAGTATAGGGGTACTTACTTTTGCTAGCATTTTTTTTTCTTTTTGGCCTAATTTTTGTTAAATAAATAATGGCACCGGTGGCTCGGTGGCTTAGTGGTTAGCACTGTTGCCTTAAACCTCCAGGATCCGGGTTTAATTCCCACGTCGGTGTTTGTGTGTATGGAGCTTGCGTGTTCTCAATGTGCCTGGTGGGTTTCCTCCGGGTACCCTGATTTTCTCCTACAGTTCAAAGACATGTACACTAGGCTAACTTCCTCCATGCTCCCTAGTTGGACTACAAAGATTCCTAGATGGATGGAAAAAAAATATTGTTCACATGAGGTTGCATTTGTCTAATACCGGTGAGAGCCACTATGATCAGATGGTTTTTATTAGGTATTTACAGAAAACAAAAAAAAACAAAAAAAGAGGAGGGTACTAACTTTTGAACATGACTCTCTCTCTCTCTCTCTCTCTCTTATATATATAAATATATATAAATTAAATGCAGTGCAACCATTAATGCGTAGTTTTAGTGATGACAAAGTGTACATAAATAGAAGTTGTGCAAAAGAGCAGAATATAACATTACCTGGTTTGTGTGTATTGAAATAATATGTAAAACTTAGAGGAAGTGGTATTAGCTGAAAGATAAACAGCGGCGAGCAGGAAATGGAACGTACTCTCAAACATTTGAGACACGCTTTTGAAGCTGATAACCAGGGAATGAGTGATGGACGATAATATACCAAATATGCCTAAATTACACCCATATTAATATCCAGAAAACTAATCCAGGGGCGCTGCAGCCACAATCCTATACATACTGTTTTGACTTATTTATGTATTTTATTTATTATTTCTTTAAGATTTTGCGTCACTGGTATCTGATGATCAAGGCACATTTCTAGCTTTTTCACATTTAGCTTATCGTGCTAATCTAGGGCAATAAGTAACCCAGAAATCAACAAAACAATTTTAAAAATTTCGAAAACAGAAAGTGATCTGTTGTAGGCAGTGAACATTCTGCAGCGAGCCAGAGTAGCATCGAATCTGGCCTTTGAAATGCATGCAGTACGGTAATCAGAGTTCATTGTGGTATTGTACTGGTAAAGTGCAAAAAACCCCCGAGTGAATCTCTTTAGCTCTTGCCTGCTCAGTCACTCATGGAGTAGTCGTACAGTATGTGCATGTGTTTCACATAGATATTACACGTTCAGTACCAGTCCAAAATGGGGACACGAGTTGGGATTTATTTTCTACATTCTATAACAATGCTGCCTTTTTCGAAATTATGAAATAACACATTTGGCATTAAGTAATTAAATAACAACAACAAGGGACAGTTGTTATTTTAAGACATGAAGGTCAGCTGTTCTGGAAGAGCTCTTGTAAGAACTGTATTGTCAAGTGCATTTGCAAAACCCAGCATTAACCCTAACCCTAACTCTTCGGCCTTGTTTTACAGTGTAGAAAGAAATGCACTTGGGCACCAAGGATACATATTCAGCCATGCTTTTTTTTTTTTTTTCCCCAGAAATATAACATATGAAGACATCATGACATCGTCCATCTATCTATTACAGTATCTATACTGCTTATCCTGCGTCAGGTCAAAGGGGTCCTGGAGCATGTACCATACATAGACACAGACAGGAGGAAAGATTTAAACCGGAGGTGCAAGGCGACAGTACCAACCACTATGCCACCATGTCCAAACCATTACATTTTAACTTGTCATATTTATTTATCATTACACCCCAAATATATTCCTGCAGCTTTTCTGTACAAAAACTTTTCTAACACATTTAAAGGTCTAGTTACCCCCCCCCCCCCCCAAAAAAAAATATAGGAAGAAAATTACTTTTAAAGAATCCGTTCTCAGCATTGCATACATTTTGACAGCTGGGATTTGATTACAGATGGGCTTAGCTTATGTCCATTTCATTTAGGCATACAGGTAGACCCAGATGGATCCAAAAACTGTGGCAGTGGAAGGAAAAAGAAGTAAAAGGCAAGAAATTATGCTGAACTAGAAAGATTTTAGCAAGCTAGCAAGATCATTATGCTTTTAAGCACCATGTTTGAAACACTCGCTCCTTGTCCAACATGCCGCTTGGTGGCAGACATCCAAAGCAAGATAAAAATACAAAAATACAAATCCATGAAATATTTTCACATCATTTTGTTGTAATATATTTACGGCGCCTTAAATTCAAGCCGATTCATCCAAATATGTTTGTTTGGCAGTTTGACAGGATACAGCCACAGTGACATCTGACAGCTTTTCCCAGATTGCTATACAGCACATTCTCTAGATTTAGACAATCAATACTGTGTTCTAGTAAAAACCACTTTTAGGTTGCTTGATTGTCCCTGTGGGGAAATCCTCAAAAAGTTTCACGCAATGCTACACCAGCGTTTCTTCCTGTGAAAAATGGGGACGTGTACTTTTTCCTCTTAAAGCTTCTTATTCAGTAATTCATCCTAAAGCATGTCGTGCATTAACTAATCTGAATTATAGTAATTATCTTAAATTATTGGAGTTGTTACAAGAATGAAAAATGTAAGCTCAAACTTGCTGACAAGTACGTACGTATAAGAGGAGATCATGATCCAGAGTGAGTTGGGTCGAACATAAATCAGAAGTGAAAAACGTGTTATAAGATGTGAATGAATGCCAGAATGGAACCATTAACCAGTATGATATACTGTACACATACACACACCATTATACAGTATTCTGGTGTACAATCTGATGTGAAGTGTACATACCATATTAGCAGTTTAATACTGTTTAGAATGTATTCCTCATATCTTATAATAACCCTTTTTCTAGAAATGCTGCGTGAGAATGGCATGAGAAGCATTTGTCCACTGGATTAAGTATGAAATAAAAACGAGGGCCTGCTTGCTGTCCCGTGGTTTCTGTCAGTTACAGGCAGTTTGCAGACTTCACAAATACAGCCAATAGCCATCTGGCACCAAATTGCAGGGATCGGTTCATTCCTGAGCTCTATCGATCCACGTGTGTTTCTAAGATGATGCTTGGAAAATAGTTTTAGAATCGCAGAAGTCGGGAGTAATATAGACTTTTTTTTTAAGGAGCCATGATAAAGTTTAAGCCTAAGTCATAGCATTTTAAAAAAAATGATCAAAAGAGACATCCAGTAAAACAGCTCAAATATTTTAAAGTCTGGTTACCCCCCAAAATACCTACAGTAGGAAGATAATTACTTATAAAGACTCCGTTCTCTATGTGGCGCAGGAGCATTACAGACACTTTGACAGCCTGGATTTGATTACAAATGGGCTTCTGTCCAGTTTATTAAGGCATATAGCTAAAACCAGCTTGATCCAACAAAGTGACATTCACTGTGTAAGGGAATTGTGCTGATCTACAAAGATTTAAGCTAGCAAGATCATTACAGTATGTAGACTGTGATCTTACCACCATGTTTGATAAAATGGTTCCTTGTCCAACATAAGCGCTTAGTGGCAGACAGCCACGGCAAGATCCATAAAATATTTTCAAATCATTCCGTTGAAATGCCTGTACTACCTGAGCTCTACCACTCAATGTGCGTTTCTAAGATTTTGCTTTAAAAATGGTTTTCTAATGGTTTAGTGGTTAGCACTGTAACTGCAGCCTTGCACCTCCAAGGTCCGGGTTAGATTCTCGTCTCATGGTCTGTGTGCATGGATGTTGCAGGAAATACTCCGGTTTCCTACCATACATGCAAAGTAGGCTAATTGGCATAATTCTCAAAATGCCCTTAGTGTGTGAATGTGTGAGTTTCTACTACCACAGTTGTCAAAATGGGAATAAATAAAATACAATGGTCACCATTGGCTTCCACCGTCTCAAGTTGGACTTTTTAAACATTATATAGCATCAAAGAAAAAAATTAGAAGGACATACTGTAAAACCTTGCTTGAGTTAATGCTATTATTTCTCATTCATTTTGAATTGGTTTGGTCAATATTTTAATTACATTACACAGCAAGTCTTGGATGACATGGGTGTATTGTTAAGTTAATTCCATTTTCGACCGCTGTCATGATAAGATTACAATTCTTTAAAAGTTAATCAATATGGCATTTAGGGCACAATACATCAATCAGCTGTAGAATTACAATGCAAAATATTATGCCCAATATTATTATGCCCATAGGTTCCACTTGCGGCCCTGGAATGCGACTCTGGTCTCTCTGTGCATGAGTCAGAAGGGCCCCTGGGGGTGTGCTGTGCTGTGCTGTCTAGCACTGGGAGGTTGGTGGCAGATCCATTTGCTATGTGGAGCCTTTATGGATCAGATGCATCCCATGAGTGAGATCTAGGAAGTTTGAAAGTTGGGTTGGCGGCCTTACGGTCTTTGCCTGCTTGGCCCCGTGCATAGCAGGCTGTGGTGCCCTGAATCTTCTGGTGCCTTTCTATTGTGGCCAACATTGATATTTTTGGCGGGCTATGCTGCATTGTTTTTTCTTTGGGATCGAACCAGACAGGCTGGCTTTTGGTCCCCGCTGGCTTTGGGTGCCCATGATCCTATCACCAGTTTAATGTTATGTGGTGTTTATATTATGGCTGATTGGTGTATTTAATTAACTATTCTCAATAGTAGAAGAAGCACAAATGAAAAGAAATTTTGCAGAAATTTTGACTTTAATAATGAGAGTAAAGTGAGAGTTCTAAAAAAAATAAAATCTTAAATAAGAAGGAATTTGCACTGTTCCTATTTTTTGTACTGATTGTTAATTAGCTAAGATCTCAGCAAAGAACTAACAACAGCTGAAAGCTCTGATGATATAACCATTCAGGCAAGCAGCACAATACAAATATGCCACTCTGTAAATATAAAATGTAATTAATGACAAATAGATATTAAAAAAAAAATATATATATATATATATATATATATATATATATATATATATATATATTATTAAGTTAAATATGTCAGCGCTTGTTTTTACATTTTTAATCTTGATGGATTTATGAGAGAATTCATCACTGTAAAGATGTTTTTTTTTCTCATACAAATAATGTCAAATGTAGAAATTTTTATAAATAATTTATTGAAGCAATGAGTTAATAATGTAAAATGACAAGCTATTCTTTTAAGTTAACACAGTTCTCAGAGCTCCCCCAAAAGTGTGTGTTAATGCTCTAGCTGAAATATTGCTCAGATAATGCATTACTTCATACCGCAAACTATGTTTATTTCCCTCCTCCACCAAATGCATCATTTCACTGTCGATGTACAGTAAATGAGCTACATTAGTACTGAGCTACACCCCATCAGAGAACAGTAGCGCTGAGCAACAAGCTATAGGAGGGTATTTTCATATATGGGGTCACAATAGGGAGAAAATCTAATTGGCCTAGTTAAAGCCCCAAAAATGAAAAATAGGACTACAAGGGTATTGGCAGGGGTTTTAACTAGGCTAATTAGATTTTCTCCCTATTGTGACCTCATATATGAAAAGATCTCTTTAAGAAAATATTATAAATATTCTTACATTTTTACATTATGACATTATCCTCATTATAATGTAAGAACTATTTCCTTTTTCCAAAGTTCCACAATATTAAATCTAACTAAAATCATAAAATCAATCTAAATCCTTATACTTAACATTATCTAATAACGTATTGTAAGATAAGAAGATGAGAAGTCATTTATAGTTTATCCATGTCTCCTGAGCCAAAATAATGACTTCAAACCCCCCACCTCATTGAAATTTGAAACAGTTCACCCACTGGCCCCAGTGCATGATCTGAAGGTTTGAACTGGAATTTCCTACAGTTTTGTACCGGAGCCTCCGATAACGAACTGGACTCCATATTGACTTACACACATTTCCTGTAATGTTGAGCTTCCAGCTGTTTAACACTCAGTATGACTGCAAAACAATTCCTGCTTTCCATTATCACCCAAATGAGGATGGGTTCCCTGTTGACGCTGGTTCCTCTCAAGGCTTCTTCCTATTGCCATCTCAGGGAGTTTTTTTTTTTTCTTGCCACCGTCGCCCTCAGCTTACTCATCAGGGACAATCTGATCATTTTGATTTATACACATTTTCTCACACGTTTCATACTCATACACATTTCCCAAATTTTGTTTTGATAATATAAAGCTGCTTTGTGACTATGAACATTGTTGGCTAATTGGCTTCCTCAAATTGTCTGTGATGAATTAGCACCCCGTCTCGGGTGTTCCCCACTTAGTGCCCTAAGTCTCCTGAGAAAGCCTCCAGGCCCCACACGTGACCCCATTTGCATAATAAAGTGGTATAAATGATAAGTCAGAGAGTGAAGCCATGCAACTTATAATTATAATTATAGGTTGTTTTTCTTATGAATAGAATGAATAGAATAGTTAGTCATAAAAATATGATAACATTTTTGTACCTGCATCTCTGAAAGTGCACCTGAAAGTGGACTTTACTGTATATTAGCTTACACACATAGCACATAGATATAATAGTGACTGATTTATGGTCATCATATCTGTTATTACCCAAATGATGATGCGTTCCCTGTTGCATCTGGATCCTCTCAAGGTTTCTTCTCCTTGTCATATCAGGGAGATTTTCCTTGCCACCATCTCGCCCGGATTGCTCTTCAGGGACAAACTGAAAAGCAATATATATATATATATATATATATATATATATATATTTTTTTTTTTCTCTTTTCTAATTTATTTAGATAATTCTTTTTAATCTTGAATTAAATGTCATTTTTTGTAACGTTATTATATTTGTCATAAATACAATTGCACATCAAGGTTGCGCCCCATTTTACTTCATGTCGCTCCTTAGTATTATTCATTTATGCTCTTATATTTTATATATCTTGTAACTTTTTGTTTTGAGCATTGCATTAGTAGTTATGATCAGCTTTCTCATTACCATGTGTAATGTATGTAAGATATACTGTACAGTGTGCAAGCACATTTACAAACCTTTTTGTCTTTGGGTTACTCTATCTATCCACCGGTGCCATTATTTATTTAACAAAAATTAGGCCAAAAAGAAAAAAAAAATGCTAGCAAAAGTAAGTGCCCCTATACTGATTCCACCGGATCTTTGAGGTTACTTAAGCTCATATGCATGGGAAGGCAGATAAGCGAATACTTTTGACCAAAAGTACCTATTTATCTATCTATCTATCTATCTATCTATCTATCTATCTATCTATCTATCTATCTATCTATCTATCTATCGTGACTTATGCTATATGTAGACAATACACAGTGCTGTAAACTTAACACAATAATGCTTCACTTCACTTCAGCCTATAAACTCATTTATATGACAGTGCCTTGGATGATGCACACTTATCTCCAGCGTAAAACTCAAGCATGTACTGTATAAAACGGAGTGGGTACAATTTTCCTTGCATTCTGAGAGGGGGAAAAAAATTCCACGAACAGTTATACCAACGCTAAAAGTGTTGTGCTGAACAGAACTAAAAGCTGGTGCTGACCTTTTAAAACTGGCTTGTTTATACAACTCAGCTGTAAAACCATGAACTCGTGAGCTCGCTCAGTGAACTTTACTCAGACTTCAGTATGCAGAGCATGTTGATAAACGCAGATCATTTCTGAGAACTTATCACACGGTTGTCATTTTTTCATGGAAAAAAAAAAAAAAAAGCAGCAAATGATCCCCATCTCAGTATGACACGGACATGGCATAATTCTAGAGATTATTGAGATTACTTTTAATGAAGAATGCGCATCTTGTTATTCTTGAGTAAACTATCGTGCCATGAGTGTGTATACACATCATGCACACATCGGCTCACACAGATCAAATTGCAGCTAAAGCATAAAATTCAATTCAAGCGATTACACTTTACTGAGTGCTTTGGACTCCTTTTACATTCATTTGTTTTATATTTGTTCGGCATATCATTTTTTTTTCTTCTTCTTTTCATTGGTGTTCACTTTTGTAATGCCGCAAATTCAATTGTTCCGAACAAAAATGTAAAAAGAAATCTGGAGAGTACTGTAACTTAGCATATGAACATGAATTTCAATAAAATCCATCACCAAGTCGTCAACAAGTGACTCACCACGTATTTGGACCGACTTTACAATGCAGCTATGACGCTTTGACAGCTTCCTTTTTAATGCAGGGAACAAAATAGTTCATAGTACATTGACAAAGTGACAATATTTTTTGTTTGCCTGATGCCTGAAACGTCTGAGTGGTTGAACCCTTACATAAGGCAAAATGGTAAACAACGGATTTAATTCATTCGAAGAGCATGCAAAGTTTTGAATTATGCATTATAATGTAAAGATACAAAAAAAAAAAAAAGAAGAAGAAGAAGAAAGAACCTGTCAACAATGCTTAGGTTAGAATTTATTTAACAAATAATAATAATTATTATTTGCTTTGATTAATAATTTCATAATTAGTAATAAAATTTCATTATGCTATCTGAGACGAGCGCTTGGCATAACTAATGGAGCCCAGATTGAGTTAAACTGGGATTAATGAGCTGGAGAAGCTCCACTTTTTTCATGCATGTCAGCAACGTGCAAAAAATGTGGTTTTATTTTATGCAGTACAATACATGTAGACATAAAGGAAATGTGATTGTGTATGAAGCCTTCCTAACGCAATAAAATAAGAGGGCCATTTTCAGTACTCCATTTATCATCAACTTGTTCCTTCATTCATTCATTCATTCATTCATTCACTTATCATGTTGTTTACCCTGTATAGGGTCACTATCCCAGGGAACTCAGGGCAGGGGGACATATTGGATTGGACGCCAATACATCTCAGGGCGCAGGTGCACACACACACACTCACGCACCCAACCATACACTGCAGGCAATTGCATAACACAAATCAGGCTACAACACGACTTGATTGATTATCAAGCCATAAAACTCCCAGCAGAAACGCGTTCAAGATGGGTTCAAGATGGCGCCGGTGAGGTCGGCTGCCGTCACGACTGCTCCGACCGACATACTCTCTGTACACACATGACTGCGGCCACTACCAGCTCCACCACCATCATTAAGTTTGCTGACGACACCGTCGTGGTGGGCCTGATCTCTGACAACGACGAGACGGCCTACTTGAAGGAGATTGGAAATCTGGAGAACTGGTGCCAGAGGAACAACCTTCTTCTAAATGTCAGTAAGACAAAGGAGCTGATAGTGGACTTCAGCACTAAGCAGGAGAGGAACTACCAGACCCCCGTCATCAACGAGAGCCCAGTGGAGAGAGTGGACTGCTTCAAGTACCTCGGTGTTCACATCACGCAGGACCTATCATGGTCCTGTCACATCAACACCGTGGTGAAAAAGGCCCGACAGCGTCTCTACCACCTCAGACACCTGAGAGACTTTAGACTGCCCTCTAAGGTGCTCAGGAACTTTTACTCCTGCACCATAGAGAGCATCCTGATGGAAACATCGCATCCTGGTTCGGGAACAGCACCATGCAGGACAGACGAGCCCTACAGAGGGTGGTGCGATCAGCTGAGCGCATCATCCGAACTGAGCTCCCTGACCTGCACTCTGTCTACAGCAAGCGGTGCTGGACCAAGGCCAGGAAGATCATGAAGGACCTCAGCCACCCCAGCAATGGACTGTTCTTTCTGCTGCGGTCTGGGAAGCGCTTCCGCTCCCTCAAGGCCAATACAGAGAGACTGAGAAGGAGCTTCTTCCCGCAGGCGATACGGTCTCTCAATCAAACCAATACACTGGACTAAACACCTTTGCATTTTCTTGCACACACAGAACGGACAATTATGTCAATGCACATTGCACATATATGCACATATGCACATTTTGCACACTTCAAGGACTTCTTTTCACACCCCCCTCATCTCATTAAAATACTACCTCAAGTTTTTCACAGACTATAGTCGTAATATATTACATCACATCATACTTCAGATTTTATGTATATATAGCATATTCTATATATATACTATATAGATTTTATGTATATATATATATTTTGTAACTTTGTTGGAATCTGTTTTATAGGTTCCTTTTGTAAAAATATTTAAGGTCACGGAGCGGTCGTATAAGCATTTCACTGCATATCGTACTATGTATGACTGTGTATGTGACAAATAAAATTTGAATTGAATTGAATTGTTTTTGCTTGATAAATAAAAGAGTGTGAAACTAAATTACATTATCATCATTATCCATGTTGTGCCATTTAGATATCTATTAAATTAAAGCACCAGTTCTTAATTTAACCCCTAATTATAACTCTGCACTTGATGTTGAACCACAGATGATGTGTGTGGGTCAGTGATAGGCCTCAGAGGTAATGTTGTGAAGATACGGCAGTTCACAGCTACTGCCCTTACTAACTCACTCACACACTCATCATCTATACCATTTAATCCTGTATCAAGGAGGGGTAGACCCTGGACAGGGTGCCAATCTAGCGCAGGGCACACACTCATACACACACACACACACACACACACACACACACACACACACACACACACACACACACACACACACACACACACACAAAGGCCAATTTGGGAACGCCAATTAACCTAACCTACATGTCTTTGGACTGTGGGAGGAAACCGGAGTACCCGGAGGAAACCCACCAAGCACACAGAGACAGGAATCGAACCAGGCCCCTGGAGGTGCAAGGCGACAGTGCTAACCACGACACCTCCGTGCCACGGATCTTTCGACCCCCCAAATGCCTGATTTCATTTCAGTTTCCCTCCTAAAAAGGTTCTTGGTATTTGTCTGTTCGTTATTTAAAATGATGCACACTGTTGTCTTTTTCCTTTACTCATTTAGACCTGTATATGGTACAGTATGCATGTATGTTTAATCCCGTTCCTGCCAAAGTTCATTGTCGAAGTTTATTCTTAAAGTAACATTCAATGAATTGCTTTTAACATGTTTGTCATTGAGTTTGTCTAGATTTAATGCGACATAAATGCTTTAATTTGACTCTGCCTGCTGTGTCTGTGCTCAATTTTCATAAATGGATTCCTGTTAAATTTGTCCTGATAAACAGCTCCACCGTACACCAAAACACGTGCAACAAGATAAGAAACAGCGGTGCAGTCAGACACGGATGTCGCCTCAGTCACACATTGAGGTCATTGTCAAACATTCCTCCTACCCAAATGCACACCTTATCCAAACACATCTCATCACTTTCACTAGAAGTGGCCTTACATTTCATTCTCTGCCAGACAACATGCATTTTTTCCTGGATGTCTTTTTTTAATAGCAGTTGCACATGAACAGAGATACTGTAGCGACTGGTGAAAATTTTTCAAACGTATGAATTGTCATTAGGAGCGTCAAAGTATTTGGACATAGAAATTAAGAAATGTGTGAGTAAATGATTGACCCAGAACTTCCTGTGTTTGAGTTTTGCTTCATGTAAATATCGCTTGTGCCTGCTGACCACCTGTCTCCTTATGGCTATGAGAAAATCAATAGCAGGTCAGGTAAACAATGCCGCACTGGCCTAGAGGCAGACTGGCCTCATGCTGTGTCATAAATCAACACGCTTAGGAAACTGCAAGTAAAAGAGTCTTGAATTATCTTTATATAGATCCTTTAGGGTATCATATCTTATCACATAATGTCATATTGTGTCATATATCATATCATATCACATCATATCATATCATATCAAGTCATATCATACCATACCATATCATATCTGTCACAGCAACACCAGAGAAGTGCTGGACTATATCGTCCATCTTCTACTTCATTCCTCATTGTGTTTTGACTTGCATCTCATATGCTCACACATTTTTACTATGATTAGTATATGCTTAGTTAGTTTGTCCAATATGCCGTTGTCCATAATAAGTGCAATGTTGAACCGAAGCACTGTAGTGCTTTGGTTTCTGTTTATGTTCCAGGTGAACCTGCCCATCTGCGCTTGTAATTATTAAAAACATCATATATATATATATATAATATCATGATGTCATATCATATCATATCATATCACATCATATCATACTGTATCATATCATATCATATCATATCATATCATATCATACTGTATCATATCATATCATATCATACTGTATCATATCATACTGTATCATATCATATCATATCATATATCATATCATACTGTATCATATCACATCATACTGTATCATATCTTATCATATCATACTGTATCACATCATATCATACTGTATCATATCATATCATATTATATCATATCATATCATACTGTATCATATCATATCATATCATACTGTATCATATCATATCATATTATATCATATCATATCATACTGTATCATATCATATCATACTGTATCATATCATACTGTATCACATCATATCATACTGTATCACATCATATCATATTATATTATATCATATCATACTGTATCATATCATATCATATCATACTGTATCATATCATACTGTATCATATCATATCATATCATATATCATATCATACTGTATCATATCACATCATACTGTATCATATCTTATCATATCATACTGTATCACATCATATCATACTGTATCATATCATATCATATTATATCATATCATATCATACTGTATCATATCATATCATATCATACTGTATCATATCATATCATATTATATCATATCATATCATACTGTATCATATCATATCATACTGTATCATATCATACTGTATCACATCATATCATACTGTATCACATCATATCATATTATATTATATCATATCATACTGTATCATATCATATCATACTGTATCATATCATATCATACTGTATCATATCATACTGTATCACATCATATCATACTGTATCACATCATATCATATTATATCATATCATATCATACTGTATCATATCATATCATACTGTATCATATCATACTGTATCACATCATATCATCCTGTATCACATCATATCATATTATATTATATCATATCATACTGTATCATATCATATCATATCATACTGTATCATATCATATCATATCATACTGTATCATATCATATCATACTGTATCATATCATATCATACTGTATCATATCATACTGTATCACATCATATCATATTATATTATATCATATCATACTGTATCATATCATATCATACTGTATCATATCATATCATATCATACTGTATCATATCATACTGTATCATATCATATCATACTGTATCATATCTTATCATATCATACTGTATCATATCATATCATACTGTATCATATCATATCATATCATACTGTATCATATCATATCATATCATATCATATCATATCATATATCTGTCATGGCAACACCAGAGAGGTGCTAGACTACATCTTCCATCTTCTACCTCATTCCACATTGTGTTTTGTCTTGCATTTCACGTGCTCCTATGTTTTTACTATGATTAGTGTATGATTAGTTTGTCCATAATGCCTAGTTCTAGTGCAGTGTTGAAGTTGATGTTCAGAGTCTTATTTTAGTTTCTGTTTGTGTTGCAGGTGAATCTGCCCGCCTGTGCTTCTAAACATTAAAATCATCATATATTATATCATATAATGTCATGTATAATATATAATATAAATATAATAATATAAATAATATAATATAAATATATAAAGTCATGTCATGTCATATCATACTGTATCACATCATATCATATCATATCATATCATATCATATCAGATATGATCAAGTAAAAGTTGTGTATATGTCTATAGAATTTTTTTTTCACATCCCTGACCAAATTTACTACTTCTAACACTGTGCAATTACATGTGCAACAAAGTCTGGGGATATCAGCATTTCAGAGCTCAACATCCAACCTCTAGAAATGTAAGCTAAATGATTGGAATAAATATATCCATTCGTATATATTTTACAATACAAAACTCCATGCTAAAATAAAAGTATTACCTCAGATTTCAGCAACGATTGAGTCCTGTGTAAATAATTACCTGCATAGCTAGAAACATGCATGAATTAACATGGGTTAGCTGAAATCCCGCAAAATAATTGACTAGCCAACTAATAGTACCACTCTTTATGTAATATTGACAATAGAGATTGGGTCCACAGTAGCATAGCTCACATGGTTAGTTAACATAACAACAGACTTTATTACTGCCACTCCCAGTGATAAGAAAACATGCCGAATGGGAAAATAGCAGATGAAGAGCAAATGTGAGCTACTGACCTAGAGTCATGAGTTATCTCTTAGTATGAGAATGAGACAACAAGGAGGATGTTATCACAGGAAAACTTTCCCCTCAGACGGGCCAGGGAAACTCTTCAGGACCCTGGATTCCCATGCGACAAGCAAAAAAAAAAAAAAAACCTACTGGCTCCCATCCGAGTAGACCTAGGAGTGGTTTAAAAAGGAAAACAGGGGCATGCTAATCACTTTGTTTATATTACTGATGAGCATCTCATGGCTTTTAATATATGCCTTTCTCAGTCTTTACCCAAAAGCAGGATTATTACAAAATTTGGGTTTCCCCCCTGTGTGTGCAGGCATGTTTGTATATACTGATGGAAACCAGAAGTCCCTATAAGTATAGGAAGAGCTGACAGTTTTGAGCTTGTGTGGACATATGGCGCGCACACACACACACACACACACACACACACACACACACACACACATTATATATATATATATATATATATATATATATATATATATATAAATAAATGTGCCATATATATGTATATATATAATCAATCAAGTGGATGGTCATCACAATTGTGAGTAATTACTTCTTTAATGAAATTAGAACAGCTTGTGTAACTATGCCTTTAGGCTCATAAAAGTTCTACCGTATCCACTATCGTGACATCATACCTACTTATCTAAAGATCAGTTTCTTGGCTTGAGGCTTCCTTTGAATCTCAATCAAGCAATTAAGCATCAACCGCGTTTCTTATCTAATCTTTGCAAAGGAAAAGAGAAGGCTTTGTAAATTTGTCTGTTGAAGAGGTGTCAGAAACCTAGCAGTAATTAGATTGTCCTCATCCAGTGCAAATATCTTCATTCAAATGCAGGTGCATGTTATGCGGTTGGGTCATCGGCACAGCAACCGTTGCTAGATGAGAGGAACTGAATCTACACTCCCTGTGCCAATGTACTGTACCGTGCTTCCTTCCCAAGTTCACATCGCTGCATTCACTTTCATCAGAAGTGAACGAAAGGGCTGACTGACAAACTTCTCATGTTGCTCTCCCTGGATCTGCCTCTGCTGAGCTACAGCTGCTAAACAAAAATACTTGCACAATGATTCTGAGAAGAATTGGCACGGAGCAGAAGCAATGGCAAACATACTGTACAATTCACCACTTGTGTGAAATTTCACTAAATGAAGAAACGTATTCGGGGACTACATGACCTGAAATGAACGGAGACCTAGTTATGAGCAAAACGATGGGACTTGGACCAAAATCCACATACAGTGCCAGTCAGAAGCTTGGACACAATTTGAGATTTATTTTTCTGCATTCTGGAACAATACTGGAGATTTCAAACTATGAACACATATGGAATTGCAGTAGGTAATTAAGTAACAACAACAACAATACCAATCACTTGATATTTTAAGACATAAAGGTCAGCTGTTCTGGATTTTTTCTTGCAAGAACAGCATAGTCAACTGCATTTGCCAAAGTCATCCATCATCATGATGAAACTGGCTCTCATGAAGACCATCCCAGGAAAGCAAGACCAAAACTTTGTTCGGCTGAAAAGTAGATGTTACCAGAAAATCACCAATTAACAGCACCTCTGATTTGCCAAATGTACTGTATTTGGACATCTGATGATCCCAAATACTGTATGTGGGCTTGCTGACATGACATTCCAAAACTATTACCCTTATTACAGAGTTGCACCCCCCCAACACACACATCCCCTGCTACTATATCAGTGTACAATCTTTTGGCGAGGTTTTCAACTCAATTTTTCAACTGTGCCTGTGGGAATTTGTACTGATTCATTTGTGAGGTCAAGCTCTAATTTCAAATAAAGCCTTGTCTTGCAATCTATGTTCTAATTCATCCCAAAAGGTGCTCAGTGGGCTTGCGGCCAGGACTCACCAGAGGGTCTCCACTTCAAACCTTGCTTGTACCTCAGTTTTTGTTTAAGGGAACACTTATGCTAAAACAGGGCAGGAACTTCTTCAAACTGTTGCCACAAAATGAGAAGCAAACAATGATCTGAAATTGCATTGCTGTATTGGGTTACCCTTTGATGGAACTAATGGGCTTAGACCAAACATGGAAAACTGTCTGGTCTGCTTTATTTGTTTGTGAGGACTACCACTTTGTGGTTGAGCTCTTGCTACTCATTCATTTCAGAACAACAGCACTTACAGTTTAGTTTAAACATAAGGAACCAGTAAAATAAAAAGGGCAGAAGCGGTCAAGAAGCCACAGGCATTCACAGTGGACCCTCTCAGACTTATGTATAATATCTAGTCAAAGAAAATAATTACACATAATTAACCAAATATGATGACAATGTTCTTCTGAAAATCTTCTAAAGACTGTGAACTCTTAGCAGTATTTATTTTAGCATTCCAGATTTGTCCACCACAATATCTAAGGCAATACTGACAGTGACAATGTCTTGACAATGTTGTGAAAGTGAACCTGCAAATTTAATTGAAAAAATCCTGATAAAAGAGATACTGTATAAGAGCATATGGTGGAAACACACAGATTAGAGCCGTTATGAAGGTTTCACAGGGCATAAGTAACAGACACATCTCAATATGAACTGTTCAAAAGAGATTATTACATATTTTCGACTCCATACATTTTACAACGTAGAAAGAAATAAAAATCAGGAATTTGTGTACAAAATTGATATAGCATATTGGTAGCATATATTAAAAGGTTGAACTATATTTAATTGTATATATGAATTAAATTATATTATTATTATAAATTAAATAATAAATGTTATTCCTGGATATTTTATAACATCTGCCATTTTCCAACAAAAATAATTCACTAGTATGGGGCTTGATTTACATCATTAATTTTTATACTCACAGCAACAGAAATGTTTAAATGGAATGCTGCCATGAAAGATTACTAATAGGATTGGATAAACCTATTTATATAATATATGCATGTACAATATAATGACTTATGCTGCAAACTTCTTCCATCTCCATTTATATTTTTATATACATACATTTTAGACAGTTTTGTCAATAGACAGATTTACAGCTTTTAAATAAAAATTATGCATATCTTTGTCACAAGTCTATTATCTGACAGATGTTTGTATTATATACTGAAAGAATATTGAGCTTTGTAAATAGAAAAACAGCTTTTGCATTATATGAAGCTAATAAAAATGAGAAGGATATGTATTACCCCATAAAATATTACCATAAATCAAATAAGGACACATCATTGCAAAATAAAGAGCTAGTAAACAATATGCATCAAATAAGCCGCATAATTTGCTGATGATTGTGATTGATATGACAGTTTTGTTATAAACAAAGTCAATATGTTTTTTTTTTTTTCAATTCAATTTCTCATCAACCAGAAAATAAATGAAAGTTTAGGAAGCCTGGGAGATCTCCATCTACATGAATTTCTTCCCTTTCCTACAAATATCATGATAATTTTTATTTCTTCACTTGTGTTTTTATTGAAATATGTATTCAATAAAAAAGCAGCAGCAAACAATATGGGAAGAGAAAAGGAAAAATAATTGATATCAATAAGAAATAATAAAGGTCCTAAACTAGATCCTTGAGGTATGCCACAAAGCCAGACCACTGGCTAAAAAATATTGCTCTCTCTCTCTCTCTCTCTCTCTCACACACACACACACACACACACACACACACACACACACACACACACACACACACACACACACACACACACACACACACACTCAAGTAGCTAGGAAGAAATTTCACAAATAAAATGGTCTAATATTGGTATAAAACATTGACTCATTCACATTTTGTAAGCACAAACAGTATTTGCAAACAGAATTATGAGAATTGAATAATCAGATTAGGTGAAATCATTTTGGAGTAGGTTTTCCATGTTATTCAAAATAGAGGAAGATCACATGAAAATGTTTTTAGACAACTTTGACTGTAAGACAGTTCAATGGATGTAGGGTATGCCAAAATTTAGAAATATGTCATAGGGCCCCATCACATAAAAACAGTTCCCTGACTTACAGTTCCTTTGTCATCAAGAAGATCTTGCATTTGTCTGCAAAATTTGGTGTACAAGGTATGGTCTTTGGACAGCACATTGTTTTTAGGCATATACAGAGTAATTCCTGTAGCCAAGAACGCAACTACACAACAGGTTTCACCCTCTAAATAAATAATGTATGATCAGACCCATATTCTTGACCATATCTGCATGGTTAATGAGGCTTTAGTCTGGTTAGGAGATGAAATAACTTAAAGTGGTAACTATTGTGAGTGAAGAGTATTTGTGACAACTGGATTTTTAAAAAAAGGCAATAAAAAGTCTTTAAAAAATAAAGATTAAACTTAAAACTAACAGCATTGCAACTGCTACTGCATAATGACCACTCTCCTGCCAATTTTCAAGAACAAAATTATTACTGGGCATGTTCCAATGTACCATACGAGAAGAATGATGTATGTATGCAGGCTATCATTAAATGAGATGGATGGAAATACATAGGACATAATTACAAGCTTATCCACAAACAGTTTGTGATGTGTGATATTGTTTATCGTGCATTCAGCAGAGGGAAATGATTCTATTAAATAAGGAGCCATAACACTTGTTCTCTTTGTGATTTAGCCATTATGCATATGACCCGCTACTTTTGACTTTCTGTGCACTTCAGATGTGTCCAGTGTGTGGAAAATCAATATTCAAGCAACCTATCCAGCATGTTCCAGCTGAACACAGTGGGTGCTAATTCACACGAATGGCATAATTAATTCAAGCTCATGGCAGGTTTTAAGAATACATTATGTCCAGGGACAGAGAGAGACAGCAGTCAAATTAACCAAATTGAGTTCAATGATTCATTTCAGACTCAACAGGCTGTGGGGTTTAACATCGTCTCATAACAACAGGTCAATTTGAATATAAACAATTAAACACAGTCACAATATGTTAAGTCTGATTATAATCTTAAGACAGAGATAAAAGTGTGGACATTTTTTAAAAATGTCTAAGTGGGCAGTAGCCAGAACATCATTGTTTAAGATACTTTTTAATGAGCCTACTGAAAAATATGTTTTCACCTGTTTTATGTTTTTTTTTTCTTCCAAATATCTCATGTTGTTGTTAGACTTTTGGCTGTTCCTGTCGACTAGTCGCCACAGCGGACCATCCAATCCGCACAACAACCTGGCACAGGTTTTGCGCCAGATGTCCTTCCTGATGTAACTCTCCCATTTTATCCAGGCTTGGGACTGGCAATGCACCCAGTGACTCGGGTATGACCACTGGGTGGAAATCAAACCCGGGCCTTCTGCATGACAAACGAGAAAACTACCACTGCACTCTTATTACCCTTTAAAAATAAATAAATAAATAAATAATAATAATAATAAAACTACTTTTAATACTAGTTTTAAGTAATAGCTAGCAAAATCTCAAACATTACATCATGAGAATGAGTACTTCTAAAACTAAGAGAAAAGTTGCACAAATCTAGAATTGTTGCCATTCTTTATGAAAATGAGCAGGGAAAAATTATATAATAAACATCATTCACAATGTACAATTATTTCCTTGTTTTTTATTTGAACTATACAACAACAATGGTAAAAACGTTGGCACATTGTGGAAATTGGCAATAAAACCAAAAAGAGGTCTTCTGTAGGGTCTCCTTACTTTGTCCTATATAACTCTACAACAACAATTATTTGACAATGGGAATTTAATTGTTTGTTGCAAATATGCATTCGTTTTAAATCTGGTGGATGCAACATTCTCCAAAAAATGCAGAAAACAGTTTACTGTTTACCAATGTACAGTATATCATCACCAGCACTTTTTAAACATTTGGGCACCGATGTTCGCACCAGTTGTTCAAGTTTATATAGTGGGATTTTCCCTGATTTTTCCATTATGCAGGTCGTCAGCTATACAATTATATGGGGACTTCGGTGCCACATTTTGCACTTCATGATGCACCACACATACTCAATTGGAGCAGGCAGGCGAGTCTAGCACCCATACTCTGCGTTTAGCAGCCATGCATGTGTAATCTGAGCAGAATGCGGTTTGGCATTATCCTGCTGGAAAATACAGGGGTGTGTCTGAAAAAAGATGGCGTTTGGATGGCAGCATATGTTGCTCCAAATGGCATATATTTTTCTGCATTAATGGTGCCCGCACTGGCACCCCCGCACAAAATATAATTCCAGTGTGGGACTGTTAGACAGAGACAAGAGAAATCTTTGTGGCCTCTGGACAGTATTAATGTATGGTGTCCTTAAGCCTTTCTAAATGCAGCAACAAATGGCATTAATGGAGAAACGATTACTTAAGTGTTTCCGAGCCCACATCATAATATCCACTACAGACTTAACATTCTGCATTCTCAATTTATATTTGTCACATTGTTATTCATCTTAAATTTGCCTTGTGCCAAACTTTTTGGAGGATGTTGAAGCCACCAGATTTGAAATGAGTGCATATTTTCAACAAGCAATAAAATCCACATGGTAGGTTATCATTTTAGTGTTTTGAATATTGTACAAGATGAAGATATTTTACTAATGACTCCTTTTTGTTTTTATTGCCAATTACCATACTATCTCAACTTTTTTGGAATTGGAGTTGTTCTGTTATTGTATAGTGCTATAATAACATATATTATTCTATTCTATTCTATTCTATTCTATACTTGTGATAAAAAAATTTCAGATTTACAAAATTGATTTACAGAATACTTTAAGCAGAGTACAGTGATGAGACTCTTGCATTTGAATGATACAAGTGTTTTAAAGAAGGCTGTACATTCATGAATGACCATTCCAGCAGAGGTGGCTTGGAGCCCACTGCAGTCATTTCCATCAACATTCAGAGAGTGAAATGCGTGAACATTAAAAATGCAACATAAGTTGTCATCAACTTGCAGAAGAGAAAACATCTGTCTGTTTGAACGGCACACACAACCATTCACCAACACCACTTCCCCTGTATAGTCCTGACATCGCTCCAAGCCACATGTTTGGGCCATTTAAAGAGTTCCTGGGAGGCCAGTGTTTCAGATGTAAAGCAGGCATTCCAGTCATGGCTCCAGGTTACAGAGAAAACTTTCTGCCTTGATGGTATCCCAGCACTAGTGGATAAGTGCATTCGTGTAGCAGGGGATAATATAGAGATCCTGTATATAAAGGTATTTTTTACTCACACAACTTTGTTCTGTTATTCTTTAAAAACTAAGAGTCCCTAAAAAATAACGAGTCCTTTTCCAAATTAAATATGATAAGACAATTACAGTATCTACAAATTAGTGTAATTATTTAAACAAGTATTTTTTTGTGCCTTGAAATGATTGGCACCCCATCCTATATTAAACACTGATACAAATTGTTCCACTGCTATTATTTTAAATAGTATTTAATCAGAATAAGACTCAGAAAGAGTTAGAATAGCCAAGTATGCAAGCATGCAAAGATGATAACTTCTTTTGGTCATGTCATTTTGGTAACAAACGGAAAGGGTGGGGTAATAAACAAATAAAAAACAAATGTGATATATGTAATACATGAAAGCGCATGTGCAAGGATTAATAGTGAGAGAGTGGTCTGACATAAATAAATAGATGATGATATATTAGTTAAGATAGTTTGAGGTGCAGTCTCATTACTGCTTTATCCTCTATAGTGGGTTACGGGGACCCTGGAGACTTAGGGCATGAGGTGCGTTACAGGGTGCCAAGCCATTGCAGGGCACATAAACTACAGGCAATTTGTCAATCCTCGTGTCTTTGGACTGTGGGAGAAAGCCCACCAAACACGGGGAGAACATGAAAACTCAATGCACACAGAGGAAGGAATCGAACCTGGCTGGGAATCGAACCCAGTAAACAGTTTTTTGTTTTGATTAATTTTTTTTTATTGTTTTATTGTACATGTCAACCAATTACTAGCATTTTAACTCCTAAGGGGTAAATTGTCTTGATAGAGTAAAGGTGAGCATTAAAAACAAACAAACATATATAACGGTAATGATATCACATAAACATAAAGGTATTGTTCAGAATATTAGCACAAAGACATAACTGCAGTTATTAGATTCCAGGTACGTGTTACATAATAAAGCATTAAAACGGTAGGAAGTAGCTTTAAAATGTGACTGTTCAGAATTTAGATGAGGAGCAGCAAACAATCGTGTAGAATTTATAATGCATAGCTTTAAGAATGGCTGGATATACTGATGATGGCACTTGAATACAACTGAAATGAGCCTAGCATGGTAACAAGTATTCTTGAGGGTCCATTTAATCACAGCTGTCTCATTCATAAGGGGGCAAGTGAATGTATCTCATTATATTAAGCATTAAAATAAAGGAAACAAAAAGGAAGAGTAGAGAGACAAAGTGCGAGAGAGAGAGAGAGAGAGAGAGAGAGAGAGAGAGAGAGAGAGAGAGAGAGAGAGATCTTTTTCATTTATTTTTACAATCGAATGCATAGTACATGTCATGCATACATAAGATTGCAAACACACCTTCTATAATAGATGCATAGAATCCTGCAAGAACCTGCAGGTGTCTCCTAAATCCTGTTAAAATAAGCCCCGAAGCATAAGATAGATAGCATAAATATGTATTTTGTTAAAAAAAAAAACACACACACACATTTATTTTAGCTATGAGATTAAAGGAGAAAGTAGTGATGAATCTTTAAAGGTCATCCTAATGGTGCTATTTTGAAGAAACTATGTTTATAGCCTGTGTATTAGTTCTGGACAAAAATGTCTTTATAAAAAAGCTTCATAAAAAAAAAAGAGAGACATAAATCTAACTGTTACATTAAGGAAAATGACATGATGGTCGTTATATCTCAGAGTACCGAACTACCCTAAATGAAATTGCTAAAATGAAAATTAACGCCTCAAAAGAAGAAGGGAGTATAGATGATGGATCCTTTTTTTTCGAGGATCTGAACTGTGCTTGAGCAGTTCCATTTCTGTCCTATTACATTATACATGAAAGAAAATAAAAGAATATCTTAAGATTCGCAAGCCACATTTCCTACCTGTGGACACGCGTCCTGAATAGGTTAGTTAGATACTGCTAACTAGTTGGGTAGAAAATGTGATGGGGCGGGGTTATGTCTGGAGACATGGACTTTTAGATAAACAGAATCCTCCTTTGATCCCAAATTGTCATTGCATGGCGGCAAACATAATTTGCCATTTGTTCATTCATTCTACATCAGTGGGACATGGCATACACACCTAGAATTGCACATACACCTCTACAGTAGATGCACAGAATCTCAAAGAACTCTGCAGGCTTATTGTACATCTAGTTAGTCTAGTTATGAATTCTAAAACCATTCATTTGTGTTTTGTTCCTCAGTAAACTTTGTCTCTTTTGAAAAGTGATGCATCTTTAAAAGGTCAATGTTTATTACTTTGATTTCATTTGGTTATTGGAATTTCTGATCATTAACCCAGAGCCTTTAACTAAAGTTAAAAGCAAGTTGGTTTTAGCTGCAGAGATAGACAGGATTTCATTTATTTCCTGAATTGTTGAACTTTATGGGCAGGGTTCAGGTACCATGACAAATACTCCCTTGCCCAGAAACTGTGTATAAAGTGTATGAAAAGGTTGCAGAGAAGGTGGCTGAGAATACAGCTCTGCAGAATTGTAAGATGGATGATCAAGTAAAACGCGAATGAACGCGTAAAACCGATTGACATTTAGAAGACTTCAAGCACGGTACTCTGATGAAACTCTTGGCTGCAGTAAAACATTTGAATGGTGCGAACTTTTTTAAGGAAGGCCGCACACCCGTGAATGATGATCACGGCCGAGATGGCTCAGAGCCCACTGCAGTCATTCCTTTCAACATTCGGCAAGTAGAACACCTGATCCTTGAAAATCACCAACTTGCAGAAGAGACACATTTGTCTATGGGAACATGGCCGACGATCGATCACCAACACCACTTGAATATTATCTCAATTCGGCTGGCAGTTATTGCCGCGTCCTCCGTACAGTCCTGTTCTTGCTCCAAGCCGTTTCCACATGTTTGAAACATTACTGGAGTTCCTGGGAGGCTAGTGTTTCAGATGTGAAGTAGTCAGTTTAATCAATATCTCTGTTGTACTGGGAAACTTTCTACCTTGATGGTATCCAGGCACTTGTGAAACACTGGGATAAGTGCATTAGTGCAGTAGAGGATTATATAGAGAAGTACAGTTAAACCTTGGATTGCAAGCATTATTCGTTCTGGGAAGCGTGCTTGTATATCAAAACACTCGTATATCACAGTGAATTTCCCCATAAGAAATAATGGAAACTCTAATGATTCGTTCCACAACCCAAAATATTCATATAAAAATAATGAATACAAAATATAACCTAAAGATAAAAAAATTAACCTGCACTTGACCTTTGAAAATGGTTCCATATGTGTATAGAATGATTAAAAAACAATACAACGCATGTTATGATAAGGAAATCATGGGGGGGGGGGGGGAGTACTGTGTAGGACAGCTTTTTCACACACACACACCCTAACAGAATCCTTTAAACAGGTTCATCTCCCACACTTCTACAGCCTTTTAAACTTTTTTTTTTTTTTCACGGAGGCCGTTGTTGCAGTACAGTTACTATAGAACAGTCACTATACTTGGACACACACAAATCTTTTTTTCGCATTGACAGAGTGCCAATCCATCGCAGGGCATGCAGACATACACGCACACTATGCACTTAGAGGTAGGAATCGAAAATAGCTGGAAATAGATCCCAGGAACCTGGAGGTGCAAGGCGACAGTGCCAAAATGGCGCCCACTACTGGGACCAGTGACTGGTACTGTAATTAAGCACGTTGGCCAAACACTACAGAATAAGGTTAATCTAATAGTGAAGTCATTTAAAACATTGATCACCCATGCCCTATTTATTTTTGTTTTACCTGGTTTACCACACCTGACCAGGTAATCACCAGAAAGTCATTTCTAAGTTCTTTCCCAGCTGATATGGATGTGTTCAAGCAAAGAAAGCATTAGCATGTACATGACTAAAGGAACCAGTGTTAGGATGCTCTGCAGTACTGCATATACCACCTCAGACAGTACAAAGAACAAGTTGTCTTGTAGGCCCCCAAATCTAAATGTAACTTTGCTGGCTAATATAACTGGCCCTCATTACAGTCATTAGAGATTTATCAGTGTTTGGGTAAAATGCATAGAGGACTCATTGTATTAAGGATAATATCCTGTAGTCCATTTTCACTGCACACAATCCAAAATCACGGCTCTGTTTTTAGTGTAAGCTTAAACACGGACCCTTGGGGCAATAGATAAACTATGTCTAGACAGGTAAACAAAACCAGTGTATTCTGACACATCATGGCACAGTCTGGTGATTTATTGGATTTCTTCTCTTGGCAATACAATCCTTTTTTTTTCACAGCATCCACATCCATGTACTCAGCAGGACAAGGTTTTGCCTCCGTGGTATTATTTTCTCCCTGCTGAGTCCTCGACAATATTGTTAGACGATAAGCATTATTGTTCATTTACAGCACAGTTTGATGCTTGACTCTGACGCTGACGATGATCTTTAACTGCTGTTTGGGAAGTAGTTCCAGCTGCAAGGGTTATATTAATGTACTTGTTCTAATATGTGATCATTTCTATAGTAACAACTTACATAAGGACTTGGCTGGTGGCGGCTCCACCCACACAGTAAAAAAAAAAAAAAACATGCGTAATTAGAGAATGTGAGCAGAAGGTGTCTCCAGTTTCAGCACTTGGAACAGTCAGCAATGAAGCTGTAACTTTAAGACGAGCAAAAGTTTCCAGGATGGAAAATTTTGTTGCGTGTTTAAAACAAATGCATTTCGGTATTTTGACCATTTCATGGAAAAAATAAGTATGGACCAATTGTTTACGTATATCTGTTATGACATAACTGATAGGAACTAATGTTTTTATATCAGGCATAACTATAAACTGTAAAAATACAAGCTATTCTTCATTCATAATTTATCATTTTTAAAATGTATTTACTGTCATTCTTTTTCTCAGTAAACAATTTCCAATTGGTAGTATCGTCGATTAGGCAGCATGGTGGCTTAGTGGTTAGAACTGTCGCCCTGCATCTCCAGGGTTCGATTCCCTGCCAGGTTCGATTGCCTTCTCTGTGTGTGCGCATGTTCTCCTTGCTTGGTGGGTTTTCTCACCTATCTTACAGGATAAAGCCGTACAGGCGATAAGCGAGTATTGTCTAGATATTCAATTTAATATCTAACAAATTGCCGGATTATAAGCAAATACTGTAAGACATAAAGTTTCAATTTCACCTGGTAACAATAACTTTACTTTACACACACATTGGGATTCATTGCATCACCCTGTCGTCTATTACTTCCAAATAACTGTATTTATATTTTATTCTCTACTTACCTGTATTGTGACATACAGTATAAGCATTGCAAGGTAAATCCATGTTTTTTCTTAGACATAAAATTACGATTCCTATAAAAATCTGCGAATCTGGGTATCTGTAATGACCATGCTCAAAGCTGTAATCTACTGTACACAATGATTTTTTCAAGCCGCAGTAAACTTTAATCTTATACAGTACAGTATGTAGCTTCAGTTAAATGTGTAGCTGAAGAAATTAGTCATAATGACCATCTTTGTTTCATGACCTTCGTTCATTAATCACTGGTGGTTTCTCGCAGCGGTCAAGGCCAGCCAGGCTTCCTGTTTGTCAGACCGTACTTGACCTTTTAATAAAAACCACTTGATTTAACAGTTTTTTTTTTTTTTCTAATAAACTCTTCTGTGCTTTTGCGGGCTGCCATCGCTTCCCTATTTTCCACCGAGTATTTTAAAGTGCTCTTGCAAATGTCATGTGGTGAATGTGTGCTAAAAGTCTATATTCCACTCCGACCATGGACTGAAGAATTGGGTCATGTCTGAAAGGTAGCCAGGCCGAGCCAAAGGAAGCATTAGAATTAATGGAAAGTGCAATTATGGACTTAGGGGGGAGATTTTGAAGAAAAACACGAGGCATTCAGAGTGTTTAATGACATCCACACCGAGCGGCCAACGGTCTGCTGCTGATCTGATTGGCAGGACTTCCTATACTGCTTACTGTGTCTTTGCCTGGATTTAGCACCGAGTACATAAAGAACATTTGACCAAATGAAGATGGCTTCCCTGTTGAGACTGGTTCATCTCAAGGAGTTTTTCCTCGCCTCACCCTCAGCTTGCTCTCCAGGAATACCGTGAGCTGACCATTTGGAGTAATTCCCATTTTCTCACATTTCATTCACCTTTCGCTCGTTTTCTTTTGATTCTATAAAGCTGCTTTGTGACATCAACCATTGTTAAAAGCGCTATGCAAATAAAATTGAATTGAATTGAAGAATGTATTTGTGCATATCAAGTTCATATAATCGGGTTTGTCAGTCATGTGTGAGGATAATATAGTCTACAGATTATTTTTGATATACGTTATAAGTAACTTAAACATCTTCTGACTGAGCTTGCACTTCCATTCATTACTGAATCTGTACTTTGTGTATGAGAGAGAGAGAGAGAGAGAGAGAGAGAGAGAGAGAGAGAGAGAGAGAATATGTGTTGGTGAATGCAACACAACTGTCCATTGTATCCACTGCTATTGTGGTTGTATGGTGGCGTAGTGGTTAGAATCGTTGCCTTGCACTTCCAGGGTTAAGATTTTGATTCCCGCCTTGGGGTCTGTGTGCACGGAGTTTGCTTGTGCTTGGTAAGTTTCCTCCCACAGTCCAAAGACATGCGGATTAGGACATGGAGCTGTTCTTCGCTGATGGAACAGGCATATTCCAGGACTCAACTAAGACCAAACAGTGTACTGTATATATGAATGATTATATTTAAATCTAAGATCAGTAAATTAATCGGACTTGGGTGGGACATCTTTATTTGAGATAATAAAAAAAAACATAATAAATAAAATAATAAATAAATGTACTGTATTTCAGGCAAAACATCATCTACACTATAAACTGACAAAACGCTTAAAGCATTGTTAATGTTGTTAATGGTGTATTTACTCGCTCCACCCCAAATCAAAATCAGTTTACAGCTCTAACATCTGGACGTGCCATTTTAGAGTAACTACTGCATTACATATTTACAAGGATATAATGTATCAATTGATACATTGATTTATACTATTAGTCAAATCTGCACTGGGACAAACAGCTACTCAAATGGCATGTCTCAATCTATTAAAACACACACACACACACACACACACACACACACACACACACACACACACACACACACACACACACTCATGGAAAACAGAAGTAGTCAGACTATTTTCAGTTTGCAGCACATTTGTCCATAAGCAAGTGCTTATCGTTAAGAGACTGTACTGCTGAGAAAATGCTGACTTCTGTGATTCTTACTGCATTAGACATCTTGGTTGTATGTAAGTACTGTACATTTTCTTAAAACTTAAAGGTTGACTCTATGTACTATATCACAGGAGCTTACTGTATGTAGCAGTGCAGAGTGTCTTGATGTGTGTGTAAATCCTTTATACTGTTCCTCTAGTGTGTGAAGGATCTATTATGACGGTGGTCGGGCGAGTTGGGGATACGGTTACTTTACCCTGTCAATATGATGTCAGTACTTACGGCATATCAAACGTTTGTTGGGGAAGAGATCAATCCTGGTTCAACTGTGAACGTATAGTCATCGCAACCAATGGACTGACGGTAAACTACAGAGAGTCGTACAGACACAGTTTACCCAGTAAACTCCAGCATGGAGACGTTTCACTCACCATCAAGGCAGCACAAAAAGCCGACACCGGGTTTTATGTATGTCGTATCGAGATACAGGGACTATTCAATGACATTAGCTACAGCATTTATCTAATCATTACAGGTGGTGAGTACATCCCCAATCATATTACACAATGACATGTTTATGACCAAGAAGTGTTAGAAATAACACGTTATTCTGATAGTTAAAGAATCTGACTTGAGTTTGCTTTTTAAAGGACTAGACATAATAAACTTCACAAAATTATTCCCAACTTCTGCAGCGAAGCAAATACAAGGTAAGTCGGATGAGCATTTTACATGCCTTTTTTTTTCTTTAACTTTATCTATCCTAATAGATAGTTATGAATCACTGACAAAATTCCACACAATTCCACACATTTTGAATATGTACTGTACCATAGGTCTCTTAATTTAGAATTATATAGTATACCTAATGGACAGAATGGTGGCTTAGTGGTTAACACTGTCTAACCTTGCACCTCCAGTGATTCGCACCTCAAGTCTGTTTGCTTGGAGTGTTTCCTCCCACAATACAAAGGCATGCAGATTAGGTTGCAATTGGTGTTTTCAAATTTCCCATAGTGTGTCAATGAGCGTGTGAGCATGCTAGTGTATGTACAGTATGTGTGTGTGTGTGTGTGTGTGTCCATGCGTTGGATCGGAACACTGTCCAGGATGTACAGTACCAGCTTCATGCCCTAAGCCTCCAGGGATGCCCCCCACACCTCCACCCCATAATCCTGTATACAGGATAAAGCAGTATAGACGATGAGTGAGTGATATACATAATGTTACTGACATTACATTTAGTTTTCCACATTTTTCCCTATAGCCCTTAACTTAACTTAGCAACTTAATATAGATAGATCGAGATAGACAGACCTTTATAGCAAATATAGCATAAACACACATAAATTCATCTTTATTATCCTCACTTAAGACAGCATCCTAGTCTGTTGCCATGCCATCAATATTCTGGTCCAGCTGTGTTTTTCGTAATGCGCCGAGTTTATGAGAAAGACAGAACAAATGAGATATAACAAACAACCCAGTTCAACCAATCTTATATCAACTCAATGTCAACTCATTTCAGAAGTCACTGTCAGGGTACAGGATACAGGATCAGGACAGAACTCAGGATACAGTTCAGCTGTTCAGCGGCCACATTCCGAGGTTTGTGTGAATGCATTGTTCATATTGCCCTAAAACAAACAGATGTTCAAGCTATAATGAACTTTACTCAAACTATAATCATTTTCTTTCTTGCTTATATAGAGTAGACTCGAAATCTTTATCCTGAATGTACTGAGACTGGGAGCTATTATCTTCATCCCTGGTTTAATCTTGGCACTTATATGGAGTAAGTTTGAGTGTATGTATGTTAAGTATACAGTATGTATGTGCAGGATATGAAAAGATATTGTGTATGAAGTTTGTAAATGTACATAATTATATTTAATAATAGAATATACAGTATACAGTATACATAGTGATAACAGGAGTTTTAATGTAAGCATGTTTAAAACATCAGAGCATTTTAGCCATTCTTTCTTTTGATATTTTTTTAATAAACATATTTAGGTCTCAGGATTTTGCAGGATAGTGCTACATATCCCTTTTTTTTAGTACAAAATAGGCAATATGATCAACATTTTAACCAACTTCCTCAAACACGACTGAGAGAAGAATTTCAAACTGGGTCACAAAGGCAAAGGCACAAATACACACAATCGTGTGTTTATATGGTTGTTTTTGGTCGTTTCAATGACCAAAAAAGAAATAAGTAATAACAATAATCATCTGCTCATTTTGAGAGTTCAGCATTTTTGCAACTTCATTCCCATATTCTGATAAAATGAACCCTTTATAAAAAGTCATGATAACCTTTGATCTACCTGACATATGCGAAAACCCGAATACACAGTTTGAAGTCTGAATCCTCCATGTTAACACACACAGAAAGGCTTCTATATAAGCACTTTATTTTAATCATCATTGACCTGTGCTGAGTTGTCGGCACTGAGCCGGCATGTATTGTACTGTATCTGTGCCGCGTGAGTTTCAAGGGTTTTAAAGTGCTTTAGGGAAAAGTTCAGTCAGCCTTTATTTATCACATATACAATACTGTACAGTGAAATAATAAGAATAAAGTGAAATTCTTTGTTCTTCGCTATCCTAGCTTTTTTTTTTTGTAACAAATAAACATAGCACAGGGTCAGCCATTATACAGCACTCCTGGAGCAGACATGGTTAAGGGCCTTGATCAGTGGTCCAACAGCAACCTAGGCAACCCAACAGTGCTGGGGCTCGAACCACTGACCTTCGGATCAGTAACTCTGAGCCTTAACACACTTCCCACCACTGCCCCTGAAAGTTACCAATGCAAAGTGACTTCCAGCACCAGATAAGCATTCATTAAAAAAAAAAAAAAAAAAAAAAAAACTTTGAACATGATGAGACAATCAAGACAAATAATACAATTGAAGCCAAAAATTTACATACACCTAGGATAAAGAAACCACATATTGACTGTGTTTTTATTTATTTTATTTTTTTTGGTCCTTTATTTCAGCCTTTTTCAGGAAAAAAAACATCAAACAACTGGATATTGCCACGCCCCATGCCTCACAGCTGGAATAGTATTCTTCAGATTAAATGTCTCACCCTTCATACATAACACTGATCATTATGGCCAAACAGTTCAACGTAGTTTCTCGTGACCAGAAAACAAACCTGAGAGCAGCTCAATCTTTGTCATGGTGATTCTGGTTTATTTATGTTGATCTATAAGTATCAATGAAGACCTTATAGCATCTTATAGGCATTACACCAATTTCTGGACTCTTCCCGATAGGGTTATAAAGACACGTAAATATCTGAACCACTTTTTAACACAACTGACCTAAAATCACTTTTGATGTGAACAAAGCAGATAATCTGATTGAATCCCACCAAAGAACATGTATTGCAACATGACATGTGATGGGACCAAATGAGTTAGAATGAGTTTTTAGCCTTAGTGTACGCAAATGCTTCGCTTTAACTGTTACTTTGAAGAGCTGGCCATGTTGAACAGATGGCTTGAACAGATGACCCATAAGATCCTATGATTCAGTTCCTTCCCTCTTTTGTCTAAAGAAGAAGAAAAATGCTGTACCTTCCTAAACCCTTAGTCTTGGTCTTTGGTATGCCTTAAGTAAATCCTGCTGAACTGCTTTAAAACTGTTTATGGATGTGCTATAAAGGGCTAATGTGGGTCAAATTAAATGTTCTCAGATAGAACCTTAATTCAAGATGAGACCGAGTAGGAATGGGAAATAAAACCAAAAGGAGTCATCTGTTCACTTTCTTCTATGTTGAAATCTCATTAACTCATTATTTGATTATTTACCATTTAATGGTTTGCTGAAAACATACACTAATTTTAAATCTGATAGATGCAACATTTTCCTGACTGTTTAACACGTCTATTTTCTTAATACCACTTTTTAAGCATTTGGGCACTAAAGACAACAGTTGGCCAAATTTAGCTAGTGGGATTTTCCCTGATTCTTCCATTATGGAGGTATTCAGCTGTTCAACTGTACAGGGTCTTCACTGCCATATTTTGCACTTCATAATGCAGCACACATTCTTATTTGGAGCAGGCAGGCCAGTCTAGCACCCATACTCTGCGTTTAGCAGACATCCATGTGTAATCTGAGCAGAATGCGGTTTGGCGTTGTCCTGCTGGAAAATATCGGGATGTCTCTGAAAAAGATGGTATTTGGATGTCAGCTATGGAGCTATATTGCTCCAAAAAGCTTTTTTTTTTTTTTCTGTATTAATGGTGCCCTCACAGATTTGCAATTTACCCATGCCACAGGCACAGCACACCCCCATACCATGACTGATGCTGGCTTTTAGATCTGTCACTGATAACAGCGTGGATGGTGCTTTTCCTCTTTAATCCAGAGAACATGAAAGCTGTTGTTTCCAAAAACTATTTGAAATGTTGACTCGTCGGACCACAAAACACATTTCCAGTGTGCCATCGTCCATCTCAGATGAGGCAGCGGCCAGAGGAGCCTTTGAAAACTCAAAACTGGACAGTATTGATGTATAGTGTATTTAAGTTAATTCATTTGTAGTTGCACACATCATGGTATCCATTACAGAAGCATGACAATTAAAAAAAAAAAGATGTCTGAATGTTTGTCACATTGTTATAAGTTTTAAATTAGCTTATAATTGAAAACTTATAACATACATTTTCAACAAGCAATTAAATACATATCGTATATCATCAAATTATGTTTTTTTGTGTGTTTTCAATATACTACCATGAAGAAACATTACAGAAGACTCCTTTTTCTTTTTTATTGCCAATATTGCCAGATCGTATCTCATTCATATACCATAATTTGATTGAATGTTTAATTCTTTTTTTTTTTTTTTTTTACAAATTCTTTTCTGACACTTAACATTAATGCATTGCAATGTGGTTTAAAGTTGTAAGGATTTTAAAAGATTAGTTTGAATTGTCCATGTTCTGGCTAAACAAGGAATTTGTCGATGCAACATTTTATGGATTGCATTTGTGAAAGTATTCTATGAATGGCAAAAAAAACATGGCAAATCATTTTTATGCATTTTGTGTCCTCTTGGCTCAACAAAATTCAAGAAGCATCGACATTGAATTGACAGCTTTTAAAAAACTCGATTTCATTATTCCCGAACAGCAGCATTTTCTCAACAATTCTTATAAAATGCTTGAAATCTAAATCAAATGAAAAGCTAAACCTGAGTTGAGTATATGACTCAGTACATCATATGCAAAATCGAGAGAGTTGTGTTTGTCATGTTGTGGAAATTTCCACATTTCCTTCTGCTGCATGGGGGTTTAATTTAGCTCTCAGACAGTGTCTCTCTGGAAGAGTGGAAGTGAAAAAGATGACTCATGAGGCCCTTTGCTTGCTATGCACTAAAGTCTTTCTGCCCTTAGAACTGCGGCGCGCCAGAAAACGTGAAGACAGCATTGAAACGGAAAATGCCCCCAGACGCCACCACAGCAGCAGCAGCAGCAGCAGCAGCAGCATCGCTCCCTCCCATATGCCTGTAGCTCATGTGGGTGTTCATTAGTAACGATGTATTACAGCAAATTATGACATTATTTGGACAAACATGGAATGCTAATTTTGTGCTTTTTTTTTTTATTTTTAAGTGTAATGATTATAATTATGCAGTTTTCACCCGAATGTGAGAGACTATCCAGTTTAAAAAACACATACTGTACATAATTCTATTCTCAACCTTAAACTTAACCTGGTTCCGAGTAAACTATCACTTTAATATTGTTTTCCTATAACTTTCTGACTAAGACCTTACTTTGTCTGAAGTATGCATTACTGTATGTTTAGTTGGATGGAGTTTTGCACTTGAAAACTGTTTTATCTTATTAATAGACTTAATGGTCTTTTACTTGTCTTTAGTGTGCTCTTTCAATTGTATCCTTATAGTTCTTGTATTTCTATTTCAATTTATATCTTTTTTTTTTCACTGTATGTGCTTGACAAAAAAAAAAAAAGAAAAAAAAAGAAAAGCAAAATGGAATGTAAATACTACCACCTGGACTCAAATCTGTTTCTTATTTTACGTACACAACAGTAACACACATGTGAAAGTGGATAAAGATGACAAAATGTATCACATGAAAGCTAAAAACTAGCCTTAAATCACCACAAAAAAAAGCTTTAACCTCTTTATGTGTACACTATATTGCCAAAAGTATTCGTCCCGTCTGCCTATTCATAACGCATAGGGTTTAATCTGATGTTGGAACACTCTTTGCATCTATAACAGGTTCAAGTCTTCTGGGAAGGCTTTCCATAAGGTTTAGGACGGAGTTCATGTGAATTTTTAACCATTCCTGTCTGACCAAAAACGCATTTGTGAGGTCAGACACTGACGTTAGACGAAAACGCCTGGCCCGCAGCCTCACCTGTAATTCATCCCAAAGGTCTTTATTCGGGTTGAGGTCAGGACTGTCAGGTTCTTCGGCACCAAACTCACTCATCCATGTTTTTGTGGACCTTGCTTTGTGCACTGGTGCACAGTCATGTTGGAGCAGGAAGGGGGCCATCCCCAAACTGTTCCCACAAAGTCGGGAGCATGAAATTGTCCAAAATGTCTTGGTATGCTAAAGCATTGAGAGTTCATTTCACTGGAACTAAGGGGCCGAGGCCAAGTCCTGAAAAACATCCCCACACCAGTTCCAACATGACTACGCACCCGTGCACAAAGCAAGGCGCTCAAGTTCATATGCATGTGAAGGCAGGCAAAAGAATACTTTTGGTAATATAGTGTATAATATAGTCCTGAAGTTTTTTTAGGTTCTACATGGAATCCTCTATGCATGGAAAATTTCTGTTTTATATACAGTATATAGCAATTATACATACATGGAGTCCTTAAGAGATCACCCAGAGAAAAAAGACAAATAACCCTTAATTGTTTAATGAACAGCTGAACAAAGAGTTTGCCTTTTAGGGAGATTCAAAGCGGAGCCGGTTAGAAAGCAATGAAATTGCTCTCAATGTGAAATCCATTACACTGTAGGTAAAATCTTTAAAGTTCACTCCAGAGGAACGAACTAAAGAGCACGCAAGTCACTTGACTTTTTTCATGAAATTAAAAATGATGTAGCTACTCTATACCTACAGTACTGTATAAATGATATCTAATTTTCAATAAATATCACTAAATTCATGCAATAAACAAATGAATAATGCATGTCTGTGTTCAAATGACTTTGTGTGATGAGCGTCTCACCCTGTCTGTATTTGTTTGCTTGAGGCTTTTTTGGTTTCCACGCAGCTCACAAAAAAAAACTTTCTCATTCCCAGGTAGATCTATATTGGCCCTATGTGTGAAGGAGTGTGTGAAAGCGTAAGGTATTTGTGTGTTTGTGAGTATGAATGGTGCCGTCTAATGAAGCCGCAGCCCATCCAGTGCGCACCCAGTGTTTTATGGATAGGCTTCGGACCCATTGTGATTTTCACTAGGATAAAACTCTTGCACAAAGGTGACCGAGATGAAAGAGGAATTGATTAAAGAAAAAAACCTTAGTTAGTCGATATAATTGAAAGAAAAAATAATAATAGCCCAATAGTGGCACCTAGTGTTGCAACACTGATTACATGATGAATCTGGAATTATATATTTAAAAAATTTTGTTTAACTTTTTTTTTTCTTTAGGGAATTTCTTTTTTTTTATTTTTTATGATGTTTCCAAAGATTCAATTGATGCAGTCAGAATTGATTTGTAACCACAGTTCAGTTTGTTTATCTAATAAAAATGGACAACATAGAATGACACATGATTTCCCCTGACATCAGGCAGGAAGTCACATGTAGGTTCTGTTAAATGTGAAACCCTCACATAAAGAGAAGAGAAGTAAAGAGTCATCAGTCAGAGCAAAGCTACCACCATGGGTTGGGTATATTCTCAGATCTCCTTAGTCTGCCTCCTTCTCTGTCTCACAGGTAGGCACAGTAGTTGAGACTTACTGTACAGTACATACTGCATAGCAATAGTGCAGGGTTGTGTTATTAAGTTAAATGCAGTGACTGATTCATTTTAATTATTTGGTTTCAGTTCATGTTTCAGTTACATTACAAATGTATTCTCTATAAACAGAGATTAGACAATAATAGACAATAGAGAGCAAATGAATTGTCAAGAATGGTCACTTCTATGCAGTGTAACACAGCTGTATCAACATTGATGTATTGCACTAACTAATTGCTTAAAACAGGCAGTGAAAAAATATCAGCGAAGATATTGTAACATCTATCTATATTATATTATATTATATTATATTATATTTATATTATATTATATTATATTATATTATATTATATTATATTATATTATATTATATATATATTTTTAAATACCTTTTCTATACTCCACTGTAACAACATTTTAAAAATCACTGCTGCACAATATCTAACTTCTCCTTCACATCCCTCTTTAGTCTGTCCAAGCAGGTGCAAAACTGTTACAGTCTTCAGTGGACAGAACGTCACTCTGCCGTGCAAATATGACTTCACTTATTATGGGAAATGTGAGATATGTTGGATGAGGGGAGATATTCCATATACTGGGTGTGGTGAGGAAATCATTGCCTCAAATGGAGATAAAGTGGTGAGGCAAGCATCACAGAGATATCAGTTAGATGGAGAACTACGGAGAGGAGATGCATCTTTGACAATCCTCGGCACTACCCAAAAAGACTCTGGAAAATATGGCTGTCGTGTGCATGTTCCTGGATGGTTTAATGATGAAAAAGTCATAGTCAACTTAGTCATTATGAAAGGTACGTATCCATACACTCCAACAACCACAATTTTAATAATAAATGAAAGTCCATAAAACAACACATTCATTTATTAGATTGCAGTTTAAAAAAAATGCATAAGGGAAGTGTAACTTTGAGTTAGTGCGCTTTGTAAAACGGATTCCACTTGTTCAGCAACATTGGCATCATGTGCTACTGCAGTGTTGAGAATACTACTTCCTTATCTAAACAGTTCTTTGCTTCTTCACTGTAATGGTCAAAGCCACAGTGACATCATTTATTGTGAAGCTCACTCCGTATTTAATTTTCTAGAGAAACTATTTTGGACATCTTTTTTTTTTTATTTTATTATCCAAGATTAGGTTTCTTAGAAATCTGCAATGCTAGAGTGATGAAAGTAAAAAAAAGAATGCTACACTACTACTTGGATACCATCAAAGATAGAAGGTTTTCTCAGTACACCAGAGTCATGATCGAAATACCTGCTTCATGTCTGATCATGGCTCTGGCGTCCTGAAAAAACATTCTACCTTGATAGTATCCAAGTTGTACCGTATTAGCGTAACTGACATGTCATTTGGTAATATAGCATTATTATTTTGGGGAAATTAATAATAATAATAATAATAATATAATATTAATAATATTATTATTATTATTATTATTATTATTATTATTATTATTATTATTATAACAACAATAATAATAACAAATAATAATAATAATAATAATAATATACAATAATAATAATAATAATATAGCGTTATTATTCTATAGCGTTATATATTATTTTTAATTAAAGGAGTTCATTGGAGGCCACCTTTTCATGTCTGAACTCCTTTCATTTCCCGAGCATGTGGAAATGGCTTGAGGTGAGGTTAGGACTGTACAGGGGATGTGGAATAACTCCCAGCCGGGTTCCTGTAAGTGGTGTTTGTGAATGATTGTGTGTACAGTTCCCACAGACATTTTGGCTACAACTTATCCGTCAATTTTCAAGGATCAGGGACTCCACTTGCTGAATGTTTACATGAGCGACCACAGTGGGCTCTGTGTTGAACACCTCTTGTTTAATAATGCTGATACAAGAAAATGACCAGACTATAAGCAAGGTTTTATGAGAGCAAGAGCAACTGAGCCAAGTGAACCTTTAAGGCTAGGCACAGGGACATATATGAAACCATATTTAACCCTTTTTTAATTTCAGTCTAAGTTGGAATGCTCTAAATGGCCCACAGATTAACAGTACTTAAACCTTAGTGATTCATTTTGTAATGAAGTTTACTGTCCTATAGCCCATTAACAACAATAACAACAACAACCATAATAATAATAATAATAATAATAATAATAATAGTAAGAAGAATTGCATATATTGTCCATGTATTATAGAGTTGTTTTTGATGGTCCTACAACAACATTTGCTCCACTGATTCTTTTTCTTTCACTGCTGACTTCTGAGAAATCTGTTGACTCATTTTGAAATACACGATCCATAATTTAGTCTTGCACAACTAGACCCTGAGTTTTAAAGAAGTTATTGTGGGTGGTTTAACAGCCCATCAATGGAAAACTGTTTAGAAAAGGAACTGAATGATTTTTAGTGTGTGTGTGTGTGTGATTGGGTGTGTACGTGTGAAGGAAAAAAAAAAAACTGTTAATTTGCAGATTTTAATTTTTTAGAAGAAATCTTAACAGATGATCTCTAGAGTTTGGAAATGTAAATAAATTCTATTAATGACCTGTGAATTGAACATACGTTACATACATGTGCTACTAGAAGATGATCACTGAACATGGATGCAGTTTTACAAAGTGGTAACAGTTTGGTTTTTGCTCAGTTTTTTTTTTTTTTTAAAGATAACTAATTCATGTTATTGGAAGGAGTCTCCAGTTTCAGAGTTTTGTAATAATCCGAACTCCTTTAAGTTTCCCGCCGTGGGTTTTCTCATGAAAGGAACAGCTTCAGGTATTACAGATATTCAAAACAGTACCAAAAATAAAATGTTTTTTTTTTTTCTTTCAAAAACAGAACCTTCATCAACTGAAGTAAATTCTTTATTACCAAGTACCCCAGAGCTGGTAACAATGGATGCACGGCACACTGGACCGACACATGGTACATCAAAATGCATAAAGTCATGACTTTACAAGGGTGAGACAAAAGTTATCCGCACTCCAGTTTTAGTAAAGCTTCTGTTGTCTACATACTGTAGCACTTTCCATTGAAGACAACTATCTTCCTAGCCACTGCTGTGCCGGTGGGAACATGTTTGTGCAGAGGAAAGAGAAATTGTTTTGTTGTGAAAAAAAGGGGGTATGAATAGACAGAGAAGGTCAAGGAAGGTCGCCCTCAAGAAGAATTCTGATGACAAACGTCCAAACACTTCTGCCCACGAGGTGTTATAGCACCGTCCCCACTGTCCTGATCTTTCACTTGTTTGGTCCCCTGAAAGCAGTAAGAATTCACTTCTGACGAAGAAGTGAAGACAGCGGTGCATTCATGGCTCACAGCTCAGCCTAAAACATTTTTTAATCAGGGAATACGAAAGCTGGTTGATAGATGGACAAAGTGTATTGAAATGCATGGACATCATGTCAAAAAAAAAAAAATGTACTCGTCTTGAAATAATAATTAATTTTATGGATAATTTTTGACTCACCCTTGTATCTTATAGCTGCTTTTAATTATTTATTCTATATTATGATTGTAAAATGTAACAATAGAAATAGATCAACATTTTACACTGTCACCTTTAATTTCTTTCTCTTTTGGATAAAAAAAATAATAAAATGATGACCACCATTGGCAGTCTCTAGCACGAGGAATGACTCTAACAACTGGACTCCAGAGAATGAAAAAACTGTAAGTATGCATAGATCATAAAACAAAAATTCTGTAACAATTGCTGTTTTGTTACTAATTCTAAATGTTTTTATTATAAGGTGAAAGAGCAAACGGATGATATTATTCCTATAACTCTTATATCGATCCTGCTTGTTATCCTGGGTTTGGGCACCGTTGTTTTGCTTATATGTAAGTATATTTATCTTACAATAAGCACCGATATTTGTTTTTTTTTCAGCGGTATGAATCTATTTTCTATTTGCCGTAACTATAAAAAGTCTTGTGCTGTATGACTGTTCTCTCTTCAGGGAAGAAAAAAAGAAGAACCAGGGAATCTTTAGAAATGTAAGTGAAAGTATATCGACGTTCATTTGAGTCAAATAGAAAGGCAATGAGGTCATTTGATGAAAAATGAGAATCTATAAAAATGTTTAAAAAAATCATGGGGAACAACTATTATTAGTATGTTTGCAGGAAACTAATTTCTGGAAATCCAAGCCTGTCCACTATAAACCTTAGGACATCCATTAAAACATTAACGTTAAAACATCCATTAAACGTACCGGTGAACGCGGACCTCTGTAATACCTACAAATAACCAGCTTAACTCAAGCAATCAAAAGCGTCAAATACAGAGAATAAGCTGCAATATGCATATAACACGTTCTATGAGGTAACCTGGTGTTAACGCCAAATTTCTCTGTTTCTATCTGTGCCTGATCAAATCTACTTTTCCCTTCATTTCCCTCTTCTTCGGTGATGTGAAAGCATTTATAACAGAGAATCCATCCATCCATGCATCATCCATATTGCGTATCCTGTATAAGGTCGCAGGGGGCCTCAGGAACTCGTGGAACTTGGGGCACATGGTGGGGTACTGCCTTGGTGGGGTTAACTGAGAGTCAGTATGTAAAATCTGTTTTACATGTGGATCCAATTCTCTCCCACCAGAGACCTGAACACAACTACCTCGGCCATCTACAACAACGTAGAAGCCAGCCTGGGTCTGAACAGCCGGTCGATGGTTGTGGAGAACGTCTACCAGTTAGACACTGAGAATCCGTATGAACAATGGTCATGATAATTCAAGGAGCTTACATCCTTTCATCAGCTTTGGACTGTTTTTTTAAGGCTTTGGATTAAATAAATAAATAAATAAATGTGATTGCGTTTTCCTATACCTACTGTATTAGGACATTTGTAAATGTTACAGTTGTAAATGTGTAAATGTTGATGATTTGTAAATCTTACATTGTAAAAGTTTAAATTATAAATCAAATTTCAACTCCATGAATGTTTTGATTCTTTTGATGCATTTTCCCCCCACGAGTCTGATCCATAGCATTAATTCCTAGGCTAATAATAATGTTGTGTGATTAAATGAGAAAACATTAGGAAATTCTTTATATAGAGAAAATGTTACATGTTTTATGACATTTAAATGTTTCCGACTAAAATTATGGCAGATTAACAGATAATTGGAAATTCTGACCATTACAGCATGCAGTGTGGTGGCTCATTCACATTAGATAATGATTCCTCAGTATGAATTCCACAACATGAATCCCTGAATATGGCTGTGCCATCAGGGAAGAGAAAAATCCATTGGTGTGATATCCTTGTTCATTCAATACACTCAGATCATCAGACTTCATTTTAGTGCCACATACCATTGTTGAGCCTAGACCTGACCAACGAAAACAACCCCAAGATCATAACACTGCCTCCAGAGCCTTGTACAGTGGGCATTATGCATCATTCCATTTGCTTCTTTTCTTACCCTAATGCGCTCATCACTATGCAATAGTGTCGATCTAAACACATCAGATCACATGATTTTTTTCCCATTGTTCTGAAGTCCAACCTTTATCCTGCCTAGCATGTTTTCACTTTTTCTGATTAGTCTCAGTAATAAATGCTTTCCTTATGGCCACGCATCTGATTAATCCCAATCCTGTGAGTTCTCATCACATTATGTGTGTGGAAATGCTCTTACTTTCACTATTAAACATAGTTTTTCTTTTTACATTTTTTTTTTTTTTTTTTTACCATGCAATTTCGCCAAGCGTTCAACTGATATCTGATTACAATCATAATTTCTTTCCAACCACATTTCACCTACAAAGTTGACAGTTCAGCGCTTTGCTTCCAGAGTATTAGCGTGTTGGAAAGATTTTAACCCAATTCCGATAACTGTAATGTTTTCTTAGCTTCTTAACTTGAGCTTTCTTAAAGTGACTCTTGAACATGTAAAAATTATGACTAAGTATATTTAAAGATGCGTTAGCCAGATTAGTCACGGTTCAGTTTATTGTACTCCCACATGCCATTCCTGCCCACGTCCACAAAGCTCTGCCCCCCAAACCCGCAGTGACTTTTAGAGTGGTAGCATTATCAAGGGGGGAAAAAACAAGAACGATTCATACAGTATGCCTCATGTTATAACACTACAATCACAAACAATGAAGAATAAATCTGCTGTTCTGTTTTTCTTTGTAATGAGCTCACGTAAGTAAGTTTCAGTGAAAGCTCGTAGGCCTGTTACTGTTCTAGCTGGGGTAATATGCACTGTGCGGAATATTATATACATGTATACAGTTGCTAACTGTAGCCAGTTTGTAGTATGTACAATTCGTCCTCCGCTTCATGCATTGGTGGAAAAGGACCACCAATACCACTCGCCTGATATTATCTGTAAGATGTATCACCAGTACTGTCTATCAGGTGGTGGAGCATTATTGTCATTTTTTAAGCAGCTTAGGGTCACTGCTGGGTTGAGAACAGTCATCTAGCCAAAAATATCCATCCAGCAGTATTACCGTTGGAGCATGACATTGATGAAGAGCTCGAGGATTAATAGCACACACTCTGTATGGAAGAATAATTCTTTATATTCTCTATCCGTAGACCCACAAGTGGCGCCAGTAAGGTAGATGGTGGCAGTTAGTGTGTAAACAATGTTTAAAATCTAGCAAGCAGTGCTGCTGTGCCTGATACACTCATATACTCAGGACCGAACACCAGACAGTGTCACTGCTGTGCTGAGAATGAACAATCATCCAAACACAAAATGTGCTCAGTGCTGATTCTATGATGGTGCAATTCCATTGATGTGAAGGAGAATGGCCAGGCTGGTTCAAGCAAACAGAAAGGCTAGTGTAACTCAAATAGCCACTCTTTACAACCATGGTGAACAGAAAAGCATTTCATGATGCACAACATGCCAAATCCTGAGATGGATGGGCTACAACAGCCAAATACCGCATTAGATTCCACTCCTTGTCAGCCAGAAACAGGAATCTACGGTGCAGTTTCACTGGCACGAGGCAGTTAAAGATCAGAAAAATATCTCCTCATTGGTAGCCTCAATTACATACGTCCATCCATCCATCTAGAAACATCTGTAGTCCAGCTGTGGAAAATGCCAGTGGTGATTACCATTGTATTTATTCCCATTCTACGGCCGTGGTAGGATCCCCGGTCAACATTTACACACACTCGTACAGGCAATTTGGGAGTGCTTAATCTGCATGACTTTTTCCCAATTTTCCACTAAGAATTTGGACAACACCAAAAAAGGCAGTAAAGTAAAGCATGTAAGTAAAGTAAGTAAAACATGAAATTCAGACACACGTCTAGGTTTTGGTTTCTTATTAGAAATAAGACCAATCTGTCCTTATCCAGTTTTCCAACTCTTAATGGGTGTTTTTTTTTTTCTTCTTTTTTTCTCTGGATCATGGCCTCGACAGAAGGCTCTTTCACAGTGGTCTTATTTTCTCTTCCACCCTCATCAGGAGTTAAGAGCTCTAGATGGGACGCGAACTCGGACCCTTGAGGTGCAAGGCGACAGTGCTAACCACCAAGCCACCGTGCAACCATCTACTGTATATGCTTATAACAATATTATTGTTGCTTGAGAAGGGTTAACACATTCTAACTGGTTAGATAGGTGTTGAATCATGGTTATGATGAGAAAGTGTTCAAAACCCTTTAGTCATGCAATTGTTCGTAAATATATTAAATCAACCACAGCCAGAGTTAGCTTTTTATATTTGGATTATAACGTATAATACGTACATATATAATGCTTAGCAATACAGTGGTTTCTGTGCACATTCGGTGTGAAACACACTCAGTGAAAAAAAAAAGGCTTGGTATGATCACCAGAGGCGTTCTGTTTTTGCATAACAATGCACAACTTCATACTATCCACTACACCACTTTACAGGAATTTGGCTGGGAGTTATTGCCACATCCCCCGTACAGTCCTGACCTTGCTGTAGTGATTTCCACATGTTCGGTCCATTATCCTTTTAAAACCGGTGGAAGTGCCTACGATCCCATTCGCAAATCTCTATTTAAGTGATAATATCATAATCAAATAACCAGCCATAATAATTCTTTTTGGATACAAAATCAGAGACTTTCCACTTTCCAACATGTGACACTGTTTCCCCTAATGCATGTGCGTAAATTGCATAAATATGAAAAAACACTCAAATGCATTCATTGCACATCCTTTCATGCACTTTGACGTGAGCATTTACAGTACGTCATCATGGTGCATGCTGTGGAGATCTTGGTTGTGTACCCATGCTACCCTGCATTTGATTTCTCATGCTTTCTGTTTATCAAAGCAATCTTGCACACGCTCTCTCGCTCTCTCTCTTTCGCTTTCTCTCTCTCTCACACATACACACACTTTTTTATTTATGCACGCTATTATATGCATGCATAAATAAAATGAAGCCATCCTCACATTAAAGGCAGCGCAAAGACAAGGCAAGATACTTTGCTGGTACAGTAGTAGTAACTCCGTTGTTTGCTCACTGCTGATCTAATGCACTGAATACACTATTTATAAAAAAATGTGTATATCTTGCAAACTAATTTACATAGCTGGACCAAATAAGTTGGTGGTAAACTGGCATCCAAATATGCAATAATCTCATTTCAACAGTTGATATTGAGAAGTGTCTGCTACTTATGATCTGTAAAGCTCTCATAACGGCCTTCATAAAGTTTTGTTCTTGCTTTCCTGGGAAGGTCTTCATGAGAGCCGGTTTCATCATGGTGCTTGATTGGTTTTGACCAACCTGTTCTTGCGAGATCTGTTCCCAAACAGGTGATTGTTTGGGAACAGTGATTGTTGTTGTGGTGTTGTTGTTGTGAATTAATCACATAAGTCCATATGTGTTATTTCATAATTTTTGAAATTGCTATTATTACAATACTGGAGATCTTCAAACTATGAAATAGCACGTATAGACTTATGTAATTAAGCTACAGAGTGACACTACTGCATGTAGAAATGCTAAGATACAATCTGAATGCAGGGATTAAAGGGTTAAAGGAGTTCCTGGGAGGCCAGCGTTTCCACCTGAGAAAACGTTCTTACCTTGACGTACCACCAAGTACTAGTGAAATGCTGGGATAAGTCCATTAACGTAGCACGAGATTATATAAAGAAATAAAGGTAGTTTTACTTTGCTAATGGCGTTCTGTTCTTCTGCACCAATCAGAAATTCCGATTAGACTTGAACTCCCCACTTACTGTACAGTACATTGGGTTAATAAGTAACATAAGGTACTTTTCATTAAATATGATTCTCCAGTAAGAATTCGGACAAAACCAAAAAAAGGCCGACATGTAAAGTACGTGATGCACTAAATGATAAGAAAAGCATGAACTTCAGACACACTTCCAGGTTTTGGTTTCTTATTAGAAAGAAGACCAGGCTGTCCTGATCCAGTTTTCACAACTCTTAATAGATGTTTTTTTTTGTTTGTTTTTTGTTTTTTTCATTTTCTTGGATCATGTCCTCTGCAGAAAGCTCTTTCACAATGGCCTTATTCTCTCTTCAATCCTAATCAGCAGTTAAGAGCTCGTAAGGGACTCAGTCTCAGCTCTGCCTCACTTGGAGATGTCACAGACTGAGGTCTCGAGAACACAGCTGCATTTTCACAAACCTTCATTGTCATGCCTAGGGCTGCCTCTTGCACAAAGCAATGCTGGTTTACATGCCACGCCACAACTTATAATCTAGTCTAGAATGGCTGCCAGCTGTCGTTGTTTGACTTTCCTGTGCTCATTTCTTGTTTTCAACATCCCAGGTAAATGAAACTATTCATCATTTTTAAGAAATTAAGCAGAGCATGGACACGTCTTGTAAATGTCTCCTTTGTACTAACATTTTATTACAGAAATCTGCATGCTATGTTAACATCATAACAGTATTTATCTTCCATGAAGCAACTACTTCATTTGTTAAGTAGCTACCATTTACTTGTCTCATGAGACATGCTATTCACTTTCACTAGCCACTATTCACTATTTTTCTTCGTGTTGCAACAGTTGCCAGATTATCAGAGACACCATTCAAGGTAACCGAGGGTAGCACTGTGATTCTGAACTGTCATTACTCGGTTAAGCAGCATGGCGTGAGCCACGTCTGCTGGGGTCGCGACTGTGGAACCTTCTGGTGTAATGACATCATCGTCCAGACAGACGAAAGTGGGGTCATCTCAAAGGTCTCGGACAGGTACAGACTCATCGGAGATGTTCTCTCTGGACAAATGGACCTGGGGATCCAGCGGATACGACAAACAGACGGTGGACCGTACTGCTGCAGGATAAACATAGATGGCCTTTTCAATGACAAGAAGATGACCTACACGTTAAAGGTTGTTAAAGGCAAGTAACCTGGATGAGGTTTAAAGCTTGTCATGCGGTTTATGTTTTTAAATGCGGAGTATTCCCCAACCCAAATGTTCTTTTTTTTTTTTTTTTTAAAGCTGCAACAACAGCAGCATCGACAACAACAACTGCGTTTCAGTCTACAGAACCACCGGAAACAGACATGAGTAAGTAACATATCGAGTCTAAATCTTTTTAACCTAGACAAATAAATCAGCCGAGCGTTTTGTAAAATCTGGCAGTGTTGTACATTTGAAATTTGAATTTGCTGTTGGACGGCTTCAGACTTGACCTTCCTAACAAATTTTTAATATCGGAATAATACCTACAGTAAGGTGGGCATTGGTGGCTCAGTGATGTTTCTCGTCTGGGCCTTGGCTCAATTCCCAGCCATTGCCCAAACCCCAGCCACGGGATGCACTGCCGGTCCCAAGACCGGATAAAACAGGAGGGTTGTGTCAGGAAGCACACCCGGCGTAAAACCTGAGCAGGCGAAAGACTAACAACAAACTAAGGTTAAAAAGCGTTGAGTTCCTGATTAGATGGTTGGTGGTTGAAGCCTTGCCTCTCCCAAGGTGACTTTGTTTGGCCCTTGAGCTTACTATTGGCCTAGGCCTCCTTTTGTCTTCAGAACTGCCATAATTCTTTATGACCCGAACCAGGCTGGCTATTATCCTCTGACCTCTGGCAACAAGAAGGCACTTTGTCCCAAAGTTTGTCCCCTTTTTCAGACGATTCTCTGTAATCCCTAGAGTTGGTTGTACGTGAAAAAATCTGATTAGCTGCTTTAGAAATACTTAGACGTTCTAAATAACTTTTTCTTTTTCCCATTCTGATGCACGGTTTGAACTTTGGCAGATCGTCCTGACCATGTCCACATGCCTAAATGCAATGAGTTGCTGCCTTGTTATTGGCTGATTAGATAAGTAGGTGAACAAGTAGGTGAACAAGTAGGTGAACATGTGTATCACCTGTTCATTCTTACTTATATTTAACATCATGTGATTGCTCAGATGGCAGCACAGTGGTGTAGTGGTTAGCAAATTCCCCGTAGTGTGTGTGTGTGTGTGTGTGTGTGTGTGTGCCGTAAGTGTCCTAGAATAGGCTCCAGGCCCCCGCGAGCCAGAATACAAGATAAAGCAGTATAGATGATCAGTGAGTGAGTGATTGCTCAGCTTTATTTGGCTTACTCTTCACTATATATGCTGACTACACAGGGTGATCTCTCTGGCACTGTAAAAACTACATGGATATACTGTTCAGTAAGATACTGTATTTGTATTCAATAACTGGATGATTCTCTCTTTTTCTTATTTTGGAGTGGCTGGACCTGTGCTCTGCTCCCAGCTACACTCAGATAGGCAAAGAAAGAATTTCACTGTGCTGTAATGTACAGTATATGTGACGATTTATTACTGTAACCTCTCTGCCATGTTCACGTTTTTTCTTTCTTTTTTTAAAAATCAACTATCATTTGTAAAATACTGTTGAAAACCTCTCATCGGTACCACCAACTAACTAACAGGCACTAACTAACACCTGCGCAGAAATGCATGATTATATTCGCAGTTTAGAACAATACAGTATATTGTTTTCTAAAATGCAGGAAAAAAAAGATTTTCTATGTGCATCACCTTACCAAGAAATGTCACCAAATGCTTTATCTTGACTCATCAAAAACCACATACCCACCCTGTCAGTGTGAAACATAAAGGGCTTCTGGGGAAGCGGTCTTCAGAGCACAACTATCTGCTCATTTCTGTTTTTCTTCCCCCCTCTATAGCGTCTTCTGCATCACCTCAGGCGAGCGAAACAGACTCATCGGTGTTTGACATTTCCGGACAAAACTTCACTTTACAGAATTCTAATCCTGTGGTGGGTATGACACGTCTGAGTCACATCATGCACTATAGTTTCATTGTGATGTTTGGGTTGCCCTAATTCATCCTCTTTGTGTGTCCTAGCCTGATGAAGCCATATCGAGCATAACGTTACAGATCAACATTCCCGTGCTGTCTCTGTCTCTTAGTCTGCTTTTGCTTCTGTTAGGGGCGTTGGCCTTGCTGGCTTTCAAACGTACGTACCACAACTTCTGCATTAAAAATTCATTATGTCAGTGTGATTTTAAAGCTTAATTTAGTTTTTTTTTTTTTTTTTTTTAATCATTTGGCATTCAGGTGGCTTTCCCACGAAGGTGATAGATAGTGGATGGTGAGTTACAAAAAATCTCATTGTGAGCAACTGTGCAAGTGTTCAATATTACGTTAATACATTTTTGTACTTCCTGTTTTAGTCTGTCGAAAGAGCCAAAGCACATCGTTTACGAAATACGGACCAGAAGACCAGTAGAGGAGAATATTTATATATTGGAATAGCAGTGTATCCAAAGCATAAACACACAAAGATTCTGTCCTGATTCATGTTCATGTAAATTTGTATGATTATGTATTAATATGTACAGTATGTTGCATTTTATATGTCTGCAAGAATGAAATCTTTTCAAGTGGAAACATCTGGAACATAAAAGCATTTATCTCATAAAATTCATTATTTATAAAAAGAAATAATAATATTGAACATGTTAGATTTTTAGGCTATTTTCCAGACAAATGTACTCAATTTAATTATTCTGTTGGCTGATTATTATTAGCTATTTCCGAAAATAAGTCAAATTACTGTATGGGTTTATTTGTCTGTTTTTTTTTTTTTTTTTTTAACATTTGTATGTTCTGACCCCATCATGAAATCTTTTTTGTTTCTTTTTATAAGCAACAAAGCAATGAAAGATTTCTTGCACACTGAATATATACAGTATGAACAGAGCTACACTATGAATTAATTTGCTTTTTTTTTTTTTGCAAAAAAAAATGCCATTATCCTCTGGCATCAACAAGGCATTTTTTTTCCCCAAAGAACTGTCGCTCACTGGATATTTTCTCTTTTTCAGACCATTCTCTGTAAACCTTAGAGATGGTTGTACGTGAAAATCCCAGATGATCAGCTGTTTTCGGAAAAATACCAAGACCAGCCCATCTGGCACCAACAACCGTGCCACGTTCAAAATCACTTAAACCGCCTTTCTTCACCATTCTGATGCTCGGTTTGAACTTTGGCAGATTGTCCTGACCATGACTGCATGCCTAAATGAGTTGAGGTGCAGCCTTGTCATTAGTTGATTAGATATTAACAAGCAGTTAAACACGACAGTTTGACTTTACAGTATATTTAACATCTTGTGATTGGCTCAGCTTTACTTGGCTTTCTCTTCACTATGTATGTTGACTACATCGGGTCATCACTACAGCACTGTAACACCTACATACCACACTACATGTACTGTACATAAAGTACTATACAACGCTTTTTCTTATTTTGGAGTAAAACAACTAATTTTTTTCCCCACTTATGTTTTTGCTTAGTCTGTTTATTAGCCATTACTGATGCTTTAAAGGTCAGTGATATTTGAACATCAGGTTTGAAAAACCTAATACGAGCTTTAAAGCTGCTGTTTCTGCTCCATGGTGTTTTAATTTCCAGCATAAATTAGCTTGTTGCCCTAAAAATGCACTTATTGCATATTACTGCCCTTTTGTCTATGTGTTGCAACATCATTACATTTAAATAGCCAGATGTAACTGAGAATGTTCTTTTCCCCTCTCTTTTTTTTTTTTTTTTTGTTTGCATCTAACCACAATAAGAAAATGACAGCAATTTCATAATTAGACCCCAACCCTGCTGTATTGTCGCTCATTTCTGGTGACTGATAAAAACCGAGGCTCACAATCCCTCCAGCTTCATCAAAGGTCAAACAGTTTCACTTGAAGTTTAACGGCTGCTTTTTGTGACTAAGCTGACAACCGTCGTGTTCAGGAAGCTCCCATAGTAAGAGGTTAAAAATGATAAACGCCATGGCTAAACCACAGACATCTGCCCCTTATCAATAGGCCTATATTTATTCAACCTAATACAGTATGTCACAAAAGTGAGTACACCCCTCACATCTCTGCAAATATTTAGTGATATCTTTTCATAGGGCAACACTGCATGAATGACTCTTTGACACAATGAAAAGGAGTCAGTGTAAAGTTTGCATAGCAGTGTAAATTTATTGTCCCCTCAAAATAGCTAAAAAGCACGGCTTGAATTCTCTTGGCCATGGAGTTCACCAGAGCTTGACAGGTTGCCACTGGAATCCTCTTCCGCTCCTCCATCACAACATCACGGCGGTGGTGGACATTTGACACCTTGTGCTCCTCCATCTTCCTTTTCAGGATGTTCTATGGGGTTTAAGTCTGGAGACATGCTTGGCCAGTCCATCACCCTCAGCCTCTTTAGCAAGCCAGTGGTCATCTTGAAGGTGTGTTTGGGGTGATTATCATGCTGGCCCAGTTTCCGGAGGGAGGGGATCATGCTCTGCTTCAGTATGTCACAGTACATGTTAGAATTCATGTTTCCCTCAATGAACTGTAGCTCCCCAATGCCAGCAGCACTCATGCAGCCCCAGCTCATGACACTCCCACCACCATGTTTGACGTTAGGCAAGACACACTTGTCTTTGTACTCCTCACCTGGTTGCCACCACACACACTTGACACCATCTGAACCAAACGGGTTTATCTTGGCCTCATAAGACCACAGGACATGGTTCCAGTAATCCCGGTCCTTAGTTTGCATATTTGCAGCAAATTGTTTGTGAGCTTTCTTGTGCATCATCTTTAGAAGAGACTTCCTTCTAGGACGACAACCATGCAGAGCAATTTGATGCAGTGTGCGGCGTACGGTCTGAGCACCGACAGGCTGACCTCCCATCCCTTCAATCTCTGCAACAATGCTGCTGTTTTCCAAAGCCAATCTTTGGATCTGACGCTGAGAACGTGCACTCAGCTTCTTTGGCTGACCATGGCGAGGCCTGTTCTGAGAAGAACGTGTCCTCTTAAAGCGCTGGATGGTCTTGGCCACTGTGCTGCAGCACAGTTGCAGAGTGTTGGCTATCTTCTTATAGCCTAGGCCAGGGGTGGCCAAGTTCAGTCCTAGAGAGCCGCAATCCTGCAGAGTTCAGCTCCAGCCCTGAAAAAAAAAAAACTCTCCTGCCAGTAGCCTTAGTAGTCCTCAAGACCTTGATTAGCTTGTTCAGCTGTGTTTGATTAGGGTTGGAGCTGAACTCTGCAGGATTGCGGCTCTCTAGGACCGAACTTGGCCACCCCTGGCCTAGGCCATCTTTATGTAAAGTAACAATTGTTTTTTTCATGGCCATGAGGTGCCATGTTGAACTTTCAGTGGCCAGGTTGAGAGAGTGGAAAAGCTTTTATACCAAATTTAACTCTCCTGCTATCTGGTGCCACCTGAGACAATGTAACACTAATGAGTCACATGACAAAGGGGAAGGAAAATTACTAAATTACTACTAAATTACAAATTGTGCTCAATTTGTACATTTTCACTTAGGGGGTGTACTCACGTTTGTTGCCAGGGGTTCAGCTATTTTTGGCTGTATTTTTAGTTATTTTGAGGGGACAATAAATTCACACTGCTATACAAACTTTACACTGACTACTTTTCATCGTGTCAAAGAGTCATTTATGCAGTGTTGTCCTATGAAAAGATATAACGAAATATTTGCAGAGATGTGAGGATTGTACTCACTTTTGTGACATGCTGTATCTAACCCTGAGTAATAATAATATGAACCCATTGCAAAAGGGAGTCTATAATACTGCTATTCATATTTAAGGTATCACTGCTAACACGCCTCACAAATGCACTTCTGGAAGAAAGGTCCATAAACACACTCCTAAACCTTGTGCAAAGCGTTCCCAGAAGAGTTGAAGCTATCATATTAAACCCTATGGATTAAGAAATGGATGCTACTCAAATTCATATTCAGGTGAAGGCAGGGGAGCGAATGCTTTTGACAATATAGTTTATATAGGTATAAATGGCAGATCACAACAGTATGGCCAAATTAGTTATTAATCTATACATTGTTCCCATATAATGCAATTGTTCCTAAAATCCTAAATCTATATATTACCTTTTATACAGATTTCATGTATTTAATCAATGAGCAACAAGCAAGAACCACAAGGTACACAAAACTCATCTACTTATGTTCCAACATAATATACAAAAACATCTGAAAGCATAGATTCAATACAAAACAGTCTGTCTGGAATTTATGAAGTGTGTTATTATGTACTGCTTAATGTCAAGGACCAGAGAGCTCCGAGCAGGACCATTAGAGCTACATTAGAGACCAATTGTGCAATGTTGGTGTACTGTACTACAGCACCCTCTACTGGATAAAAGACTGCTAAATTAAATGCAAGAAATATTGTGGAGATGGAAAACAGTATGTTTAGATTATTTTACATTGAGGAGCACTGGCAGTCCTGAATGTTTTGAAATAAATCTTAAGTGTGCTGTTAATGAATTCATTTATTATATTGTTGTTCATGTAACATTCAGGGCCTCATGCTTTAAATTTATTTTGCTTGGGGGTGATTTACCACAAAAGGTCAATACGTGACAGGAAAGAATATATATATTTATATATAAAAAAAATTTAAAAAAAGATTGACAATGTGTTGGTGCACGCTGACTTTATTTTCTCTCTGTTAATGGCTTGATTTCATCTTGAAAGCATGACCCTGGAGGTGCAAGGCGACAGTGCTAATCACTACACCACCATGCCGCCCCAATATATAAATGTATATAAATATATGTAAAGAATGATATGAACATGTGCAAATACAGGCAATCAGGATGGATAAATAGTTAGTGGACAGGATACTGCGAAGTGAGATGTGCAATTGAGTTACTGTTTAAAATTAAAAGTGACAGCAGCGCAAAAAGTGAATGGTGGAAGACTGAGGTAATGAAAGTCAATGCAGATTAAGGCACATGATAAGTAGATAAATATGACTGTGAACAGTGCGTGTGTTATGAAGGAGAGATACACACGTGCACAAAATTGTTGGTACCCTTTGGTCAATGAAAGAAAAACTCACAATGGTCACAGAAATAACTTTAATCTGACAAAAGGAATAATAAATAAGAATTCTATGAATGTTAACCAATGAAAGTCAGACATTGCTTTTCAACCATGCTTCAACAGAATTATTTAAAAACATAAACTCATGGAACAGGCCTGGACAAAAATGATGGTACCCCTAACTTAATAGTTTGTTGCACAACCTTTTGAGGCAATCACTGCAATCAAATGATTCCTGTAACTGTCAGTGAGACTTCTGCGCCTCTGCAGGTATTTTGGCCCACTCCTCATGATCAAGCTGCTCCAGTTGTTTCCGGTTTGAAGGGTGCCTTTTCCAGACAGCATGTTTCAGCTCCTTCCAAAGATGCTCAATAGGATTGAGGTGAGGGCTCAGAGAAGGCCACTTTAGAATAGTCCAATGTTTTCCTCTTAGCCATTCTTGGGTGTTTTTAGCTGTGTGTTTTGAGTCATTGTCCTGTTGCAAGACCCATGACCTGCGACTGAGACCTAGCTTTCTGACACTGGCCAGCACATTTCTCTCTAGAATCCCTTGATAGTCTTGAGATTTCATTGTACCCTGCACAGATTCAAGACACCCTGTGCCAGATGCAGCAAAGCAGCTCCAGAACATAACAGAGCCTCCTCCATGTTTCACAGTAGGGACAGTGTTCTTTTCTTCATATGCTTCATTTTTCCGTCTGTGAACATAGAGCTGATGTGCCTTGGCAAAAAGTTCCATTTTTGTCTCGTCTGTCCATAGGACATTCTCCCAGAAGCTTTGTGGCTTGTCAACATGTAGTTTGGCATATTTTTATGATTTGTTTTCAACAATGTTGTCCTCCTTGGTCGTCTCCCATGTAGTCCACTTTGGCTGAAACAACGACAGATGGTGCGATGATGTTCCTTGAGCATGAAGTTCACCTTGGATCTCTTTAGAAGTCTTTCTGGGCTCTTTTGTTACCATTCGAATTATCTGTCTCTTTGATTTGTCATGAATTTTTCTCGTGCGGCCACGTCCAGGGAGGTTGGCTACAGTCCCATGGATCTTAAAGTTCTGAATAATATGTGCAACTGTAGTCACAGGAACATCTAGCTGCTTGGAAATGGTCTTATAGCCTTTACCTTTAACATGCTTGTCTATAATTTTCGAATCTCCTGAGACAACTCTTTCCTTTGCTTCTTCTGGTCCATGTTGAGTGTGGTACATACCATGTCACCAAACAACACAGTGACTACCTGGAGCCCTATATATAGGCCCACTGACTGATTACAAGACTGTAGACACCTGTGATGCTAAATAGTGGACACACCTTGAATTAACATGTCCCTTTGGTCACATTATTTTCAGTATTTTCTAGGGGTACCATCATTTTTGTCCAGGCCTGTTCCATGAGTTTATGTTTTTAAATAATTCTGTTGAAGTATGGTTGAAAAGCAATGTCTGACTTTCATTAGTTAACATTCATAGAATTTTTTTATTATTATTACTTTTGTCAGATTAAAGTTATTTATGTGACCATTGTGAGTTTTTCTTTCATTGACCGAAGGGTACCAACAATTTTGTGCACGTGGGTATATGTGTAACATCATTTCTGTTAATACCACTTTTAAAATATTTAGGCACTGAAGTATTTAGGCACACAGTTGGTCACGTTTACTGTACCTAGTGGGATTTTCCATGATTCTTTCATTATGCTGGTCTTTAACTGAGAAACTGTACAAGGTCTTTGTTGCCATATTTGGCACTGTATTTGGGGCAGGCAGGCCGGTCTAGCACTCACCCTCTGACTGGTGTTTACCAGTCATGCATGTGTAATCTTCTTCTGACCTTCCTTTGTCTGAAATACGCACTATATATTTTTGGTTTTTAAAGCTTATTTTTAATGAGTTTGGACAAATAGTGTGCTATAGTCTTGCACTTGTAATCAGTGACTTAATGGTCTTTTATTTGCCTTTTGTGTGCTCCTAAAACTGTACGCTTAAAGTTTATGTATTTCAGTTTCCTTTTTCCACTGCACAAGCTAGATGACAAAAAGATGACAAAATGTGTCACATGAAGTAGCATTAAATCACAAACAAAACGCTTCCGCCTATTACGTACATATATACCCTGACATTTTTAGAAATAAATTATTTCTGTTATACATAATAATTTATACATAATAACTGTTATGCATAAGATATACATATATGGAATCTTTATGGGGTCACACATAAGACAAATAACCCAACAGTAGAACAAAAGGTTTGCATTTCAGAGAGGATTCTAAGAGAAGCCTGTTAGAGAGCAAAGGACCTGCTCTCATCGTCTTTCTTCAGATCCATTTAGATCTTGGCCAGGATAAAACTCGAGCAAACATGACCGAGATTTTAAAAAAATATATATTGGTTAGTTAATATTATATGTTTTAAAAAATGATAAATTAGCCCAATACTGGCACCTAGTGTTGCACTAAACTCTAGACGAGCAGCATTATGTCTCACATTTTGGAATTATGAAAAAAAAAAATTAAGTTTCATGTTTTGTTCTTATGGAGAAAATGTATGATGTTTCAGGATTTGTAACTACATTATGAACCATATTTGCTTATATAATAAAAAATGCACAGAATGTATATGCATAAAATGACACATGATTTCCCCTGACATCAGGCAGGAAGTCACATGTAGTTTCCGTTAAATGTGAAATCCTTAAATAAAGAGGAAAGAAGTAAAGAGACTCATCAGTCAGAGCAAAGCTACCACCATGGGTTGGGTATATTCTCAGATCTCATTAGTCTGCCTCCTTCTCTGTCTCACAGGTAGGCACAGTTAACAAAAAGGCAATAAACTATTTGAGGCTACTGTACATACTGCATAGCAATAGTGCAGGGTTGTGTTATTAAGTTAAATGCAGTAACTGATTTTTTTCATGTTCACTACATTTTTAAAAATCAGTTACAAATATCCTTTCTACAAACAGGATACTTTAACAGACAATGATAAGCAAATTAATAGTCCAAAATTTTAATTTTTTTTAAGTTTAACCTAAATTTATATGATGTATTGAATTAATTTATTAAATATTAATTCATTGCTTAAAACAAGTTTTTTTTCACAGCCAGTGACCCTTTTTGTCTAACCTTTTCACTCAATGTAACATCATTAAATCATAAATCATGGGTGCTATTCAATATCTATCTTAACATTCTCCTTCACATTCCTCTTTAGTCTGTCCAAGCAGGTGCAAAACTGTTACAGTCTTCAGTGGACAGAACGTCACTCTGCCATGCAAATATGACTCCACTTATTATGGGAAATGTGAGATATGTTGGATGAGGGGAGATATTCCATATACTGGGTGTGGTGAGGAAATCATTGCCTCAGATGGAGATAAAGTGGTGAGGCAAGCATCACAGAGATATCAGCTAGATGGAGAACTACGGAGAGGAGATGCATCTTTGACAATCCTCGGCACTACTCAGGAAGACGCTGGAAAATATGGCTGTCGTGTGATGTTCCTGGATGGTTTAATGATGAAAAAGTCATAGTCAACTTAATCATTATGAAAGGTACGTATCCATACACTCCAACAACCACAATTTTAATACTGAAAGTCCATAATACAACACATACATTATAGCCTTCATTTGGAAATTAAATTGCAATTTTAAAAAATTCATAAGGGAAGTGTAACTTTAGTTAGAGTTAGTGCATTTTGTAAAAGTATTTCATTTATTTAGCAACACTGACATCATGTGCTACTGCAGTGCTAAAAATACTACTTCCTTATCTAAACTACACATAACACAATTATGGAACACTTTCTTGCTACCGTTTCATGATGCTCACTACAGATTTAATCTTCGGGAGAAAGCAGATGGGCAGTTTTAAAAAGATTATAATGATTTCCATTTTGAAGTTTTTTTTTTTTTTTTTAGATTAAGTTCATTTTCAAGGCAAAGAAGGACTTTACAATTACAGTGGAACCTCGGATTGCGAGTAACGTGGTTTACGAGTGTTCCGCAAACCGAGCAAAGATTTTTAATAATTTTTTATTCGGAAACCGAGCAAGTATTAGTTTACGAGCGCCGAGTATCATGCATTACACATGCGACTCTTATTTTGACACCAAGCGTCACTCTCTCACCTTACCCCCCCTCCCCCACGGCTTCGCAAACACACAGAAACTCTGCTAGTCTCTTATGAGTGTGTGTGCGCAATTTGACACCGACATACACATAGACGCTCTCTCGCCTTTTCACCCCCTCCCCGGCTTCACAAACACACAGAAACTCTGCTCTGTCGCGATTGTTTTTAAAGGTAAGGTGCTGGGTTTTTTTTTTTTACTTTATAGCAGTGATTCCTTTAGTATGCGCTCACGCCAGGTCAGAGTGATTTCTTTTTTCCCTGTTAAAACGGTGTTTCCGCTGTGTTTGTGTGTGTCCGTTTGTTGTGAAACTTAAGTGATCATTAGTATGCGCTAGTGCCAGTCTCGCTTTTTTCTGTTAAAACGGTGTTTCCGCTGTGTTTATGCGTTTGTTGTGAAACTTAAGTGATCATTAGTATGCGCTCGTGCCAGTCTCGCTTTTTTCTGTTAAAACGGTGTTCCTTCATGTACCACAGCTGGTACTAGTATACAATAGAACCTTGGATTACGAACATAATTCGTTCCAGAAGTGGGCTTGCATCGTAAATCAAAGCGGATTATTCGTTCCACAGCCCAAAAAAATTAATACATAAAAATAATTAACACAAAATATTAAGTAAAAATAAAACAAATTAACCTGCACGTTACCTTTAAAAAAAGTAAAAATAAATCCCGACATAAGTGTTTCCGTTTATGCAAGCAGGCGCTGTGTGTGTGAAGCTAAAGTAAGAGGAGAGGAGGAATCAGGTTTTCTTACATAGTAAACCTTCCTCCTCACTTATTTGAGTTTCTCACACACACACACACACACACACTAACAAAAGGACTGTTTTATCGGAAAAATTAGCAAGGAACATCGCTAATAACTCTCGCATCAGCACACGCTAATGAAATCACAGCTGTAAAGTAAAAAAAAAAAAAATTAACCTGCACTTTACCTTTGAAAAGAATCGCAACAGAGCGTTCTGTGTAGAGCAGGGAGTGTGTGTAAAGGCAAGAGGAGGAGGGTGTGTGTGAGGGGCATGGTGTCCAATGACACGCGCACACACATAACGGCAGGCCTACACACACACACAGAGAGAGAAAATGGATCTTTAACCTTTCTAATGAGATTGGCTTTTACTTTACACGCATGCACGTGTTATAATAAACAGTATACACGCGCTGTACATTTTTGTACAAATTTGTTTTACACACACATACACACACACACACACACACGTGGTCACAGTGTTATAGTAAACAGTACACGCGTGCACGGATGTTGATTATACCAGTGAGAGACGAGCACTAAGACCGAGCAGGGGAGACGATTACCCACAATTCAGCAGCGTAAGAGAGAGAAAAACCAGTTTGTGATCATGTGACACTCGGCGTCAAAACAAGAAGCGCATTCTTGATACATGATACTCGGTACTCGTAAACCAAGACTTGGTTTAATTTGGAAAATTTTTGCTCATCTTGCGAAACACTCACAAACCGCATTTCTCGCAATCCGAGGTTCCACTGTATTAGAGTAGAGCTGGATAGTGGAAATTGGCAGGATTAAAAAAATATAATAAAACAGAAAAATTCAATGTGTTATCAGACAATAATAATTGAATGCTTTGCCTAAAACAGCACATCCGGAAGTGAAAAAAAAGTCAGATTTGCCCTCTTTCACATACAGAATGTCACAAAAGTGAGTACACCCCTCACATCTTTGCAAATATTTAGTTATATCTTTTCATAGGACAACACTGCAGAAATGACTCTTTGACACAATGAAAAGTAGACAGTCAGTGTAAAGTTTGTATAGCAGTGTAAATTTATTGTTCCCTCAAAATAACTAAAAATACAGCCAATAATAGATGAAAGACAGAACCATCAACTGAAGTTAATTATTTATTACCAAGTACCACTGAGCTGGTAACAATGGACCCATGGCACACTGGACCAACACATGGTACAACAAAAGTTTTATAGAATTATAAAGATTTATTGTATATTATGACCGTAAAATGTGATAATATAAACTCCAAAAAAACATTTACAATGTGACCTTTAATTTGTTTCTCTTTTGGTTACAAAAATGGTGAACACCATTGGTAGCCTTTAGCCCAATACATGTCTCTAACAACTGGACTCCAGAGAATGATATAGCTGTAAGTATGCATGACTCCTGACAGAAAGTCTGGATTATGTACTGAATATCACTGTTTTGTTACTAATCCTAATGTTCGCATTATAAGGTGAAAAAACAAATGAATATGATTCCTATAACTGTTATATCCATCCTGGTAAAGTAAAGTACATTTATCTTACAATAAGCGCTAATATTTTTTTCCAACACTGATTTAAAGTCTGTGCTGTATGATCGTTCTCTCTTCAGGGAAGAAAAAAAAAAGAACCAGGAAAACTATAGAAATGTAAGTAAAAATATATCTACATTCATTTGAGTTAAATAGAAAAGGAACACGGTCACTAAATAAAAAATTAGACTCTGTAAAAATAAAAAAAGACAGTTTTACCAGTATTTAATTAGAAATATTAGTAAAAAAAAAAAAAAAGAAGAATCTTATTACTAATTTGTGTCAACTCTTGTGTACTGTACAAGCATTAATGCAAGAATTTATTTAAAATGCAAGCTATCCCATCATGAAAACCTAAACTATATGAGACTATAAACCTAGGACATCCATTAAAAAACAAAAAAAAACTACCAGAGAAAGTGGAACTCTGTATAAAACTTACAGATAACAAACTTAACTCAAGCAATCAAATGCAGCTTATTTCTTAGGAAAAAAAATATTATTAAAAAAAAAACGAAAGAGAATAAGCAGCAATATGCATACAGTAGAACATATTCTGTAAGATTCTATTGATTGTGTTGCGGTATAATTTCTTTTTTACGCCTGGTCAAATTTACTTCTCCACTGAAGCCTCTTTCCTTTATAAAAAAACATTTATAACAAGATTTTTTCCTTTATAAAAAAACATTTATAACATCCATCCATTCATCATTTATCCTGTAAGTGGCCTTAGGTTCTCAGAGAACTTAATGCACACTTTGTTGGGTTAAATGAGGGTCAGTTAATAAAACAAAAATTTCTCCCACCAGACACCAGAGCTTAATCACCACGGTCATCTACAGCAATGTAGACATCAGCCTTGGTCTGAACAAATACCAGTTAGACACTGAGAATTTAATATGAACTATGGTCAAGATAAGTCGAGGAGCTTCCAGCCTATGCAAAGTGTCAGCTTTGGACCCGTTTTTTTTTTTTTTTTTTTTAAAGGCTTTGGATAAAAATATTTTTAAAAATAAGATTGTTTTCCAATACCTATGTAAATACGGATTGAAATACATTTGTAAATCTTATATTGTAAAAGTTGGTGAAATAAATTTTTAACTCCATGAATGTTTTGATTCTATTGAATTATTTTCCCAGTATGATCCACAGTGCCTTCTAGGCTACTAATAATGTGTTGAAATTTGCTTAAATGGGATTAAATGGTAAAGATAGCAGTAGGAAATTCTTTATTTAGATAGAATTGAACTCCTAAAATGTTTCCACCTATAATTATGGCAGATTAACAGACAGTTGGAAATTCTGTTCATGTGTCCTTTAGCTTTGATTACAGGATGCAATTTGGTGGCTTATTCACATGTGAAAATGATTCCTAATACGAGGGGGTATCAAAAAGTTTTGTAACACACCAACAGATGGCAGCACAAGGCTGCACACACAGGTCACAGGGCGCACCGACATTCAGTGTCGTTAACACTGACCTTAACTGAGGCAAATGAGACCTGTATGTCACTAGCGGTAGGTTCTTCACTGGTCCAAGGTTCCTACATTTGTGGATAATAGCCATCACCGTGGTTCGTTGGGAGTTCCAAAACCCTAGAAATGCCTTAGTAACCCTTTTGAGACTGAGACATGTCAATTACTTTGATTCTCGATTACTTTTGAAGATCATGTTGCTTTTTTAGATCTTTTAGCGGGCTTCAATTTGTCAGACAGGCTCTGTTTGAGTGATTTCTTGATTCAACACGTCTAGCAGTAATCAGGTCAGTATAAAATTTAACTCAGCTTTCCAAAAATCACAGTTCATTTGTCATTTAGCAAGGGAGGTAATTACTTTTTCACATAGGGCCAGGCAGGTTTGGATAAGGGAGTTTTCTCTTAACAAACTAATCATTTACTCGGGTTATCTTTCTGTTATACCAGGGGTGTCCAAATCCAGTCCTGGAGGGCCAGTGACCAGCACAGTTTGTAATTCACCAACACCTAAACATACCCACTGAACCTAGTAATTAACAGATTAGTTAAATCAGCTGTGTTTGAGAAGAAGAAGCACCAAAATGTGTTGGACACTGGCCCTCCAGGACTGGATTTGGACACCCCTGTGTTATACAATTTGATCTGAATCATTTAAATGTGACAAATACTTTTTCACGCCACTGTGTATATTGTTCCCATATAAGCACACAATCTCCATGGTGTAATGCAATGTTTGTTTCTGTCTTCTATATAGTTTTCATGTATTTAATCAGTGAATAATATGCAAGACAATGAACACCACAAGGTGCACAGAACTGTAATCTGTATAAATAAATAAAAAAAGGTTTTGTCTGTACATTGGTCAAACCTCACTTTGAATAATATCTTTGCGTTTCATACATTGAAGGACCATAAAATTGTATGTCTGTCTGTCCAGCCAGAATTTGTCTCAGAATCACACAAAACTGTCTGGACAGAACTTAATGAAACTCTGGCAGTAATTGGTCATTTGCCTGAGGTTAAACTTGCACCATAAATGTAATAAAAATGTTATGAGGAGTTACATGCCAGATTATGTCACAGCATCTAGCACTTTGTCCCCCTCAAGGTAGGCGTGGCTATACATGGCATTTAACAGAGCCAATCAACGCAATAGTTTATTATGAAAAGACAGTAAGTGGAGGACACAGAAACGACAAAATGCTGAAGAAACAGAAATAAAAGTACAACATAGGATGGCTTACTCAAAAAAAAAAGGAAATCAGACTATGAAAACTGAACCTTCAAAGATGAATGGACTGATGCATGCATTTATTCTTTCTGCATGAAGTTTAAAACCAGTTTGCTCTTATGTTCCAAAACTGGTGCTAATTAAATGCAGTAATGTGAAACACGGGTCGTTAGAGCAAACATATCCGCAGCAATCCAAGGTGAGGGCATGTAAAATGTAAAATACCCAAACTGTGAGCCTAGTGTAAGTGCAGTGGTAATCATCCGAAGATCACTGGTTCGATGCCCGGGAGAGTACGACAACCAGAATCCTTTTACATTAATATACAGCCCAGCAGCATGCAAATAAAGATTGAGTAAAGACTGTTGTTTGTATAGACTGGACCTTATTATAATTTTAACTGCTTTAGGACAGTTTTGAAAGGAAAGTTCACTTGTTCGGATAATTTTTTTAAAAAGGTCAATTTAAGAGACTTTTCAAATTCAGATTTAACGGCAAATAAAAAGTATGAGGGCGAGTCAAAAATTATCCACACTCCGGTTATGTTAAAACTACTGTCTTCACAATCACTGCTGTTCAGGTGTGAATGTGTCCATTTGTAACTGTGGTGCGAGCAAATATAGATGTTCCACATGTGATTTGCCTGAAAGAAGAGCAGTGTGCTGCGATTCGTGAGCGAAGGGTATAAACAGAAGTGTTTGGATATCTGCAAACAAAATACTCTGAGGATGGTCACACTCTAAAAAATTATTCTGTGGCCTTGTAAATTTCATAGTAATAAAAGAGTTATGTTACCTTAATAAAATCTCTAAAAATCACATACATGATTGTTTGAGTTAGCCAAATCAAAATTAATGCCTAAAAAAACAGCTATTAATTTTGTATTAAAATTCCACTATAATTTAAGTTTATTTCACTAATAGAAATTGGTGTTCGACTAACTGAATTATATTTTTTTACATGCACTTAAAATCTTTTATGCATTTCAATTAAAATATTTAGCAATGGCATAATTATACTGATTAGTTTCAGGAACTACAATAATCACTCATTCCAACTCAATATTCTTTATGTTTAACAACAAAAACTTAAATAATTGAGTAAATTGCCCAGTGCAAGTGCTCATGGGAAGTCTGGTGTAACATCAGAGACAAGAAGCGAGGACACACTGCTGTGGGAACGGACCAGAAGCACCTGGGGTCTGGAAGTGTTTTATCCGTTAACATGATTAAACACTGAGCACGCTGCTGTAGGAAACTGTTTGAAAAACGTAAATGCATCAGTAACACTACAGAGAGCAGAACTCCGAGTCCGACACAGCTCCAGTCATGTTTTACAGCACTAGAGGCAGGAAGTTTGATTAGCAGTATAATGTTGCATAGCTTTGTTTAAACAAATAGAACTTCAACTTTTTAAGTTTTAAGTAAAAAAAAATATTAAGTTAAAGTCATAAGTACATGATGTTCTAAAATGTGGATTTGAAGTGCAGAAGTACTCCACAAACAAAACAGTGTACTTAAACATGATTGAATTTGCCGTTGATGACATAAATGTGCTAACTAACTAAACTAAAGCTGTGAAATATAACAATTAAGTAGTACAACATTTCTCTCAGTTTTAATTGGGAGAATTTTAATTGGGAAATATGTTATGTATGTTGTGATATGTAAGTAAAAGAAACTAAAACTGATTTTCAGTTTTTATTTTGTGTGTGTGAAGCATGTTATACATTTTCAATATCTCTTTCACAGCACCAACACCGGTAAAGAAGAGAAGTAGAATGGAGATAAAACAGGAGGTAAATGTCAACCATTTTAATGTTACAGAACTATTAAACATGCAACCATCGAATCAAAGATAGAAATTAAAAGGATTTAAATATTTCACTTTATCTAGAATATACAAATTTTCCCCTAGAATATACTGGATTTTCCATTAACTAAAGTAAAAAATTGATATAGTTGATTGTAATGCGTAAATAAAGTTGGTTATCATTTTTGTACACGGGACAAAGACATGTACAAGGGATGTTCAAGTCAAAGCAGGACCTTTAATTCAAATTGGTTCATCACAAAAATCACGGAAAGTCCTGATTTGACTTGAACACCACTTGTAGATCAGTGTGATTTATTAGTCCAAAAAGTATGTATTTGAACGGAAGTACTATTTACCAGTACTATTTTACTAGGCTTAGCAGTAACAGTCACACTTGTACTTACTTGTACACTATTGTTCTTATTTTAGGTGCCAGCTTATGGGATGGCAGTGTGAGCTCTGCACATTTGTTGCATCGTCATGGAGTGAACTTCCATCATTATGGAGTAAAGCATGGTACCGTTGGTCATGGATATTTAGTGTCCGGTCTTCATTTAGACTGTATTGCTACTTTAAGACCTGAGGTCTGCACACACATTTGTATGGATCCCACAGTTTGCAGGAAACTGAAGTGTGATGGTGTTCAGTGTTTCAGATTTCAAATGTGACTCATTAGATTCTAATACAAAAGTCTACTTTCCACATATTAACTGTAATATTTGTGGCAGAAGTATCATTTGAGAGACTGTTTTCTAATAAGATCAATTCACCTCATTGTTTATGACCTTGTAACCTGTCATTTGCAAAGTAAACCAAGTTTTAGTGAGTTTAGACTTCGTCTTTTCAGATCTGTTAAATAAATGTTTAATTAAAATGATAGTGTGTATCGATTCTTTGTTTATAATCTGGTGTCATTAGAGACAGTACACTGACATGAATTAAAATACTCCTTGAGTAAAGGGTAAATATATTTTAAATTAAGTAAGTCTAAAATATTAATTCTGTGATAGAGAAGTTTGAATTAAATTCAGTTAAAATATTTAGTAAATGTAGCACATTTGTTTGTTAAATAATAGTGTTTCAATTTCTTCTACCTTGCATTTCAATTATATCTACTCAATTATTTTACGCATTTTCACTTAGGGTAATCATTGCATTAACTCAATTTTGTACATCATTGTATAAATATAGTTATTTAGGTCTACTCGATTTTTTTATTGACTTGTACTCAATTAATGAAGTACATTTTATATGATTTTGCAAGTTTTTATATTTAATCAATATTTTTAAGTGTAAAAATGTTTCACCAAAGAAATTGAGTACAGCACAGTTTCTCATAAAGAAACATTACTGGTGACAAGACATGGACTCATCACTACGAGCCCGGGAGTAAACGGCACAGTGTAGAACGGAAACATCCTCAATCGCAGACCAAGATAAAGTTCAAAAATTTAAATCATCAGCTGGACATGTTAAAGCATCCTTCCCTTTAAGCCCTGATCTTGCTCTAGACTTACACCTACACACGTGGACAAAATTGTTGGTACCCTTCGGTCAATGAAAGAAAAACTCACAATGGTCACAGAAATAACTTTAATCTGACAAAAGGAATAATAAATAAGAATTCTATGAATGTTAACCAATGAAAGTCAGACATTGCTTTTCAACCATGCTTCAATGGAATTATAAAAAAAAGTGAAGTCATGGAACAGGCCTGGACAAAAATGATGGTAACCCTAACTTAATAGTTTGTTGCACAACCTTTTGAGGCAATCACTGCAATCAAATGATTCCTGTAACTGTCAATGAGACTTCTGCACCTCTCTGCAGGTATTTTGGCCCACTCCTCATGATCAAGCTGCTCCAGTTGTTTCCGGTTTGAAGGGTGCCTTTTCCAGACAGCATGTTTCAGCTCCTTCCAAAGATGCTCAATAGGATTGAGGTCAGGGCTCATAGAAGGCCACTTTAGAATAGTCCAATGTTTTCCTCTTAGCCATTCTTGGGTGTTTTTAGCTGTGTGTTTTGGGTCATTGTCCTGTTGCAAGACCCATGACCTGCGACTGAGACCCAGCTTTCTGACACTGGCCAGCACATTTCTCTCTAGAATCCCTTGATAGTCTTGAGATTTCATTGTACCCTGCACAGATTCAAGACACCCTGTGCCAGATGCAGCAAAGCAGCCCCAGAACATAACAGAGCCTCCTCCATGTTTCACAGTAGGGACAGTGTTCTTTTCTTGATATGCTTCATTTTTCCGTCTGTGAACATAGAGCTGATGTGCCTTGGCAAAAAGTTCCATTTTTGTCTCATCTGTCCATAGGACATTCTCCCAGAAGCTTTGTGGCTTGTCAACATGTAGTTTGGCATATTCCAGTCTGGCTTTTTTATGATTTGTTTTCAACAATGGTGTCCTCCTTGGTCGTCTCCCATGTAGTCCACTTTGGCTGAAACAACGACGGATGGTGCGATCTGACACTGATGTTCCTTGAGCATGAAGTTCACCTTGGATCTCTTTAGAAGTCTTTCTGGGCTCTTTTGTTACCATTCGGATTATCCGTCTCTTTGATTTGTCATGAATTTTCCTCGTGCGGCTACGTCCAGGGAGGTTGGCTACAGTCCCATGGATCTTAAATTTCTGAATAATATGTGCAACTGTAGTCACAGGAACATCTAGCTGCTTGGAAATGGTCTTATAGCCTTTACCTTTAACATGCTTGTCTATAATTTTCTTTCGAATCTCCTGAGACAACTCTTTCCTTCGCTTCCTCTGGTCCATGTTGAGTGTGGTACATACCATGTCACGAAACAACACAGTGACGACCTGGAGCCCTATATATAGGCCCACTGACTGATTACAAGACTGTAGACACCTGTGATTCTAATTATTGGACACCTTGAATTAACATGTCCCTTTGGTCACATTATTTTCAGTATTTTGTAGGGGTACCATCATTTTTGTCCAGGCCTGTTCCATGAGTTTATTTTTTTAAATAATTTTGTTGGAAGCATGGTTGAAAAGCAATGTCCTACTTTCATTAGTTAACATTCATAGTATTTTTTTTTATTATTACTTTTGTCAGATTAAAGTTATTTATGTGACCATTGTGAGTTTTTTTTTCATTGACCGAAGGGTACCAACAATTTTGTCCACGAGTGTATTTTGTCCTTTAAAAGCAGCCCTATGAGGATGAAGATTCTCATGAAGAATCACGAAGAGAGCGGTGCAATCGTGGCTCAGCCTAAAATATTTTTAATGAAGGAATACAAAAACTTGTTTACAGATGGACAAACTATATTTTTGACTCACTCACAAAATAACCTTTAAGTGAAAAAGAAAAGTTACCAAGAATCATGTATCCTAATCTGAGATAGTCATGATAGTCAAAGTTTAGCTAGCACCTTTTAACAGTTTTACACACACACACACACACGTATTACTACCAGTTTTCCCAGCTCCCAACACACCCGATTCAAATTAACAGCCTTTCAGAATTGAATTGTCTGAAAATATATCAGGGAAAACATTCCAGGGTTGAGAACCTGTGTGCTAAGTGACAGAACTTTACATTTTTAACCTGACACAGGTTCCTCCACACTCTGAGGAGCGACCCCTGTCCTGCTCCGAAAAGTTCACAAGTCCACCTCGTCTGTGAATCATGATAACGACTACTCTCCGGTGTGAATGCACTGGTGTCTTTTGAGGTGACTCTGGACAGTAAATCGCTTCCCACACTGTGAGCACTGATACGGCTTCTCTCCGGTGTGAACGCGGCTGTGTATTTTGAGACAATTCTGCGTTCTGAAGCTTTTTCCACACTGTGAGCAGTAACAGGGCCTCTCTCCCGTGTGAATGCGGTGGTGAGCTCGAAGGTGACTCCGTACGGTAAAACTCCTCCCACATTCCGAGCACTGATATGGTTTCTCTCCCGTATGGAAGCGCTGGTGTATTTTGAGATAATGGCCGTCACTGAAACTCTTCCCACACTCAGAGCAGCTATACGGCTTCTCTCCTATGTGAACGCGCTGCTGGTGGACTTGGAGATTACCCAGCTGGGTAAAACTCTTCTCACATACAGTGCACTGATATGGTTTCTCTCCTGTATGAACGCGCATGTGTATTTTCAGAGCGCCAGCGTCTGCGAATCGTTTATCGCAGTGCGAGCACGGATACGCCTTCTCTCCAGTGTGAGTGCGTTGATGTCGTCGAAGCTGACTCTGTTGCCTGAAACTCATCTTGCACACCGAGCACTGATGGGGCTTCTCTCCTGTGTGAACGCGCTGGTGCAGTTTAAGATGACTTTCTCGACCAAAACCCTTCCCACACTGAGAGCATGAATATGGCTTCTCGCCTGTGTGAGTGCGCTGATGGTTCTTGAGAGAAGATTTGCTGCTGAAATTCTTCCCACACTGTGAGCAGTGATGTGGCTTCAATCCCGCATGACTGCGCTGGTGTTTTTGGAGGGTACTGCTGTGAGCAAAACTCTTTCCACACTTGGAGCAGGAATAAGGCTTCGCTCCAGTGTGAATGCGCAGATGTATTTGGAGACTGTTGTGTCGACTGAAACTTTTGCCGCACTCGGAGCACGGATGGGGTTTGGCTCCTGTGTGAATGCGTTGGTGTAGCAACAGACTAGTTTGGTAGGTGAAACTCTTTCCACACTGTGAGCAGTAATATGGTTTTTCTCCAGTGTGAACACGCTGATGTATCTGAAGAGTATTATGTCGAGTGAAACTCTTCCCGCACTCCAAGCACTGATGTGGCTTTACGCCTGTGTGGATGAGCAGATGTGATTGGAGGCCACTGCTATGCGTAAAGCTTTTTCCACACTCTGAACAGCTATACGGTCTTTCTCCAGTGTGAATGCGCTGGTGTATCCGGAGATGACTCTTCTGCGTAAAACTCTTTCCACACATTGAACAGTGATACGGTTTTTCTCCTGTGTGAACACGTTGGTGTATTTCCAGATGGCTTGGTTGAGTAAATCTCTTCCCACAATCTGAGCACTGGCAATTTAGTTTCTTCGTTACTTTTTTTTTCGATTTGGTAGTTCCAGAGGACTTTTGCTCAGATTTTGCGAGGTTCTCATATTTAACCTCTCCTGCTTTAAGTAATCTTACATATTCCTCATAATGGTACCCTCGGATGTGCTTGTGGAGATAAATTTGTGCTGTGAAGGACAGCGGACACGATGAACAAGAGAAGACTTGCAAGACGCTGTTGTTCAGGTCTGGAGGAAGAAAACCGAGAGGTGAGGGATTCAGTGCGATGAACATGTTTGTGAAAGGTTCATAAATTATGCAAATTCAGAGGCAAACGCCATGTCCTCCAGATGGGACATCGACAACACAAACTAAAGCCTGGCAGTGTGGGAAAAATAGATAGATCAAGGATATGGGGTCCAGCACATGCTCTGGAGTTACTGTGCTTGCATTCTTGAAACCCAGCCTAGTCTGCTTTCACAGCTGGCAGGATTCTAACGCTCAGGGCTGTACAAGGATAAGAAAATATCAAAAGCAAACAATAAAAAATTGGTTTACACACACACACACACACACCTAACTCCACAGGCTTTCCAAAATATACAATAATCACCTTTGAACAGTTGATACTGAGAGGCGTCTGCTACTGATTCTCTGTAAAGCCTTCATAACGGCTCTAATCTGAGTGCTGTTTGTTAATTGTTGATTTTTGAGGCTGGTAACTCTAAATGAACTTCTCCTCTGCAGCAGAGGTAAGTCTTGGTCTTTTGCTTTCCTGGGACGTTCTTCATGAGAACCAGTTTCATCATGGTACTTGTGGCAGTGGTAACTCATTGGACTGCTGACTAGAATATGCAAGGTTCAAACCCCACCACCACCACAAAGCCACTACTGCTCAGCCCTTTAACCGAGACCTTTAACCCTCAAATGTATAATAAAATCAAATGTAAGTCAATCTGGACAAGGGTGTCTGCTAAATGTGCTTCATGGGACTTGTAAATGCACCTGACAATAATTATCTTGCAACAAGTATTTCAGAACAGCTAACCTTTGTGTTTTAAAATAACAACTGACTTTTTTTTTTCTTTCTTAATTCTATACTTATTTCATAGTTCTCCATAAATCTCCACTGAAATTCGAGAATGAAGAAAATAAATCACTAAAACAAAAAATACTGAATTAAGAGTCGTGTCCAAACTTTTGACTTGTACTTTCATAAAAAACAGTAATTTATAAATAAAAGAAGACAAAAAACCCGAAGACACAGCTTCCTCTATATTATCTTAAAGGGCATAATAAAGCATAAGTAAGTGCTCTCTAGTAAAACACTGCAGATTTTTTGACTATTTGTTCTTCTGAAATACTTTCTTCTTTTTAATCTTGATGGTGATTGAAAAGAATCTAAAAATCACATCAAACTCCACACAATGCCTCAGACATAACTACATGGAGCTATCTGTATATGCACCCAGACATCAACAAGTTTTTCGCAAAGTGGCCTTAAACAATTTCCCAGGAAAGTAATGTTTGGGTATAAATAATATGCAGCTTGTGGTTTTCAAAAGACTCAGATCTCCAAATCCAACAGTATTTACACTCCTGCATCCTTTTTTTTTTCTCATGCAAATAAAGCTCAGAAGCTGATTTCTAAACTCTATATTCTCCATTTCCACAACAATCTCAACAATTCGTTATTCATTCTGTTTTCCCTAACATTTAAACAACCCATGAGACACATAAGTCACGTCATTACGTTCACATAGGAAAATCATGATTCTCGCTCATACTCAAGTCTATCATCGTACAAGTCTACGGGGCAAAATGAACTGTTCTTGCATTTTAACTTAAATTAACTCAAAGCAATATCCAAATTAATTAAAGGGACATTAACAGAAAGCTGCATGTGTGAGATGGAGATTTTCTGTCATTTAACCCCAGGCTGCACTCTAACAAACACCTATCTTACAGAGACAGTCTTCACCTTCAGGCTGATTAGGTGATTTCTTCTGGAGTTGCCTCTTCTGTTTGGTCACAGGGTAGACGGTTGTCTCAGATGTCCTTCCACCTGATATCATATAGGTCGCTGCCTTTACATCCTTATCAAGCTAAACAGTACAAAGAATAGTATTTAGCAAAGTCAAAAAACATTTTACTTTTTATTCATGAAACAAACTTGCAAATGTTGTTTTACAAATAAATCACATTCACTTATGAAAATATAGAACTGAAAATATTCAAAAACTATGCGCCCATGTTTAAAGTGCAGTTAAAAATACATGGTGTATAAATAAGTTCAAATAGAGTGTTGTCACGATACAGAAATTTTTGTTTTGATACTGAGACTATTATGAATTTTGGTACTTTGACACCTTAACTCTGAACCAGAGGCACCTTTTTTGCCCACTTTATAAACAATATTTTCCATATCTTTGCTGCTGTTGCTCTCTCCAAGTCTACGCTCTGAATTAAATTAAAGTGTTCTGCAAATCCTACTGTTGCTTGTGATTCATTAAAAGCTTTTTGTGGCTCATATTACAAACTGAGTTTTCCCCCCTCTACATTTCTCTCACACACACAAAACACATACACATCACTGCTGAGTGTGTTGTGTTTAGAGACTGAGAGTCCAGAGAGTCTTAGAGAGTCTAGAGACAAAAAAAAAAAAAAAAAGAATTGTTTAATACAAAATGCTGGTATAGTACCGTTTCCAATATTTTAGCAATATTCGGCACTTAGTGGCTACAGTATATTCACGTTACGAACCACATTGTTCAATTCTGATTATTTTCCATCGATCAATCTTTTGCTCACATCATTTGTGTTCAAACACATCATGAATTACTGCAACCACTAATTTATTTCAACATGCTCGAGAGTTTGCTCTGGAGTAGGACAAGCAATTAGTTGGCTGCATTTGTTGAGGTCCAAAAGAAGGAAGAAAACCATATGCCTTGCTTTAGCTGTTTTGTCATCTGTTGCTAGCATTGCTGTGAAATCTCAGCACTGCTTTTAGTATTCCCTCTGTGCATATGTAAGGTGCTGACTGATGCTGTCAGCACCTTACGTTGCACAGAGGGAATAAATACATCTGCATGAACTCCAATCAGCCTGTTCTCGGGCGCATGAGTGACGCAGATCCACTCGGACAGCCCTTAAAGAAATCAGATCTGTCACACTTACACATCTTATTTTTGTGTCACTTCAAGCTGGTATTGTGAATATAGTCATTTAGTACTGGGATAATGTGCAATCTCAAAAGTTCTGCCCCGATAAAACTTTTGTTTACCTGTGAGCCGACAGAAGCAGGAGTCTCTCTACGAGACAGCCGTAAAGAGCGCCGTCTGCCTTCTGGGTTCATTGTAAAAGTGCTGAAAAACTGATGTGGGTGAGAATAGAGGCTCAAATAAACAAAAACAAAAAAAATAAAAAAAACATTTTTCAGTCTAAAACAGAACAACACAGTTTCATCATAAACATTATATTAGGGCTGTATGTATTTAAAAAACAAAAAAAGGTGAAGTGTAACAAGGATGTAGACTTAAAAGGACTAGTCATTTATTTGGTGGTGTTGGAGAACCATCCTCTTTTTTTCATGCCAAAAAAAACCTGAGTGTAAAAATTGCATGTTGTTAAAAAATAAGGAAAAGTGACTCATTCATTCATTAACTCATTCATTTTTTTTTTACAGAGTACTGTATTTCCCAGACTATATGTTACACTGGAATATAAAAAAATAAAAGCTCTGGGAACTCTCGGGAAAGATGAAGTGATGTTTTCTCCTCTATTGGGTTTTCGCTAGATTCAACATCGGTTTCAAATAGTCCAGACTGTCTGAATTCTGACCGGATGGTGTCATAAATCACCGAATTCCATGCATTGTTGCTCCATTTCAACAACATCCTGAAATGTTGCATGATGCATCCACGCAGGTGCAGAGGAAGCTGTATTTTCCATCTACCATCCATGTCTCCCAAAGGCGACATAACTCAGCCTTAAAACCCCAATTAATTGCAATATCGAGTATCTGGAATAACCTAATCATCCCTCCAGGAATTATAGCAGGTACAGTGTTGCAAGCTTTGATTTTCTTCATCATTCCTTCATCCACCCTCTCACATTTACGGTCACAACAATGAAGGATGGGAATTCAGCTTTTGACATGGTCATACATTTAAAAATGGCTACTGGTGGCTATTTGTGAAGTATGACGTCTCCTGTTGAATTATTTTCAACTGAGTTACAAGTGCCAAGAGTGCCATCTAGAGACTAAACGGTAGTATATGTTCACACACAAGTCATATTCACATTACAAGTCAAATCAAATCATTTTAAAATTTTATTTGTCACATATAATTTGATGCATAATGTGAAGCTACTTTGGCCAGCCAAATGACTAAATAAAGTGTGACTTATAGTCCAGAACAAATAGACTATTTTAAACATGGGGTATTGTCAGGTATACCTGCCAATAAATGAAAGTAAGCAGTATGTTAAGGAAGATTCATTAAAAAATATATTTCTGGAAATATATGTGATGTTATGTGGCTGATTACTGTGTGGTAGATTGTGAAGTTAAAACTAAAGAATATACAGGGTGGGCCATTTCTATGGATACACCTTAATAAAATGGGAATGGTTGGTGATATTAACGTCCTGTTTGTGGCACATTAGTATATGTGAGGGGGCAAACTTTTCAAGATGGGTGGTGACCATGGTGGCCATTTTGAAGTCGGCCATCCTGGATCCAACTTTTGTTTTTTCCTATAGGGTCATGTGACACATCAAACTTATTGGGAATTTCACAAGAAAAACAATGGTGTGCTTGGTTTTAACGTAACCTTATTCTTTCATGAGTTATTTACAAGTTTCTCTATGTTCACAGCCATTGACATGTCGGAGAGGTTAACACGTGATGAGCGGATCGAAATTGTGTTGATATTTGGTGAACGCAGTAACCGGGTCATTGCAGCAGATTTCAATGCAAGACACCCTACGAGACCACCCATATCCCGTGCTACAGTTAGCAAACTGCTTGCCAAGTTTCGTGAAACTGGTTCAGTGTTGGATTTGCCAAAATGTGGATGCATGAAAACGGTCACTAATAAACAAACATCAGTGGCTGTCCTAGCTTCCTTGCTTCAGCAAGAGCCCACAGCGTAGCACTCACCGCATGTCACTGGAGAGTGGCATGAGTCGAACATCCCTTCGGCAGATATTAGCTACTCACAAATGGCACCCTTACAAACTCCAGCTACTGCAGCATCTCAACGAGGATGACCCAGATCGGCGCACACAATTTGCAGAATGGGCAAAACTAAAATTGGAACAGGACCTTCAGTTCACGCAGAAGATTTTGTTCAGTGATGAGGCAAACTTTTATGTGAATGGTGAAGTTAACAAACAAAACCACCGCTATTGGTCTGACACTAACCCACATTGGATAGATCCCTCCAAGACTGTTGGAACAAAAAAAAGTGATGGTATGGTGTGGTATATGGGGTACAAAGATAGTGGGGCCATTCTTCATCAATAGAAACATCAAGGCCACTGGATATTTGAAATTGCTACATGATGATGTGTTTCCCTCTTTATGCACTGAAGCTGGCACGTTCCCTCAGTTTTTCCAGCAAGATGGTGCACCACCACATTATGGGTGTCAGGTCCGAGCATTCCTAGATGAACAGTTTCCTGAAAGGTGGATTGGTCGTCGTGGGCCAGTTGAATGGCCCCCAAGGTCTCCCGATCTGACCCCCTTAGACTTTTATATTTGGGGTCATCTGAAGGCAATTGTCTATGGTGTGAAGATACGAGATGTGCAGCACCTGAAACTACGGATACTGGAAGCCTGTGCTGGCATTTCTCCTGCGGTGTTGCGATCAGTGTGTGAAGAGTTGGAGAAGAGGGTTGCATTGACAATCCATCACAATGGGCAGCACATTGAACACATTTTATAAGTGGTCAGAAACTTGTAAATAACTCATGAATGAAAAAAGTTACGTTAAAAACCAAGCACACCATTGTTTTTCTTGTGAAATTCCCAATATGTTTGATCACATGACCCTCTTCCTATTGAAAAAACAAAAGTTGGATCCAAGATGACCGACTTCCAAATGGCCACCATGGTCACCACCCATCTTGAAAAGTTTGCCCCCTCACATATACTAATGTGCCACAAACAGGACGTTAATATAAGATGTATCCATATAAATGGCCCACCCTGTACAGTGAACCAGTGTAACCAAGATGAGACTACTGAACGCCTCATCTGAGAAAAAAAATACTTAGAAATATCTTTAAATTAAAAGATATTTTATAAATAAATTTTAAAAAGTTTTATTGGCTACATGTTATATGTTTTTTTATAAGATCTGGAAAAGAAGAAGTTCTTCATCAGTGCAAAATGTTTTAAATATGATGGACCATAGCTGCACAATGGTGTAGTGATTAGCATTGTGGCCTCACACCTCGGGTCTGTGTGCATGGAGTTTGCATGGTCTTCAGTTGCTTATAAGACATGCACATTAGGGTAATTGGAGTTCCCAAATTGCCCATGGTCTGTGTGTGTGTGCGCGCCCTGTGATTGATTGGCACCCCCTCCAGGGTGTACCTCAACTCGTGCCCCAACTCTCCTGGGATAGGCTTTAGGCTCTGTCACTCTTCTTACAGGATAAGCAATGAGTATAGAAGGTAAATTAATGAATGCAACACATTTCTTTGTATAGAAATAGATGTTTACGAAATTTACGTATTATAGAGATCATTTGTATCTTAAGATTCCATGCATGCATTTCAAATGAACTCTCTATCATGTCAAAATTATTAAATTGTATATTTAAATAGCATAACTACACAATTGAAAGAGATTCAAGAGATTGTAAACAGTGCTGTGACAGTGCTTTTTTTTAAAAAAAAAATGATTTTTAATAAAGTAAAAATCCTATGTACACACCCTTTTAAAAGCGCAATAAATTTTGTGGTTAAAAACTATCTGAATCTAATTGAGTACACACACAGGATTTGGGGTCTGTTCCTGTTTAAAGAATACTTTTGTTAAAGTAATATTAATTGCTGTTAATTAACCTGGTGTTAACCTTGGTAAATTAAACTTGTAAAACTATTAACCAGTACAACTGACTACAGTGCAACCTAGGCAATTATATATTGAGATTTCATCAACAATTAAGCGAAGTTGGAAGAATTAAATGAACAGTTAGAGAGCACTCCACATGGTCAGAGGCCGTTCTCTCTAGCACTAAAGTACCTCAGGACTGACCTGTGACGCGGCCAAACACTGCAGCTAACAGGAGTGTTTAACTTACCTCAGGTATTTATTCAAACGAACACCTGGACCAGACAACGCGGTAAAGACATTTACCTTTCCCTCAGTCGAACTGTCGCTGTAAAATGTTTAAAATGAGAAGAAGTATTTATGAAGATTATAAATACATTCAACACAGTTAGCTTTACAGCTAATTAAAAACAATTAGCTTACAGCTCTCAAAAACAGCTCGCGCAGAAATCCCAAGTAGTTCAAGATCAGCCCGCGGTATATCACATCCGGGTACCTCAGAGTTCATACATCTTTCTGAGGGAAGGACACGCCCACCCCAAGTAAAAAAATGTAAATAAAATAAAAAGCTTTGGGGCAAGTTTTTACACATGGGTTTTGAAAGTGCTGACATTCAATATGGCTACTGTAATTCTCCAGCTACATCCAGATAGCATGTCATGACAATGAAAATATAAGCATTTGATCTTACATGAAAATATGGCAATTTATTTTTTATATAAATTAAATATGGTAAATATAAATATGGCAAATAAACATTTTGGGCAAAGTAATGATAATTTTTGTGCTAATAATAAGTAACAGGTGAGCTGTGTTTAAGCACTATAGTCGTATAATGACAAAGAAGCAAGATAAATGTAAAAGTAAAATAAGTAGAAAAGTTTCTTTTTGAAAAAAAGAAAAGAAAAAGTGCAATTGCAAACTGCAACTGCAATTTATATAACATGTACTTTGAATTTTATGTTTCTGCACTTGTAGTGTTTCTGATTTTTGTGTGTGTCTGTATTTGTAATGTTTCTGTAATATTTGTGATTTGACTTTTGTGAGTTTTTGTATTTGTACCGTTTTTTCCACAATCATTGTGATGAGCCTTTTGTGTGTTTTTGTGTGTTTCATAATATTTGTGTTTTGTGTGGCGGCACGGTGACTTAGTTGTTAGCATTGTCGCCTTGCACTTCCAGGTTCCATTCCTGCCTCTGGTCTGCGTGTGTAAAGTTTGTATATTCTCTTCATGCTTGGTGGGTTTCCTCCAGGTATTCCATCCCACAGTCCAAAAGCATGCAGTTTAGGATAATTGGCATTCCCAAATTGCCCGTATTGTGTGAATGAGAGTGTGTGTATCTGTACCCAGAGATGGATTGGCACCCTGTCCAGGGTGTACCCTGCCTTGTGCCCTAAGTCTCCTGGGACAGACTCCAGGCCCCCATGAGACCCCGTATGCAGGATAAAGAGGTATAAACGATAAGTGAGAGAGTAAATTACTTTTTCTGTGTTTTTGTATTTGGAGTGTTTCCTTAATATTTGGGATTTTACTTTGTGTTTTTGTATTTGTTTCTGTTATTTTTCCTTTGATGTTTTTATGTGTTTTTGTATTTGTAGTGTTTCCATTATATTCGTGATTGACGTTTGTATGTGTTTTTGTATTTTTACTATTCTGAAATATTTGTTTTGTTGACTTTTGTCGGTGATTTTCTATTTGTAGTATTTGTATAATATTAGTGATTTGACCTTTGTATGTGTTTTTGTATTTGCTGTGCTTTCTGCTAAATATTTGTGATTTGACCTTTGTTGGCAACCTTTGTTGTTTGTATGTTTGTGTATTTGCAGTGCGTTTCCGTAATGTTGGGGTACCTTGACCTTTATATTTGTTTCTGTAATAATTGTGCTATGATTTCTGCACGTGTTTTTCTATTTGCCACATGTTTCCCGTAATGTTTGTGCTTTGACCTTTGTATGTGTTTTTGTGAGGTTTGCATTTTCACTTTTACAGTATATTCACTTTGTCCCAAAGAGCCATAGAACCCACCTGTATTTCTCAGTAATAGTTTAAAGTGCAATGCGTTCAGACAGAATGAAAACCGCACTGTAGTTAATAGGGTGTGTTTAAAGTCAAAGAACCTCATGTTCCAAAATCAGTTGACCAATGGAAGCAAAATTAAAAATGCAGAAGCAGGAGCCTGATTTCAGATTTAATTTTAATCTGCATAAAAAATCTACAAATTAAAAAGCTCAATTAAGTATGAATGAATCATGTTTATCATGAAATGTGTTTTTTGATTTTACTCTGATTACATGCATTTGAAAAACATTTAGTTTTGTAGATTTTGATCATTTATATCTTAAGATTTATGGCACAAAATTAGCTACATACAAAATCTATTAAAAAAAAAAAAGAATTACAGAACTTACTTTGCTTTATCCCACAATCTTAAGGTAATGTAGATGGATCTTCTACATCTTGTTGAATGCTCCATATATTCATGGATGTGAGAGGAGAATTTGTAACGGTGGTGAATAAGCTAAAATGTTTGATTTCCAAAACCAATAATGGATGTTTCAATGTTTAGCCAACATTTTCGCCATAAAGTGGATTCACATATTACAGCAAAATAATGTTTTTAATTATAAAACTCAAGATAAGGTGTACTAATATTTGCCTTGAGCAGGCAAATAAATTTTCGTTACTGCTATAAATTTTGCTATAGAGGTTAAGTTGTTGTGGAGGAGGCTTCACTTCTTTCTAAATATAACATCAGTGACTCACAAATGGCACTTTAATCATGGAATCCCACAAATGCAAAAAGGGAGTGTGTATGTGTGTTTGATATGCCATTTGATATGACTAGCAGGTTTTAATGTAGGACCTAAATGATCACAAAATAAATCAATAAATAAAAACTTTCTTTGATAGGACATTGTTTCAGAAGTTAAAAGTGGCTCAAAACAGAACACATCACAGTGGGATGTGTGATATGTACGACAGGTTAATTAAAATGTCTCATAAGTAAGCAGCAATGTATAGTGCATACAGGTTGTGTGTAAAAGCAAATGGTCAGGTCAGACTCTTGAGGTTGTCCTTTATGTTTCATGTCGAAGCTGAACACAAAAGTCCAGGATGACATCTGTAGAACACATTAAGTCAAATCTGTGCGTCACCTGTTCAATAAGCATGACTGAACTTTCAGACACCATTGGAATCCCTGAAACGCAATTCCATTAAAATACACGGGATTATTTGGAAGAGCAACACAAAACCAGGCCACAAGCTCAAGCATGTAGTGAGTGCAAGCCTGGGATCTAAACAAAATCAGGAAGAAATGACATGTGACAGGTTTTATATGGAGGACTTTATGTTGCTTAATGTAAAATATCAATTACCATAAAATATCTTTTTTTGTTTTTCCTTTCCATTTGAAACACAGAAACATGGATTTGGAACACACTTCACACCCGACATTTGACGTTCTCTGTAAAATAATTTCAAATAAACTTTATTTATGCATAAACTGAATCAGAACTTTCAATCTTATTACACATACAACAGAAAAAGACAGAAAAAAAATACCTTCCACCCTTCAAGGTACCATCTTCAGTCAAGCGGCTTCGAACGAATACTGTACAATGTGATGCGTTTGGCATTTCAGTGTGCCTTCAGAATACAGTGGTTGGGTTTTTTTTTTCTGTTTCTGCCTCAAATACAGTGCATAACTCAATGTACACTCAATGTATTCAGTTTTTAGAGGAATGCATTGTACAGGTTAAAAGATAAAAAAGAGACAGCAAAAAAGTAACAGTAGGAAGGACAACAGATACATAAGTCATTTCCTCCGAGAGTCTTTTTGATAAAGGAAAAAGGCATCTTAAGGCTTATGCTGAATTAGATGGACGTTTCTCGGGAAGTAGAAAGGCCCAAAGAGTAAAGTACAGCTCTCGTGTTGACTTTTTTTTTTCTTCTTTTTTTTTTCTTTTCTTTTTTTATTTTTAAAACTCAACAAAACACTGTTATTCATAACTATCATCCACGAAAGACTATTCCTACTAAGAAAACATGTTGAAAGAAAAAAAAGAGACAAAAAAAAAGAAAGACAGCAAGAAGCTCAAGACGCTCAGTTCCCCTCGAGTTCTGCCTTTCAGAGAGATTTTTTTAAATTAATTTATTTAAAGAACATCTACATTTCCTAGAGAATGTCCACCAGCTGTCTAATATTCACATCCTTTAGAGTTTCTTTGCAACTGATTCTGGAATGTAATATGATATTGGGTCAACATCCATAACCAACTGCATTAACCTGTAATAACTGCTACTAGTCAACTTCTTCATTAATGCATCAATGAGAATTTATACACCTGCACAGCTCGTGAGAGAGCAGCAGAGTTCCTGAGAGACCTGCCAATGTAGCAGGTGATGAACAAATGGGTTGAATGCTGGCAATGCAAGAGAGAGAGGGGGGGAGGGGGGACCAAAAAAAAAAAAGAAAGAAAAAGAAAAAAAAAAAAAAAAAAGCATCCTTTACACATTTTTTAATTCTCCTCAATGAGAGTAATGTCTAATTCTGTACAATCCCTCTCAAAAACACTTTGCTGTCCTCCATCACGTGACGAGTCCGCCTCTTCCCTCTCTTCCTCTTCCTCCTCCTCATCGCTTTCACTCAGCGGTCCAATACTCGTCCTTCCTAAACCTTCAGCAGGTGAGCATGATCCTCTGAAGTCCCCAAAAAAAGGTTCGAGGCCCATGCAGAGGTCGCCTCCACAGGCGAGTCTACTGCGGTCCAGACAGCTGAGAGGATCTGTGCTTCGGGTCTGACAAGGAAACAAACAAACAAACACTAGATTAAGTAAGAACGCTAAAGCAGTTTTGCTGCAATTCCATTCTATATGACCTTGGTATAGTAAAATAACAAAAGCGTCCATAAGAATACAATACGAATGCAAATGCACACAAAATACATTTGTATGAAAAAGCATTGTGTTCATGGCTCAAACGATCGTCCTCTTAAATTCCTGCTGCAATTGTTTCATCTGCTGACCAGAACACTGGCTGTTTGAATAAATTCACTCCAGATGAATTCATTAGCTCCAACAGCAACGGCTGGAACTTCTTTCTATCACGCTACAGTGATCTACAGTAATAGTGCGCTGTTCCTCTGGATGCCTGATTGATTTCATATTCATTACATTTACTCGCCATCTGTAGCACCATCGCTGCAACTCACTTCCAGTTTACATTGCTTTACTTCTAAGCGGAGTTCCAGTGCCAAACTGTACCTAGAGTTGTGAATCCCGGGTAGAATGTCGATTCGATTATGATTTTTAGGAGTTGCCTTTTCTTTTCTTTTTTTCTTAGATTTTACTCAACATAACTACTGTTTCCTGTCTGATTCGTTTCAAGCAGCATGAAAACACACATCATACTCATGTTGAAGTATTAAAAACTACTAAAAGTATCTAATAAACTTTAAATTGCAATGTAACCTACGTTGATGATTGTTTAAATGTCCTGTACAAAGTGATTTGTGCAAATCTTCCATTCCACATTCCAGTCCATTTAATACATTTATTGCATGAACTCAAAAGATTAAGTTGCAAAAGGAGATTATTTGCAGATAAAGCAAGAGGTTTCAATTTTCTGCAAAAGCTGTACAATATATAAGGATTCCGTCAATTTTAGACCATTTAACGGTTGTAAGTTTACCTGAATAATTTAAATGTCTGAATCGATTCTGAATCAAAAGTAAACTCAGATTCAATTCATTGAATCGATCACCAAATGATTGACTAATGTGTCAGCTCTGTGCTTTTGGCTCATAAGGTCACCTTGTGAAAAGGATGAAGCACCATGCATGTTTTTCACAGCTTTAAGGAAGCTTTTCAACCTTTCTCTAATTCCCTAACAAAAAACACTTTCATACGAAGCAAAAATGAAGCTACCTGTGTCATTTTTGCAAAGTCTAGCACAGGCCGTGCACATGGTCTGTCCGGGTCCCTGCGACGCTTCAGGCCAGGCTTGAGCAGGAGGAGGTCACATGGCTGAGAGTGACAGCGTGGAAGTTGAGGAGGAAGAGCGCGGCGCACGGAAGATGGGGTGCTGCATGCGGAGGACGGCGAGGCAGGCACGACCGGAGGGTGGGACGTAGGCTGTAGGGGAGCTTGAGGTGGAGGAAGGAAGTGTGCGGCAGCTTCACGTATGAGCACAGGAGAGAGCGAGAAGCGTCGCTGCGGAGGCGGAGGAGGGTGAAGAGGAGACGGAGAGGAAGAGCACGAGGAAGCGGAAGGGAAGAAGCAGCAACAGGCGCCGCCTCCGGCTGCTTCACTCGGGTCCCAGGGGAAATTCCATGGCAGCGGGGAATCTGGGGAAAGGGCCAAGCTGAAGAAAGTCGGGCTCGAGGAAGAATGCAAAGAGGAATTAAGAGAGGAACTGGGGGCACGCAGCGGACACTGCCCCCCCGCGCCCCCTCCACTGTGGCATCGGCGGTTCACTGGTGTCCAAACCTTGGAGGCACTTGGCCGCCAGGTGTACCGGCAGCGTGAGAGGTCCTCCGGCACAGACAGCGAACGACAGTGGCGTTTAGGGGGTGGCGGGGGGGGAGGCGGTGGCCCGGGAAAAGACAGGTCCGTCACAGAGGTGCTCGGGGCGAGCGGACGATTCAGGTTGTCCCCCTCCGGCAGGTGGGAAGCAGAAGGTCCCAGAGGCACAGGGCCGGGGGGGAAGCTGGAACTCAGGACGCCCTGCACACCAGAATTTGAGGAAGGGCAGAGTTGCCAGTAACTGCTTTCTGTGGGGGGAAAAAGAAGAAGTTTTATCCCTACTAATCAACAGTGCTGCAAGTGTTACTCACAAAGCTGTAATCAGCCTGCAATGTTTTTAATTCAATTCAGGGATCCAGATATGAAGTTTATGCGACAAAGCTTAAGAAAAATACAGAAAACAGGAAAACTTACCAGGCATCAATCCATCTGTGAACCAGCAGGTTTCGTCATGGCTGTAACAATCATGGAGAGGCTGAAAAATAAAATAAATATTATAGAAAGAAAGAATCTGTGTGTGTGTGTTTAATATCAACGATAACATGCTAAATTCATTTTACCAGCTGCTGTTGTTAATACCAAAGCTATGGATTAGTATCACCATAGCTCAGCATATGTGAGGCTCCAAAGTGAACTCGATGAGCATCTGAAAGAATCACATAGTAATGGATTTCTCTTCAGAGAACAGATCCCCAAGCAGTTTTGAACATCGTTATGACTTCATTATCACCTGGGAAAACAGACGAGACAGAATCACTCCCTGCACGGAGACAGACGGGAACCAAGACAGTGTTCACACAGCAGAACTCGTCAGAAAATCAGTCAGGTTCACAATGAATTACCATAAGCTTACGCTGAAAACCTTTTCTGTTTATAGGAATATTTTGTTTATTTTCTAACTTAAGACCTGAACCAGTGAGAAACGATGATCTACAGTGCTGTACAAACATCTTGAGCCACCCCGCATTCCCTCAGATTTTGCTTCCAAAGAGACAGACTTTCTTCTATTTTTAATGTAGTCTTGAATATTTCTCCAGGCTTCCTGAAGGACTTTTCTGGCTCCCATTTTCAGTCCAGTCCGTGTACCTGAGCAGTTTCAGGTGAATGTTTTTGTTTGTTAAGCCACGCCGTGACCTATGAATCATTTAAGCATAAAAGACATCCAACATAAGGCATCAATCAAAGTTAGAAACTTAAGTGGGAAACAGGAGCAGATGATCAGGACGGTGATTAGTATACTGGTGATGCTGAATGCTGAGTGGCTGGAACAGACAAGAGGGGAAATGAGGTTGCTGCTCAGGTTGTCGCCTAAACAATCGATTTTTAAATTGTATCTCTCCCTGCGGCTTGCAGCCTCGTTTAATCATTTAAATGAATTTATTATGGACACATGAGAGCATCTCAAGTATTTTGAGCATTTTCTACCAATCAAAACCGAAGTGGGTGAATACTTTTGCAGGTCACTGTAAAAATGCTTTGACACTTGACTGCAAAGTCCACTTCGCTTGACTGGCGTGAACACTGATCATACACGCCTTGGTCCATTTGAAAAGGAGGTCTCGCGGTCGGTTCATGTTAGGGTAACTATTCGACTGTCCCCTCTGACCTACAGTCATTGCTGATGAGGTACGACATAGGACGTTTAGAGGTGGCTCAAACAGTTAAGACTATGGGTTACTGGTTGGAAAGGTTCGAGCCGGCAAGTTGCCACTTGAGCAAGGCCCTTAACCCTATCTGCTCCAGGAGTGCTGTCCCTGCGATCGGACCCCACAAAAATAATTTCTCCGTGCTGAAAGGTACATGTGACAGATAACTAAATATATGTAAGGTGAGAGGTTCATTCTTAACATATTAAAATTTCAGTAATATTAGCCATGGTGCAAAGTTCAAGTGTATTGTTCCTGTTCAGAGTCGTAGGGTCCTGAGGCCTATCCTAAGAAACTTGGGGCACGAGCCAGGCGACATCCTGGACAGGGTGCCAATCCACTGCAGGGCACACACTACAGGCATTTTGGGAACGGAAATTAAGCTAATCTGCATTCCTTTGTACAGTGGGAGAAACCCGGAGTACCAGGAGGAAACCCACCAAGCATGGGGAGAACATGCAAACTCCACACACACAGACCTGAGGCGGGAATCAACCACTGATCCTGGAGGACCAGGGCCACAGTGCTAACCACTACGCCACCGTTCAGGCACAATCAAATGAAACATACACCTATATTAAATGGCAGAAGGTGGACACTTAACATACAACATTCTTATTTTAAGGGAAAATAGTCTTTAACAGTCAAATAAAGAGAGATTAAAAATGAAACAATAAAATGTATTGTTATGATAACCCCATCGTGGATTATTCTTACACAAAACCTATTTATGGTTCTGAATATCACCACAGACAATACACAAGACGGAAGAGAGAAGCGTACCACATTTGATGAGTATTATTCTGGGTTTCTGTACATACACAAACGGAAATCTCGCTGAACTGAGAGCAAGCCATGATTAAATTGGTCACTGTACTTTCTCTAATATTCATAACTGAATTCATGGTTTTAATTTTTTCGCATAGTGAATTCTTTCAATATTATGAAGTGCACTTGCTGTGTCATGGTTAGTTGTGGTGAAGGATCGGCCTGTAACCAAACTGGTGCATTTTTTTTTTGCAAACTCCAAATTATGCATTTGATGCATTTCCAACTTTTACTGTCTGTTCATTGTTTCTTGGGTTTTTTAATCTTAACAAGCATGCAGCTTTACTTTTGGCTCAGCATTGATGCTAGTTAGATTTTTTTTTTTTTTTTTTTGGTCAGCACACCATGCTTCCTGACACTCACTCTTTCAAAGGTTTTTTCTAAGAAAAAAAAAAAAGTGAATTTAGATTTTTGTTTTAGTTATTTATAAAAGTTGACTTTTGTACAAAGATTTCATATTGTTTTATACTTTTTCACTACCCGCTTGCATTATCATCCTGGACGATATTTAGTATTTTTCTGTAATCATCCGTATCTAACCTTTTCGGTATAGCTAATCACCCCCCCCCATTATATATATATATATATAATGCTTAAAGACATTTCAAAACAGGCACGTTTTGTGTAGGAGTTTGTGTTTTTCTAAAAACTTTATCACAAATTAAAATTCTTTTTGCATATCAGTGATCTGTCTCCTTGATTACTAATAAGGGTATTGGCATGTGTCCTGTAGAAATCACATTATTTGAACCCTAGTTGATTAACACTCTGATACAGTAAAACCAAGATATTTTAGACTAGGTTATCACAGTGGAGAAAAAAAGAACAGAACCTCTATTTTATTTTAATTTCACGAGTTTAAACAGGCTGTTTCGATGAGCTTGGAAATATGATGATGTATATAAACATATATATTTCTGTGGGTGGAATACCTAACCTTCTGCCATTCTCCCCAACCTTAGCTCTTTCACACCACCTGTTCAACATGGAACTGTTGCACCTTCATTACACCTTGCTGTTCTGTGTAAAAGGCACAGAAACGGAACACGGTGTTGTTCCTGATTGACTCTTAATCTGCCACAGAGGGTCACAAAAGTAAAACAAGATCTATGTAAAAGGGATAGCTACCATGGTAAAAGGTGCGTGTGATATTTCGAGGCCTGTGATGCGTCCTATCTTTCACTTGGATATTTAAAAAACAGGAAATGGTTGGCAGCCAACCATAAAAAAATTGAAATGAAATAAATGTAATGGTTGGACATGGCAGCAACGTGGGTAGCCACAGAGGTCTTGCTCTTCAAGCGCAACGCTGCATTAAAGAGCGATATAAATGTGCACGGCTAGCAAAAGTACCTAAGCAATGAGTTGACACGACAATGTTTTGGAAGGAACGGTATGCACACAATTTCTGACTTATGCTACACGTGACACTAGACGAACATGCTGTTGTGTTACTTGTCACGCATCCTCAGACTCCAGAATGCTGGCATGCTCCAAGAAAGCACTCTCTGAGGTGGCTTATGGTGGATTGGTTTGTGAAGTTTTAATTACCATAGATGAGCAAATACAGTGTGTTGAAAGGACATTTTAAGTGGTTTTATACTCTGATGTTTGCTTAAAGGTTCTTTTTGAAGCTTCTTACAAGTGAGGGAAGTATGTTCCCTCATCTCTGACAGAAGCTGCAGCTATGTGACCATGTATATGTTGTTGCTCATCTTTCAGCTGCTCCCACCACAGTGGACCATCCAATCTGTACGACTTGGCACAGGTTTTTTACGCCAGATGCCCTTCTTGACGCAACCCTCCCATTTTGGGCTGGGGTTTGGGCGCTGGGTGAAAACTGAACCCAGGTCTTCCGCATGGTATATACACACACTATATGGACAAAAGTATTTGGTCAAACCTGCAATGACATTGTATCCAAATAGATATACTTGAATATGGAGTTGGTCCCTTTTTACAAGTATAACAGTTTCCACTCATCTTGGAATGCTGTCCACAAGACATTGGAGTGTTTTTGTGGGAATTCGGCCCATTTATTCTATAGAGCATTTATGAGGTCAGGCACTGATGTTGGGCGAGATGGCCTGGCTTGCAATCTGCATTCTAGCTCATCTCAAAGGTTTTCAATGGAGTTAAAGGCAAAGCTCTGTGCGGGTCAGTCGAGTTCTTCCACACCAAACTCATTAAACTACATCTTTATAGCCCTTGCTGATTGAAACATCTCAATTTAATAATTAACAGGTTGGGACAAATATTTGTCATTATATTGTATATATGAATTGATTTTTTTTATCCCTCCACACTGTGGTTGATTCAAAATGGTCACTGACTGACCAAATGACAGAGGGATGAAAACACAGTCAGGACAAGTTGTGCCTTTAGGCGTTCAGATCTGAAACCACATACAAAGGTGGCAGGAATCTGAGTGGTGTTGTTGTTGTGGTTAAAGTCTTTCGGTTGCTCCGGTTAAGGGGTCGCCATCCGATCCGCATGCACAACTTGGCACAGATTTTACCTCGGGTGCCCTTCCTGACGCAACACTCCCATTTTATCCGGGCTTGGGACCGGCACTGCATCCAGTGGCCGGGGTTTGGGCATCGGGTGGGAATCAACCCCAGGCCTTCGACAAGAATCTGAGTGCAAGTGGAGTATTTTATTATTATTTAAAAATTATTTTTTGCTAGACAACTGGATTTCGACAGCCTGTCTAAACTTAGCCACAGAGCCAAATGTAGAGACTAGACCTGAGTGAAATAGCTTGTTTGATGCTAAAACGTACATGATACCCATACAGTGCATCTTATCATGTAATTTTATATACAACGATATATTTTAAAAGCACACACACACACAATCAGCTCAAAAAAACAAACCAAAGGCTATAATTAACTGCTAATGAACCGGAAGTGACGGAGGTACAGAAAGAACCCAGTCAAATGGCAGCCTGCCTGGACAGTCATCTTGATAGACGGGTTAGAGAGAGAAAAAAATAACACCCTGTATATTTAAACACGGCTGAGTCGTATGAAATGACTTTTTTTTTAATAAAAAAAAAAGAACCGTATTTAAAAACAAAAAGCTAGTATTAATATTTACTCCCCTGACGTATGCGTATCTAGGCATTTCCACTGTGATTTATTTAGCTAGCTAGCTAGCGACAAGACTGCGGTCAAAGCCATGTCCCGGTTTGTCTTGCCAAAATGAGCTCCCCACCGTGTGTGTTATTATTTTTACAATAAGACAGTCGTTCATTTTGCGATTTTCGTTACGGTACCGCAAAAATAAAACAATACCAAAGTAAACCTTTCGTCTGAATCGGTGTGTTGTCGGTTACACGGCTATGCACATAAATAGACCGTGGATTCACAGCCAAATGCCGCTCATCAGGATGGCAAGAAATATGGCTGACCAATATACGACAATATAGTATATATATGAATATATATATATGAATATACAGATACATATAGACAGTATATTATTGTTCCATTATAATGTAGATTGATGATATTCTAACAGCTAGGCATGATGTATATCTAGATTTGACATGCCAGACAGGAGGGGTTTAATTTTAGTTGGTAAATTGGAGAAGAAAGGGATGAGGACTGGGTTTATCTGCTGCCTAGAAAGCACAAGCACAGACACAGACACAGGCCCCACTCAGACATCAGGCAAAGCAAAGCACTCCCAAATAATGCAGGAAATACACACTCTATACATCAACAATAACATGCATGTTCATGCAAAATGACAATCTGTGTAAAAATAAATAAATAAACAAATAAATAAATAAGCATGCATGTGTGTATGCCGTGATCTATCATTTAACAATACACAAACAATAACACGCTTCTTCTAAAACGATTGCTTTTCTCTGCTTTACCTTGCTTAAATCCACCACCATCCGCGATCCGAGGCCGGATCAGCATGTTCCACCAGGCCAGGGAGATCAAATAAATAAGGGCTATTATTATTGCTTACATGAGCTCAAACAATTCAGACAACAGCCCCGCTCGCTCGCGAGCTAACCAGTGCCCATGGCGAGCTATTGTGAACGCGCCGTGCTCTTTACGCAAAAACAAGCCGCTCGAATAAACGCCAGGGATTCAGCAGAAATGACCGACGGATGATCCAGATCTGGACATTTGCTCGTTTGGGCAGTGCTAAAAGTAAAACAGGCAGACAGCAGCGGTTGTAGAAATTCAGTAGTGTGTATCCGCAGAGGCGAGAGCTGCCCTCCTCCTCCTCCTCCTCCCCGCCCCGCCCCCGCTGATGCGCGCCACCGCGCAACGCGAGCGCGCGCTCGCACATGTCACCCGCTTCTCAACACGGTGCCATTATTAACATTATGTGTACTGGATAGAAATGCTTCGGTACAATTCGTCCTGAATCACGGAACGTGAAACACGTGTTTAATCGGTCCAATAGCCAAAATAAGTATCAGGGCCTTTTATAGAAATGACGAGTAAAAGATCTAGGTCATAAAATGAATAGACAGACATGCAGCATGCAATGTACGGGATGAACCACTTGGGGGGTACTGTTCATTCATTCATCTTCTATACAACTTATCCTGTATGGTTGCTGGGGGCCTGGAGAGTGTCCCAGAAGACTTAGGACACGAGGCAGGACACACCCTGAACAAAACATTAGCACCTCCAGGGTCCGGCTTCCATTCCCATCTCTGGGTCAGTATGCACGGAGTTTGCATGTTCTCCCAGTTCTCCAAGTTTTCTCGAGGTGCTCCAGTTTCCTCACACAGTCCAAAGGCAAGTGTAAGTGAGAGTGTGTATGTGTTTATTCATTGTGATTGATTGACACCCCATCCACGGTGTAACCCACCTAAGTCTCCTGAGATAGGTTCCAGGCCCCATGCCACCCTGTAGACAGGATGAAGCGGTATAGATGATGAGTGAGCAAGTGCATGCCTGTGGGAGAAAACCAGTAGCCAGAGTAAACCCCTCAAGCACACAGACCCGAGGCGGGAATCAAACCTTTCCACCCTGGAGGTGCGAGGTCACAGTGCTAACCACTGCGCCGGGTGTGCAGTTATAGAAAATTAATCAACCACAGTGTGGTGTGATGCTGCCTAATGCTGCTAAAAGTACTTCCTTTTACTTAGTCGAAATTGATTATTTTGCTAAAACAGCACATCCTGGAGTGTTGTATACATCTTTTAACACACCAATTTGTCAGCATTTACAGTCTTAATATAATGCCAGTCTCAAGCACTGATAAAAATGTGACGTTTGCATAAGGATGGGCTTCTAGCAATAAAATTTGTGGCAAAATCAAAATATGCAAAATAAATTATCTGCTGTGATATGGTATGTGGTATCTAGGGTTGGATGGGGCTTGGAGTCTATTCCAGGTTACTTAATAAGAATACTTTGGATGGGGTTCCACCCCAAATTTCTGGACTGTGCATGGAAACAGTAAGTACCTAAAGGCAATCCACAAAGCACATGGAGAATGTCACTCCACGTACACAAAGACTAGAGGTGAGATACAAGCCCCTAATACTAAAGACAACTATTCTAACCACTGGGCCACCATGCCCCTTCTCTCAAAGTTAATAAGACAACAAACAAAAAAATCCAGCTTGTCATGTTATCAAGAAATTGAAAAGCACAATCTCCTCTATTCTGAAAAAGTTACAGGTATGGTTGTGAAAAACATACTGACCATTACAAAAGACTTCTTCCATGAATTTTCAAAATATGTTTCTTATTCAATAAATAAGATAAATTTATCTAGGTTATAAATAAATGGGCACCTCCAATCATTTTGAAAACTGTTTTCAAGCTAGTAGTGAGTCATGTCAATGCAAATTCATACAAATCCTACGTTTACACAGATGGACTGCCAGCGCCCACAAGTTTTTTGTATGGTTCACTGATTCCGTCACTGCATCCATTTCTGTGCTGATCTAGTAGAATAAGAAATTCTTTCAAATGGCATATCCAGGTAATTAATAGAATTCACAAAGCCATTAACCATCACAAAAGTCCTTAGAGCAGTCATACAAGTGGCCATCCAGGAATGTTCTTCCAGGCCAGGTGGGATGTTCTAGGGAATATGCTGATTTTTGTAATAGGCCTATTTATTAAATGTTGATCAAAATTGTTGGGTTGGGTGTTATGGTCTAACCAGCCTTTCTGAATAACCAATTGCAAAAATATCCAAAGGATAAATGAGCCACAATATGTTCCAGTGGGTTAGGATTTTATTTTGTATTAGATGTCCCTTTCCACCAAACATGCACACAGCAATGATGTACAACGACAAGATAGTGGGGCATATGCAGTATACATAAATTCTGTAACTCATTTCCTATACTATATTTTGCCCATAATACTGATATTGACCATTGTTATTTTGTCTGTTCCCTGTCAGTGATCTCCACAACAGATAATACAACCCTCACTATTTTGGTACACGTTTAATTTTTTTGCTTTTCTAAAACAGCTCTCTCATTTTGATCCAAGCTTGGAAATTGCATTAGGGGTGCCTTTTAACCCCAGTGACTGGGTGTTGGGCATTACTTGGTAAGTAAACCCAACCCTTCCAGATGTAAGACAATGAGTACCATCGAACCAGCAAAGTTCCCAATATTGGTGCTAATTTAATTTAATTGAAATGAATAAAGGCAATGCCGAAGTTTAATTAACATTGAAATCCCATAAGGAATAAAACCATATACTCAAAATATATAATTCCAAGAGCATGTTATACTGTATCACTGGGAAACACAAATTATTGGGCAGAACTGTCCCACCAGAAGTGGATCCAAGAAAAACAAAGCCTCTCTCCTTTGAGAAACCTTTATCCCACCCCACCCCCAAGATGCAAGTCTGGCCAAATGTCTGCAAATGTTGGGTAAGGTGCTTATGGTATCCATTATTTTTCTTAAATGACAAGGTCAAACTTTTAACAAATCTTTATTAGTTTTGCTTTCCACTAATTTAAGTTGTACAAAATAGGAAAAGAATGATAAATCACCAGCAACTAATACAAAAACACAAAAGTGGAAACCAAACAATTGGATGTAAAATTTGAACAGAAAAGCAAAGTGCATTTGGGAGCAAGAGGCTATGCAAGTGAAAACAGAACTAGTGACAGAAACAAACCAGAACTTATATTAACACAAAGAAGTGAAAACAGTTGTGGAGATTAACAGTGGTATTAAACAACGAACAGGACAATTATTCCATTACAAAGATGCAGTTTGATGCTAAATTACCACCAATGTGCTCTGTGCATGCAACAGCTTGAGATGCCAGACAAAAAAAAAAAAAAAAAAAAAAAAGATACAAGTATTTCCCATGGTTTAGACATAGCCTGTAGAAAGAAAGAAAAAAAAAAAGATCACGATACACTAGTAAAATCTCCAGAGTGGCTGTTCACTCTGCAAAGCAGCTTCACTGCATGTGTTGTCAGTCTCCAAGAGAAACCTCAGCCATCCTAGAACATTCTCCTCAGCAGTTAGTTGACTGTTAAAGGTATAGCCCAGTCCAGAAGAATGGCCTTGCTGGCTTATTTCAGCCTACACAGGGAAAAAATAAATAAAAACACTTGCATAAGACAATGTTCACAAAACTCAGTAAAAAGCAGTCAAATCCAAGTTCTACTTACTTGAGGCATGAGAGGCTTCAGGAAACCATTGGTTGAGCCCTCAGAAGTTTCAGCATGTACAGAAACACTGGGGTCAGATGTTTCCAACTTTGACTTTTCCCCCTTTCCTTCTTCACTCAGGTCAGTGTTCATTTGTTCAAGCAAACCCTGCCTAAGAGTAAATCAACACAAACCATTAAACAAGCCCAAAATGAACATGTACTCTAAGGCTAATTCAGACAAGTTGAGAGCATGGGTTAGTTTAATTACCTGCTGCATACAGTATCTGGGAACAGTAATTGTTCAGAAAAACATGAAGTCTTAAGAGGAGAATTATTGCTAGAATGGCTCAAGCAGACAAGACGTCTACCATTAATCAGATAACCACACTATGGAACCATAGCCAAAAGAACTGCATCTCAGAACCAACACCACAAAGAAATTCTAGGTGCATGGTCCATAGCAATGACATCAGGTTTGACCTACTTCAGCAAAGAATGGGAAACTCGGGAAACTCTGACAATAATGGACACAGGCCCACTGAAACCAATCACTCATTGTACATCGCTTTATGCAGGATACAGGATTATGGGGGGCTTGGGGCACGAGGCAGGGCACACCCTGGACGGGATGCCAATCTCACAGGTCACACAGTCAAATGTTCATTCACACACTGTGGGCAATCTGGGAAAGCCAATTAGACTAAAATGCAGGTTTTTGGACTGTGGGAGGAAACCCACCAAGCACAGGGAGAACCTGCAAACTCCATGCACACAGACCCAGAGGCAGGAATTGAACGTGGACCTTGATGGTCCAAGGCGACATGGTGGCTAACCACTAAGCTACGGCGCCACCCCCACTGAAAACAGACAACGGAAAAATAAGACCAGGTGATGTCCTCCAGTTGAGACTGTTGAGAGTGAAAAATCCCAGGAATCAGTTTCTGAATGAAAACCAAAACATTAGACCTGCATCAGTAGGCTTTTATGGATTATGATGACTTGGACAGCTGCATGAGAAACTAGACTCCTGTTAAAGTGGGTGACTTTTAAAGTGTTTTTTTCCTGCATTCTTTTATAGAAAGAATTTAAAAATTCAGTCATTGCGTTTATACATTTAAAAGCTGAAAACGCCAAACATACATACAGTTGATCAACTGAATCATTTCCTTCAGGTCCTTGAGAAGTCAAAGGTGGGTCCCACGCATGCAGCGCTCTCCTCCAAAGTCTGACTTGCATATCCCAAGATCTTCGGCTATACTTGCGATATTTATTGGGAGTGGATGGGTGAAACCCAGGGATGCGAAAACACCTGAAAAAAAAAAGTACAGTGTAAGGATGGGAAGATCTTATCCAGAATTTCAACCTATAATATTGACAATTTTTTTTTTTTTTAAATACCCATTTATTCACATTTAAGTGCTCCATTTTTACACTTGGATTACCACAAATCTGTTGACTACTCGATACACAATTCCAGCACTTCAGTACAGTTTCACATGTTTGGACCCCACCATATAAATTCCATGTAAAACTTGCAATTTAAAAATAACTTAGTTAATTAAATGACAAAAGGTTAGAATAAAACTTGGGTGTACTTAATTTGAACATACTAATGAAAATAATAGATAAAAGATGAATGAAGTTTGAATGAAGTCCTACTTTGGCACTTGCTTCACATAGTTCTGGTAACCACAAGTATTCTTTCCATACTGAATCTGCTTTTGCCTTCGCTTTAACACAGACTCATTAGTCTCAAAAAATGATGGATCCACATTGTGCGAACGCCATCGGTGCCTTGTTGGGGATCTAGGATAAACAGTAGCAACAAATGACATCTGTTCAAGAAATTTGTTAAATGATCACGCCAACACACTTTAGGAAACATAAAAAAACTGACCTCTTGATCTCATCTAGATCCTCAGTCCCTACAGCAACATTAGCTGTAGAAATCTTCAGGATGCACCGCTCAAGAATAGAGGACCTGATTAGGGGGGAAAAAGTTAATTAAAATACAATTAAAGCAAGTATGCATGTAAACATGACTCCAAGCTGAGGACAAGACCTGCGAGGTTTGTTCATGGTAGAGGAATTCTGATCTCCACTCATGGGTGACTGGGGCGTCCTAGAGCTATAGAATTGCACAGAAAGATAAACAGAACCACACAAACAGACCAATGCTAAAACCTCCACAAAATTTGGGCGGAAGCGGTTATAAAGATGTGATCTTACTGCTTAAGGCAAAGATCTTTACCTTCTTACCTGACCAGGCTGTCATATACTGAGCTGCAGCCTGGAAGAAGCCATGGCTCGGGGCTGCCAGGTGGGAGAGGCAGCCTGTGCTTCATGTCTTGTAGTTCAGGGTTGGGCCATGGTGTAAAAGACAAGCCCCTAAAAACCAACAACAATAACAAATTTAAGAATTGAGGCTTATACTTTTAACAGCAACGTAATAGTAAAGAGCTGGACCTTGATTCCAAAGGACTCTGAAGTAGGGTTTCAATGCGTGTTGTCATGCTGACTTTGCCACATAGTAGGCCGCATAGTTTGAAAGAGCTTTAAATCAGCATCAGGTGCTGCCGGGCGGAGCCTCACAAATAAGCCAGCAAATGGCATCAATTACTGCGAGATTTCTGTGGTTTTTCTCTTTATTCTTGTCATGTTCCCTTAATACCAACTTACATTTACATATTAATAAAATATGTTTGATGTTATTATGGTAATTACTTTTGACTATTCTATATTTAATTTTATTATTCTGATTTAATATTTTACTTTTCATATTTACATCTTCAATAAAAAATATATATAATTTTAAAAATCTACACTTTACTTCGATATGGGTTAAATATGTGTTTTAAAAAGTCTTGCTGTAAACAAAATTTAAAAATGATGATGGTTGCTATTCCACTTTGAAGCAACAATTACAAATTCTTGCTCTAAACAAAATTTTTAATATGATGAAATTATGAAACAATATGACTAATATTGTTCTTATTGTTAAATAAAAGGTTGTGCAATCACTGCAAAATGGTAAAATACCTGTTCTGCCTGTCCCACAATACCTGAGCAAACTGCCATAGTAGGAGGGGGTATAATTTTATGTTTGAAAGTGTTTAGCTTATAAAAAAATACATTTATTTATTTTGTTTCCCTACAGTGTACATTTTAAAAATAAAAACTAAAAACTTCTGGGCTAAGTAAAAAAGGTTTTGCCATTCTCCTGGGGCATTTACCAAAAACTGGTAAATGTTTACCAAACACTCTAGTTACTCAATGGTATGAATTTAAATATGAATCCAGATGTTATATCCATATTGTATTAGTTCATTTTCATAATGATATGCAGAGACGAGCACTGTCTGCAGTTTCCCTTGGGATTAAGATTTATTTTATTTTATCTGATCTTGGCTCAAATAAAAGCCTACACAAGCACTGTAATGCTGCTGTATGATTCACACCTTTAAAGTTCATCATCACTGATATACACTGCAGCACAGCAGGGTAGTTGTTAGCACTGTGGCCTCCTAAGTGAAAGGTTCGATTCCTGCCTCGAATCTGTGTGCTCTGTTTTCCGAACATGCAGAGTAGTCTAATTGGTGTAGTGTGTGAATGATTGTGTGTGTGTCCTGCAATGGATTGGCACCCAGTCCAAGATGTACCCCGCCTTGTGCCCAGTTTTCTGGGATAGGCTTCAGGATTCCAGTGGTGCCGCTATCGGGGACGATCTTTGCCCTTGTTTAAGGCACGTGTTAATATGTGGCGGCAACAGAGCTTTTATTTTGAAATGTAAAGGTAAACGTAAGGGAGTTCCTGTTACGTCACAGACAGGAAGTCGATCTCTGGTGCAAGATGGCGTCCAGCAGTGGTGTAAGAATTATCTTAGTTTTAATAGGATTTTTAAGAGAAGAAATATTATTTGATTACGCAGTTGAATGTCTTTCAAAGATGTTACTGTTCCTAATTGAAATGTATGTGTTTAAATCTGATTTAACTTGAAAAAATCCCAACAGAACTCGCATTGCTACCTGGCAGTGAAATGTTTTTTTTTGTGATATGTTTAATAACATACTCCAGTCTCTCTGTCCTTTACTAGGGCCAAACGCTTTTTGTTAACGTTTATGTAGTATTTGGTTTGTTTATTCACCCATTAACTTGTATAAACCCACAGTAGTTGTTTATGACCGCTATATTTATTGGTAGTTATGTATCTGAGTGTTTACGCTACGTGAGGGCAGCGGCGTCGTGATTCGGTTCAGAGCCGTAGTGCAGTGATCCGTTGTGTAGGATCACGGTTCGGTCATGTTGCGATTACGTGATTAGTAACAGTTGGAGCTGAGCTGCGCCGTTTGTGTAAGCAGTACTGACAAGGTGTTTATGGCGTTATATTCCTGCCGCAATTATGAGCGCGCGTTCAACAGCTCAATTCTACACGTGCAGTGTCTCCTCTGCGCGCTCGACTCTTCCTGCACGCGCGTGCAATTGTGGCAGGAATAGAACGCCATAGGTGTTATGATCACAAAGGTGGAGATATGAGTTTAGTGAGTGCTGCAGAATTTCACATTAATGAATGAAAAATGTGATTTTGATCACATTGTGATTTGAGATGTGTAACTACTATCTGTACTACTTAGCATTTAATTGTATTTATCTAGGTTAACAACAAATAATGGCACAAAAAAATAAACAAATACTTAAACTTTACATGGATGATTGTTTTTATATGCAAAAATATTAGTGTTTGAATAATGTCAATCAAAATATTTAGACTTTTTTTTTTTTTTTTTTTGGTTACAGTACAGACCAAAAGTTTGGACACACCTTCGCATTCAAAGAGGTTGAATTTGTATTACTCTCACTTACTCACTCATCGTCTATACCGCTTAATCCTGTATTCAGGGTCACGGGGGGCCTGGAACCTATCCCAGGAGACTTAGGGCACATGGCAGTGTACACATTGGACAAGGTGCCAATCCATCGCAGGGCACATACACAAACTCATTCACACACTGCGGGCAATTTGGTAACGCCAATTAGCCTAACCTACACGTCTTTCGACTGTGGGAGGAAACAGAGTACCCGGAGGGAATCCACCAAGCACGGGGAGAACATGCAAACTCCATGCACACAGAGACGGGAATGGCCCGGGATCGAACCTGGTCCCTGGTGGTGCAAGGCGACAGTGCTAACCACTACACCACCATGCTGCCCGTTGAATTTGTATTATGGCAAGAAAAAAGCAGCCAAGAAAAAAAACGAGTGGCCATCCTTACTTTAAGAAATTAAGGTCAGTCAGTCCGAAAAATTGGGAAAACTTTGAAAGTGTCCCCAAGTGCAGTCACAAAAACCATCAAATGCTACAAAGATACTGGCTCACATGCGGACCGCCCCAGGAAAGGAAGACCGAGAGTCACCTCTGCTGCGGAGGAGAAGTTCATCCGAGTCACCAGCCTCAGAAATCGCAGGTTAACAGCAGCTCAGATCAGAGAGCAGGTCAATGCCACACAGAGTTCTAGCAGCAGACACATCTCTAGAACAACTGTTAAGAGGAGACTGTGTGAATCAGGCCTTCATGGTAGAATATCTGCTAGGAAACCACTGCTAAGGACAGGCAACAAGCAGAAGATATTTGTTTGGGCTAAAGAACACAATAAAGAAAACTCTTTGAATGAGAAGGTGTGTCCAAACTTTTGGTCTGTACCGTACATTCCATACTAACTTTCTTAGGACCCATGGTGTTATGTCTTCTCTAAATTTGACACAAAATGGCAAAAAAAAAAAAACAAGAAAATTCGTAAACTTGCTTTGCTTGGCTTTCCATTGACCCGAACAAGTTTTGAACAGCTCCCAGATGTACGCGCAACTTAGCTGGCGTTCAGTTTGGCCATTCATATGCAAAAAATGCTTTGTGTGCCAATGCACATTTCTTGCAAAATTTCAGTTATGGCGAACAGTCGTAAGGGTGGGTGTTCGTATGCTAAAGTTTCATGCAGTCTCGTGCATCTCTATTATAAATGTAGAAACTAAAAAAAAAAAAACACACACATCAATCTTGCAGGCAATGCATAAATCGGCACATGAATCTAGACTTGGTTCAGACTTTTTAAGACTTGGATGTCCATTATTGATTACAACAGCAGTTATAAACACCATGAGGGTGTAGAGCTCCGGGAACAACCTTTAAAATATCATATTTTCATTTAGAATGTTAAACAGGTGAGTTTATACTGAACGATTTTGCTGTTCTAAACTGTAAATAGTTGTCTTACTCAGATGTAAACAGCTCCAAATCTTCTCCTTTTTTTGCTTGAGTTGAGCTGTTTATGGGCATTATTTGTTAAAGTGTATGTATATATATATATATATATATATATATATATATATATATATATATATATATATATATATATATAAAAATTTATTTAATGTCTTTGACAGGCAAAGAATGATTTTCGCCGCAAGTGGGACAAAGATGAGTACGAACAACTGGCTCAGAAGCGACTCACAGAGGAAAGAGAGAAAAAAGATGGTGATTGCATTTATAATTTATAAAAGTTATAATCTCCCAATATAACCTAGTACATTTATTTTTGGATTGCATTATAGCATTATCATGTGTTGTCAGAAACAATATATTGTTGTATAAATTTCATATTATTTATATGATTTAACTGTTTACTTCACTCCTGTGTTCTTTTCTCTAGGCAAACCTGTCCCCCCGGTCAAACGAGAGCTCCTCCGGCACAGAGACTACAAGGTGGATTTGGAGTCAAAGCTCGGAAAGACCATCGTCATCACCAAGACCACGCCGCAGGCTGAAATGGGCGGGTAGGTGATGCATGTCTGCTTTTCCAATTTTTGTAGCTGTGCTTTTTCTTATAGTCACACTAATGAAACAAAAAGAGGCAAAGGCAGTCAAAAGCAAACTATTTTAGTCTAGTTATTGATATCCTATAGCTTACATCTATCAGCAATAACGTTATACCCACTGACAGGTGAAATGAATAACATTCTATTACAATCGCACTTGGCAACGGGTGGGAATCATAACGCTGCAAGCCGACAGTCAGTTCTCAAAGTTTTTGTGTCAAATAATCACCCATAAGGATCTGAGCGACTTTGACGAGCGCCAAGTGTTATGGCTAGACAACTGGGGCAGAGCGTCTCCAAAACAGGTCCCCCCCCCCCCTCCTGGTATGCAACGGTCACAGTGTAGCAAATGTTGTCCAAGGAAGATCAACCAGTGCATCTGTGCATCATGATTGGACTATAGAGCAATCGAGGAAGAAATGGCATCAGAATGCATGATAGGAATTGCTCACAGTACACACTACTCAAACCACTTAACCACAATGCAAATGGCTATAAACCCAAAATAAATTGGCAGCTATTGCATATACAGAGTCAGCCAAAAAAAATGTACACACACTTCAACATGAAAAACTCTCTCTTCTGACAATCACATGATGGCTTCAACGATGGTGCGACTACTGACATCTTTAGAGGAAACATAATAATACTATACATTGCTGCTCAATGATGATTCAATTTGAGGTTTAAAAAAGGGCGTAGATAACAACTGTTGAAGTGTGTATACATTTTTGGCTGGTTCTGTATATATTCATTAAGTTTATATTTTTATGACCTTGCATGTCTTGTTTCACACTCATGTCTCGGCAGAGTCTGCCTCTTCCTGACTTTGCACTGTTTTAAAGCCCAGCAATAAGACCATTGTATAATGCACTATAATATTTCAAAGTAACATTATATAGTATTTTTAAAGGAAGCAGTGTTAAAAAAAAAAAGAATAATAAAAAAATCTTAAAGTTAAAGAAATTGATTAATTCACAAATGCACAGAAATCCGACATTACAACAGTAGTATTGAGAATTGCACAATACGGGCTTATGAAGGAACCTTGCATAGGTAGTATGCACAGTTTAATATTGATATTGACTTTATCCACCGCCCAAGGCATTGACAAAAAAAAAAAAAAAACATATGCTAGGTGTATCAGCAGTGTGATTGCATCAACCTGATTTTGAAGCAAACCTAACAAGGCTGATTAATCCATCAATCTTACCAAATGTTAGCATGTGGGTTTCACACTACATCAAAAAGTGGAGTTATCAGGTCATGAGTTACTTTCAAGGTGCTTTCAAGGTGCTTTTGACCCCATTCACACTCCGACCACCAAGGCGGATGTGTATACTTTGTGTGAACAGGACTCTGGTGTCTGATGTTATAACTTGTGTTGTACTTGCTGCCTTTCAGGTACTATTGCAATGTTTGTGATTGTGTCGTGAAAGACTCCATTAACTTTTTGGATCACATCAACGGCAAGAAACGTGCGTATTCCATCTTAGTAGTTTATTTGCTGTTTTACCAAACATGTTGTTTAATGTACCTTAATTAATTTCCTCTCCTCTTGTACAGACCAGAGGAACCTGGGAATGTCGATGCGAGTGGAACGCTCCTCATTGGACCAAGTTAAAAAACGTTTCGAGGTGAACAAAAAGAAGCTGGAGGAAAAACAGAAGGAGTATGATTTTGAGGAGCGAATGAAGGAACTGCGGGAAGAGGTTAGTTATCATGCTTATTCTCATATAAAGAGGGGTTTGGAGGTTTTGGAAGGAAATATCCGGAGCGCAAAATCACATCCGGTCTGTGTAAAAGTAAACTAGTTACTTCAAAGTCAGTTAAATAGCACAAGATCTAAGAATATAATTTTACCTTATTTGGCACATGCTCCTATTAACTATGCCCGATATGCTCCATCAGGGAACAAAAACTCTCTAGAAGTGATGACCTGATCATTCAATACATGCACGTCATCATCTGACTTCATTTTATTGCCACATAATGTTGCTGAGTCTAGACCTGTCCAACTAAAGCAACCCCAGATCATAACACTGCCTCCAGAGGCTTGTACAGTGGGCACTATGCGTGGTGGGTGCATTGCTTCATGTGCTTCTCTTCATACCCTGAGATGCCCATTGCTTAGGAATAAGGTCAACCTGGACTCCTCAGACCGCATGACCTTTTTTCATAGCTCCAAAATCCAATCTTTATGGTCCCTAGCAAATTAATGCCTTTGTTTCTGTCACTAACAAGTGTTTTTCCAATGTATACACAGCTGTTTAGACCCTATCCTGTGAGTTCCCATCACACTGTGTATAAGGAAATGTTCTTGCTTCACTCTAAATCATAGCTGTGGTTTCTACTGTCTGGGTTTTTTAATGATGCAACAACCTAACCAAGCTTTTAAGTGATCTCTGATCATGGTCATTGTGTGTGTGTGTGTGGGGGGGGTTTCTTCGTTTTTTGTTTTTGTTGTATACTTGCACCACATTTCTCCTGCGAAGTTGTTCGTTCAGTATGAGCCGTTTTAATTCAATTCCAGTAATTTTGTTATATCAGTTATTTTATTTTAATAACTTTTCTATGATCATAAGATGCATCCTGACACTCTTGTTTAAGTAACGAGAAGCTGCTTATTTGATCAGTTAGGGTTAAAAGCATTGGTAACAGCTGAAACATATTAAGGACTGCAGTTGTTATCCATTCAAAATCTCCAAATGGATTGATTGAATTACATGGCAATGCCATAAATTCTGATTCTGTAAAATGTAATTATTGTTTTCTACCTTTTTAAATGGCACCTTTTTGTTTGCTTTCAGGAGGAAAAGGCAAAAGCCTACAAGAAGGAGAAGCTAAAAGAAAAGAAAAGAAAGGCAGAGGAAGACCTTAATTTCGAAGAAGACGATGAAATGGCTGCTGTAATGGGATTCTCAGGCTTTGGTTCCTCAAAAAAGGGCCACTGAATAAAAACATGACACGTGCAGCCATGCTGAGGCCTCCTCCCTCCGTCTGTCCAGCTGAAGGACTGGTTAGCTTTGTCATCTACACCGGATGCCATGAGAAAATACAAAGCCAACAATTAATTGAATAATTTGGCCCCAGTCAGTTATTTGGCATCTTTAATACCTGTCGAAATCTGTAGATTTTTTTTTATTCAAATAATTGCCCAGTTTCCTTAGTATATTTGGAGTTGGAGTAAACTAAAGTTTTTTGGCATTATTGAAGACTGATTAGGTTCTGATGTGCTGAATTATGAAAAAAGGCCAGCGTAAATTAAAAACAGGATCTTGTTTTTCTTTTGTTTTCTTTCGTTGCAATTTTTTTAATCGAATGTGCATTTAAATAACTTGTTTCATTTTATTTTACATTAAAACCTTTTTTAACCTTTTATTTGAATAAATGCATTTAAATATTTAATCAGGTTGTTTTGATTTCAGCAAAATCAGCATGAAATCATCTATTTTCTTTTCAAATAAGCAGTATTACCGGGTTATCCTTAGTAGGGTTGAATTGGGTATGACCATAACACATAAAGCAGCACTGTAAAAAGTGGCAAATGTTTTTTAAAATGATTTAATCCAGGAGCCAAATTAGATGAACAGAATGATTATAATGTCCATTTAGCCATTGTGATTAAAAGCTTTTAGCATAGAATTAGCAACAAAAAAAAAACACACACAACTGTGATTAACATCTGCAGAAATAGCATAAGAACTAAAAGAGGATAACCTAATGATGTCATTTAAAATACTTTTAATATGAATAATACATATGAAATTCACACTACAGTACATGAACACGTTTACAGTTTCTCCTTAATATGACTAACTAAACCTTCAAGAACCACGCAGGAAAAAGTGAATGCGTCTCAGTCTGTTGGGTGATACACAGGCTTCAGTGGTTAGGACTGTCGCTTTGCAACTTCTTAGGGGTTTGAAATTAACCGTGTGTGTGTGTCTGGAGTTTGCATGCTCTCTCTGTCTGTAGTTGCTGGTTTCCTCAAAGTACTGTTGTTTCTCCTTCAGTCCAAAAACATACACCACAGCTCAGAAGTGTGGGATCACTTTCTAATCGCATGGTCTGTCCTGTTTTATTTTGCCTTCATACATTGTAAAATAAAGCTGAAGGCGTTATGCAGTAACCTACTTTGAAGAGGTAATGTTGAGATGTGTCTGTTACTTGTGCTCTGTAAAGCCTTTATAACGGCTCTAATCCGAGGTGCTGTTTGCCAGTTGGTGATTTTTGAGGCTGATAACACTAAGCAGAGGTAAGTTTTGGTCTTGCCTTACTGGGGCGGTCTTCATAAGCGCCAGTTTCATGATGGTGCATGATGGGTCTTGCAAATGCACTTGAAAGTACTGTACTTGCAAGAACTATTTCAGAAGGCTGACCTCCGTGTCTTAAAATAACAACTGGCTGTTGCTGCCGTCATTGGTTTTGTTGTTCATAATTACCTAATTCCATATGTGTTATTTCATAGTTTTGAAATCCCCAATATATTGTTGTAGAATGTAGGAAATGAATCACTAAACAAAAACAAAGAAATTTGCAAGTGATCCCCAACTTTTGAGTGGTAATGTACATTATAGGCTGACTGGTGTTCCGAAGTTGTCCATAGTCAATAATAGGGTGTGTAAGTGAATGTGTGTTTCTTGTGTATTGTGAAAGGATGTGAATCCCAGAAATGATCACTGATGTGAAAGTCATTGATTGTTTATTTTTTGGCGTATTGGCTTGGATGGATAGATTTAGTTTAGTTTGTGATGATTTTAGTTCGGTATTTGTATATAATTCAAATGAATGCTCTCCAGGTTAGTAGAAGCTTGAGTAAGAATTTGTAAAAACTCGCTAGTTGTTGATTATTGAAGATTACAGATTTTTTTTTGTCTCCTTCTGGGAAATCTAAGCCATCAGCCATTTGTGAGCTTAAAGAGTTCACTTTAAAGGGTAAGCTGTGGTAAAATGATCACACTCTCTGAAAAGAAACCCAGCAAAAGCGACAAGCTAGTGGGTGGAATTAGCCTACACGTCCCTGTAGAAACCAAAGCAGTATTAAACAAATCGTGTAGATAGTGTGTCAGACTGTCACTACACTTTTCTTTTCACTTTTAAAAATGGGTTAAATTCTAAAAGTTTACATAAATTCATTCCACATTCCATATAAAGGTAATATTATGGCTCTGACATAGAGTACAGAAAAGTTTAATGAAATAAAAACCACAAAAAAAAAGGAAAAAGCTGGTAAGTTTTTGGTATGTTAAAATGTTTTGCACTTTAGTGCCACCATAACGAAGCGAACAAAGGCATCTTGTATTACTTAATTTTTTTCTGTATTGTTTTTACTGGGTGGAGCAGAACTGAAATATAGAAATGGGTATTGTTGTTTGTGTAGAACAGGAAAAGCCCACTGAGGCTGGAGGTTGGAGTCTATGAGTAGTGCAAATCTGTGCTGGAAACTAAAACAATAATGAGACAACAGTTTCAGTTTGGGCATCCATGTCAGATTATTTGCTATTGAATGTATTGGAATCAAATGCAACAACCCCAAGAATGGTCTTTCCTAAGTATTCAGAAAGGAAATAATAAGCCAGACAGGCTGATTTCTTTCTAGCCCAGACTATGGGATCAAGCAGCGGCATGCCAGTTATGTCGGGGCTAAACTAGAGCTGATCTCCATTTCGGGTAATATTTTCAGCCCACTTCACTGACGCATGTATTAAATGTCATTGGCAGTAACTGTGACGACACACAAGAACGGCAGTCGTAGGTGTAATGAAAGTGAGCAAGGTGGGTTATTTGTTCTGTAATCCGAAAAATGCTTTGGAAGAGGACTCAACTGGGTTAAGGACATACATTCGATCGAACATAAAATTACGCAAAGGGACAGACAATAATATGATAATGTTTAACATAAAGAATCCAGTTTTTCTCTTTTTGTTCAAGGAGGATGCAAGAACCTAGGTAGACTTGAAACCATAGATTTGTTAATTAATTAGAAATAGCCAATGCATCTACCTACGTACATGTGTTTAAAGGTGTGGTATGTGTGTGTGTATTATTGTACAGTACAATAGTGTAGCATATTTTTTATAATGCTGTCAATAAATACTCATGATCTGACAGCACAGTGATGTAACCAGGGTCCAGGTTTGATTAAATAAAGACCTCGGGGTCTGTGTGCATAGAGTTTGCATTGTTCTCCCCATGCTTGGTGGGTTTCCACCAGGTATCCTGGTTTTCTTCCCATAGTGCAAAAACATGCAGATTAGGCTAAGTGGATTGCCCGTAGTGTGTGAATGAGAGTGTGGGATTGTTGACCAGAAGTCCTACCATGGTTAAAATGGGAATAAATACAATAGTCACCATTTCCCTCCTTGGTCCTAAGTTGGACTACAGAGGTTAGTAGGTGGATGGATGGAAATACAATCTATTGACAGATATTAGAATTTTCTTCCTCCCATGTCATATCCCAACCAGGCTCTACTGAGAACATATAAACAGTTATGTGGTAACCACTAGGATAAAGTAGTTAAACAAGAAATGGACTGTGTCAGTGTTATCTAGAACCATGATCTAAAGGAACTGCCTTCTAAAACCCACAACCCCAGAACAGCACATTTGTGATAACAAATGTGCGTTAAAGATGATTAAAAAAGGATCAACAATCAGGAGACTATTCGATTTTTAATTCTTGCTGTCTTGCGTATAACGAGGAGTAAACCTAATCTATATACATAGAGAGGAAAGTCTCTTTTTCTAGGTCATGAAAAACGAAACAGCTTGCTATCAGCACTAAGAATATTCGTCAACAGACACTTACATGTATAACGCTTCTGCCTTGGATTCGACTTTACCTTCTGTGTTACTTCACATACGATACACCCACTTACACCTCATATACACTCTGTAACCATTTCAGTTGCAAGGAAGTGGAAAAAATCATGCTGTGAAGCAAGTATCATAGAGTTGAATGTTATGAGGATGCGCAAACAGCAGATGTTATCACTGGGAATGAATGTAGATGATGTTCAACAATGCTGCGCATAAAGTTCATCGGTTTCCATTAACAAACTAAAGGTCCGAGCGGGAAAAAAAATTGAATTCACAGAATTTCAAGGGTTGGGGAAAAATTACGGTTGGTGAACAAAGGCCTATCAAATTGGCCTGCCTTGTCAGCTGCAGCGTAGGTATTATTGGTAATATAGGTATTGCAATAGGTATTAGACTATATTATTTTACCAATGTTAGAAAAAGTATAGTTGGATTGGATTTTTGGATCTAATAATATAATTACAATAATACAAACACATATAGGCTAACAAATCATGTTTAAATATAATATTTAAAAAAAAAGTTATGGATGTTTTAAGCTTAACAATATGTACTTTGTTAAAGAGTGTTGCTACAGTAGCTTTACAGTGAGTGTAAACAAAGCATTTGTTAATGTAATATGATATCTGAGATGGAAAAAAAAAAGTGAAATTCGTGAAAACTATAAAACTGTGACTGGTTGCAAAATGGTTTATGCTGATTATTAATATAACATTGAGGAATGAAGCTGTGCTGTTATGGGAAATGAATCAACAACAGGGTAGCACAATACTACCTCAAAGTGAATTATTCCAATCTCCAATATAACAGCACATATCAGATCATTTGCAGGCTACTATGATATATATTACTGAACAACTGATCGCTTTATTAAAGGTAAAACAGTGGGGTTCAAAAGTCTTACGTCAGCCAATTTCTTCATATTTTACCTCCAAAAAGCCAGAGTTTCCTTTTTAACGTAATCTCGCGGAATAGTTCCCCTGCCCAGTTCCTGTACCTGACCAGTTTCAGAGGACTGTCTTTTTTTTCGTTTCTTTTTTTTTTTGCACAGCAACCTATGAATCATTCAAGCATAAAAAAACATCTAAATTTAGGCATGAACCAGTGAGAAACAGGTGCAGATGATGTCAGACGATCAGGCCGGTGATTAGTATAGTGGTGATGCTGAATGAACCAGCCATTTTAAAATTGTATCCTAAGGCACTTTGCAGCCCGTCGCAATAAAACATTCATTACATTAATGAATGGGAATGAGGGGCGGATCAAGACTTTGATCCTGTACTGTACTGTATGTTATAGCAGCTATAAAGAGCTCATAAGCAGATGGTCACACAACCTGGACGGCACGAAGTGCTCTGTCCTGAATCCTCCCATAAATTTTTTATTAATTGTTTCTTATAGAACATTTCCCTAAGAATAAAAGGTATAACTAAATAACCATTTTTATTTCATTGTGAGTGTGAGTGTGTGTGTGTGGATTAGGCTCTAATCCCCTCCAACCCTGTACACAGGCTAAGCGATATGGAAAATGAATGAATAAATGAATGAATGAATGAATGTTTACTATTAATTTCAGATTTCTGAAGCATTTGCCATGCTTTCTCCGGAAGCAAGATTAGACTAATGCATTAAAATGAATCTCTGTGATTTTACCCTGCAGCCAGCACTGCTGACAGAGGTCCTTAGAAATTCATCAATATCTTCAGACCAATCAGGTTCAAGCATCCATGTTTTTGGCACCACTTGTGCCAGCGATAATTGATTTCATCCATGTTTAAATTACATTTAAGTAATCAAGTAAAGTGATGTTGCGTCAGGTATTACTGTATTATATTAATAAATGTGCCTATTTGCTCTCTGGCCCACTAGCACACATACAGTATAACCTAAAGTAGAAATAAGGATCTTTCCAAACCTAAAGCGAGGTCTCTACCTAAAGTAGAGATGTTTATGTTCGGCTAGAACAAGCATGTGCATAATGAAAATGACTGTGAACAAGCTGCCCCCCTCCTCCTCCCCCGTATTTTTTTAACCATATACAGCACACACAACTGTCTTCCTGTTATATCTGCTTTTGTGTTCATGTAATTTATAATTGCATGTTTTTTTTTTTTTGTTTTTTTTTTAAGTCTATTTTATGTTCATAGGTTTAAGACTGAAGAGGAAAAAATAGATTTCTGAGTGAAGCAGTGTGGGCAGGGAAGTTAAAAGAAACATGGTAATTTTTTTTTTCTCGCTAAAGGACTTGTACTTCCCCTATTCGATACCAATGTGATCAACAGGAAACCTACAGGGAAGTTATGTTATTCTTTCTTCTCTCAGTGTGTTCGGTCAGGTCCTGGGTGCTGCTTGTTCTAAAGATCAAACTATGGAGTAATTTGGACTGTTTTTCAAATTCTTTCACTTTGTAACCAGTTTTTTTCCACCAAGCTTGCTGGGTTTTGCTTTTTTTCTTCTTCTTCTTCTTCTTCTTCGCGTTCTTCACAAGTCGTCTATCTCATTTGCAGCATTTGGTGCTGGTAGATCGTCTCAGACTCTTCTCAGCTTCTATCTGTTCTATCTGCTCCCCCGATGGATGGTGAAACATCTTTTCAGTTATCCAGCTGTCATGTAACTTTGGTGATGTAAAGAGTCGAAGGAGAGACTGCTGTTTGGAAAACTGAGTTGTTTTTAGATTCTTTTGTTCTTTCTTACACCGAAAAGCATCAAACTTGCAACCATGAGTTTTGATAGCATTCCTCCTAAATCGGATGTCATGGGCTGGGATCCACCTCACTTAGCTGACTTTTTGAGACGGGTAAGTTTCATCTGCTGTACCTGCATCTGCAGGAACATTTAATTTGAATTAAAGCCATCGTTATTACCTCCAATACATACACAATTTCTCTTCTTTTTTTTAAAAAAAATCCTGATAAAAATCAGTTAATGTAAAACATCAGGAACTATCAATATGGTTAACATGGTCAGATTTTGACACTGAAAGTACTGTATGCCATTGTATTGTATCTCTTTTGATATACTTGTATTGAGTCTTTCATACTCACTAACTAGACTGAACTTTTAATCTTTATTAACAGCAAAATATGGTGGGATGTGATAAGGTTATCCTGAAACATGGAATAAATGGGCAGAGATTCCTGGTGAGTATCCCATTTCAGGAAAATGTTCCTCTTCTCATATTTTTTTAAATAAATTGGTTTAATTTAAGTTATGGTACCTGCACAGTAGCATTATGTCATGCTATATAGTTTAAAATAATGTTGCGTGGAGTTCAAATAAAATCTCTGATCAAAACACTATGTATATTAATGGACCTGTTCTAATCTAAGCCTAATAATGAACAAAATTTATCAACAAGTTATCAGTAAAACATTTACTGTATATTCCAGCATATTGTTGCATATTGTCTAGTTGTTTCATAACAACTTTATGGAAGGAGACTCCATTTTGTGATTTCTATGTATCAGTGTTGGCAAATCGCTGTGGTATAACAGGAATAAAACAATTGAGGTTTGCTGATATAGACGTTGGCGTAGTAACAGTAAGCAGTGGGACTCATCATACCACCATCTTACTGACTAGGTTCCTAACAGCACGACCCATCATGTTTTGCTCTTTATGTATTGAAATACATTTTATTTGGCCAAGAATAGTGATTTTATAGAAATATTGTAATTATAGAAAAATAAAACTTTAAAACCGAAACACTTTTAGAGCTTAAGCTCACTGTTCCCCATGCAGTATCATTCTCTTATAAGTATAGAAGAACTACTAGGAAGGGGGAAAGAAAGATACAAAAGTGTCATTTTTCTCTTCTTTTCTAGTGTATGAACAAATTTCCCCTTTGTACTGTAGGATTAGTCATTGTGTCTCGCTGGTTGTCATGGTTTAAGGAAGTGACATTATTAGAAATGGTTTTCCTGGTGTTAATATGGAAAGATTTATAAATGTTGCATTTTTTCATTGAATCGTGGCAACTAAATAAACAGATGGATAACGTAAATGAAAAAGAAAAAAACCCTGAATAAATGCTTCTAGACAGGAGTACTTGGTGATAGAATTAAACAATTCATAATCTTAACATCCTTCATGTTTTTTTTTTGTTTTGTTTCTTTTTCTTTTTATAATGATTTACAGGGTAGGTTCAAGTAAAATCGAGTTTGTTTAAGATGGCAAATATCTAAGCGGCGCTGAAAAAGAGACGCAAGAATACAAGATTTTTCAGTCACGAAGATTCTTGATTAGTTCTGTTTCAGTAGCAATCTTGGTGACTCACCATCTTATTAGAACATTTTGTTTCTAATTGTCATTTACGTTTTCATTCATCTTTGACGTATTTTGTAACACAGTGTAAATAAACATATAAGGGATGTAACAGCGTACGAATATATATTCGCATTCGCACTGATAATACATCCTAAACGAATATACATACAGCTACAAAAAGATTATTCACTATTCGTTTTCACTGTGTTCATTTTCTTTTCCTTTTTTTCTTTAGAAAGCTTATCAGTAACAGTCACCTGATTTAGATTCGACCCTATCAGGAGAGAACAGTCACACCAAGACGAGGTTTTTATTTTTATTCAGGCACAAGAGAAAAAGCAGTTACTGTACGCATGAACTACAAATGTCAACATGGCAGCAATGTCCTATTTACAGCATCCTTAGTAACTGCCTGATCAATGTCATAGTGGTTTAAATGAGCAACTAGTTTGTTATAGTTGTGGAAAAAAAAATATCATGCAGTAGGTACTAGAAACAAAAATTGCTTTTAAGTGTTTAAATCCAAATATGAATATAAATACAAAGGTTTGGAGTGGCAAACAGGTGCAGATGCAGATAGTGACATTGTGTTACACCGATAATATCATTCTCACCTAATATCTATATCTAGATTCATATACAGCATGAGCTATATATAAAAAAGGTTCAGTGCGCAACACCGCAAATAACTAACTAACAAGAGACTTGGAGATAAGACAGGTTAAAATGAATGGTTCGTGATCACTTTTTGTTCAGAGATCAAAAAGAAACTACAGCAATATACTGTAAATTCTCAAAAGATATGACATAATAAATAAATATGAAGTTATGATGTTGCTAAACACTAAATGCACCTTAATTATCTATTTGTTGTTTCTTATATTCCTTATCATCATCATCATCATCATCATGATCCCTGTTTGCCATCATGTCATCATTTCAAAATAGCAAAGCATTATTTTTTGCTTAACCTGTCATTTATCTCGATATTGTTACAGAATATGACTGATAATGACCTTCAAAAGTTCCCCAAACTACATGCCCCGTAAGTATTCCCTGTCCTTTTTTTTTTTTTTTTTTTACTGTCTTGGCGACCATGATTTTAATCCTATCGTTTTCAAAAGGTTATTAAAGGCCATGAATCCTACACGGCAGTTATAAAAAGTCAGACGATTCTGACAATGTCTGGTGCCTGTCGTGCTATCTTTGAAAGAATTAGATGTGGTTTATCAGTTAACATTATTCTAAAGCTAATTTCTTGAGCTTAATTTATCTTATCAATCTGCACTTTTACTGCAGAGTCATTTTGTTGCTGAGCAATCGGCATAAATCGAAGTACATTTCTCTGTTCTCTGTCTCGCTGCATGTACTGACAATAAGAGGAAGCCTTGCTCTACCATGATAGTGCAACAAACGTCGAAGGGCCGAGTCACGTGTTGTTCGGGACTCGTTTAACAGATATGAAATTGCTGAATGTGTACAATTTCAAGGAACAGAAAACTAGCCCAGACTATGCAAGTGTTGTCAAATGCTGCGAATAAACGAGAATGTTACTGACGATCACACTGGGATGAGAGTTGATATGTAGAGCATTATAAAAGCACACAGAGGAAAGGGGAACTGTTTCTCTTACCACATCCTGTCAAAACTCTGCCTTGTGCACCCACCCATTACACCCACTGCTAGATTAGCATGAAATATGATCTGCTTTTATGAGCGCTGTTGTAATGTTACTGATATAGAGTACTGTATATGTTAATTTTATTCATTATTGCTGTTGCCCATGTGATCAATCAATAAACATACAATCTACACTACAGAGGCAGAGACCAAAAATCGATGCTGTTGTTAATCATTGTTGAATAACTATATGTTTTATATTTTGTATCCAGACTCATCTCCAAAATCTCACGGGAAATCAACAAAAAAGAGGAGAAGAGAGGATTTTTCCAATTAAGGCAAGCAGTTACACATACAGTATATACTGCATAATGAATCTCTGCTGAATTATAGCTTTGAGAAATTTAATCATCTTTTGATATCTTTCTTTTTGATTCTTTTTTTTTTTATTTTTATTTTTTTAGAACCTCTGCACCCAAGTATCAAGAAGCAGGTAAACATTATTCACTCAAATTATTCACTGTTATTAGACCTATTTTAGTATTTTGAGAGCCAGAGAACAGCTTTTTTTAAAACAATATTTGTGCTTTCCTAAGCATTGCATGTATTTTTGCAAATTTAAAGCAATTGAAGTCTTCTCTTTAACTCTATTAAGTCACTTTTTTTTTTCAAATTCAGAATGTAGTTTTTGAGGTTTTATATGTGACTTTGCATGAAAGAAAATAAGGAGATTGGTTCACAGTGATGAGATTCTGAAACCGTTTCTAAGTACGGAACAAAAACAAAAACCTCTGTAATTATGGCGCCCTGTTACAGGAAAATAATCAACATATTAGTCTTTGATTTGCATTAGTCTTATCCAATAGCAAACTGACACCAAGTCATTAAATATAACTTATTTAATAAGGAAATACTACTTTACTTATAAAGTTACCTACAGTAGTAACCCAGTGTCAGGATCTATCCAATGACAGAAACTTCAAAGCACTGTTTTACAGTAAGTCGCTCTGGACAGGAGCGTCTGACAAAGCCTAAATGCAAATGCAAATGTAATAAGCGATACATCATGTTTTGCATTCGTTTATAGTTCAATTTAATGTGAGAAGATGTTCGCCAAAGAACCTAGTTCCTGTTGTCACTTATTTATAGCATCTACAAAGAGTTGTTTCCTCACTAGCCTCTACTTGTCTTTCTTGTGAAGTTAATACAATTAATACAACAACAAAGAAATGCATTTTTTCTTGCTTTGAGGTTTACTGCAAAACCACAAAGCCCCTCCTGAAGACTTTCCCACAGCCATTACAATGTGCAGACACTGACCAAATAGACCATCTAACTTTGAAACCATACATATAAAACATATATATATATGTTCAAAATCTTTTAAATTGAGCATTGAACATTGCGGTAGTAAAAAAAAAAAAAAGAAAGAAAAAAAAAGAACTGTACATTAGACACTTCTTGTAACTCTCATTCCATATAGGCATTAATATGGATTTAATATGCATCTCAAAGGTGTTGAGTGGAGTAGAGATCAGGGCTCTGTGCAGGACACCATGTCTCTATTGAGCTTCATTTTAGCTGTATGGGTGATATTGTCATGCTGGAACAGGTTTAGTTCCAGTAAGGGAAAGTTAAAGCATCCAAAAACATTCAAGACTGTAGTGTGCTTCAAAGCTTTCAAACTGTTTGGAGAAGAACCACATACTGATGTCATGTCCAGGTGTCCACAGACTTTTGGTCATGTATGGTATATGCTCTATTTATATTAAAATAGTTTTTCTAATAAGCTACTGACTACTACTACATTTGAGGACAGGTATGTCATCCATTAGGCTAATATTCCATTCAATTCAATTTTATTTGTATAGCGCTTTTAACAATAGTCTCTGTCGCAAAGCAGCTTTACAGAAGCAAAAGAAAATGAGGGAAATGTGTATGAAATGTGTAAGAAATTATGTATGACTTAAAATGATCAGACATCGGACTTTCGAAATTGATGGGAATGGAAGTCATATGTTATTAAATATAATATACCTTCTTCCAAAAAGGATAAATGAACAATGTCATATCATACATTTTGACAAACGTCCTATCAGGTCTCAAACATTCTGTTATAAAAGATTTATGCAATGCTTATGAAGGTGTTGTAAATACCTTCCGTAATTATAAAGCTGTGTTATAAAGCGACCTAAGGTAGGATTCAAGTAAAATGTTACAGATTCATGCTTAAAATGCACAAAAAGCTCGTTTAAAAGAGTAAAAGCTTATAATGGGCTTTTATTTTTATTGTTTTATCTGTCATTTTTCATTCCATAATGGATTGGTCACATCACACTTGCAATAAGTAAAATAGTTTCACCTCAAGAAGAAATGCTGTAATGAGTGAAAATGAGTTCTGTGCACACCAAGGTCCAACAAGCATCACTGTTACCATCATTTCAAAGGCAAAAAAAAAATCACTAATTTGTTAAAATTAACAAGATATAGTTAACTAAACATTAGCCTATTTTCTTTGTTGATACCAATTCAGACTAGCATCAATTCTGGCAGCTAGCTTAAATACAAATTCAAGCTAAAATGCAAATAAAATCTTGCTACTGGTAAATAGTAGTTATTTACAAATTCATTATCAATGTGCGTAATGTTAGTCATGCATATGACAAAGACCAGAGAAACTAAAAAGTCTAATTATAACATAATATGATACAGAATCTAACTAATAAAGGCTCATTTTCATATACAATGACATTAACTAAATACATTTGCTTTAAAAAAAAAGTTTTGATACCTAAAAGCGTTTACAAACTAGCAACCGTTTGACTTCCCTTAAGAATAAGAATTTTACGCATTATGTAAACCTAAGTATAATTTCTCAGTATGCTTTCTCACCCTAACAGCTGCAAGAGCTCAATAAGAAAAAGTCTTCAATCATGAACAGAGCTCGTGCGTTTCACATTACATGACACATGATTTTCTCTTTCCACTCTTACATTAGATTTGCCTGTGGAGGATCAAGGATGGGGCTCTGAAGAGTTTGTAAGTCCAGATCGAAACCTATTTGTCACCTGCTTTGATTATTTCAGTTACTTCCATATTTGACTGCTTAACACGAATTACTGTTGATGTAAAGGAAAGCGATGATGATTACGAGAGCCCGAATTCAAACGATGAAGGAGAAGGCAGTGGTGGAGATTACGAATCAGCAGCAGACGCTGGAGGGGACAGCGATAATGACTACGAGCCACCTCCGAGCGAGCCGTCCGATGACCTACAGCATCACCAAATCTGTGCTGCCAAGCATAGCAACAGCGAGTACATTGGTAAACAACACATAGCACTTCGGTCTTGCTCCTTTAGCTGCGGAGAACAGTTGATAGATTAGATGATAGATTTTCTCTTGCTGTGGGTCCAGCTGCAAGGATTGTATAAATGCCATTTTCTAATATATAGTTATTCCTTTTATCGCCCTAATAACTTACACGTGTATGGTAGACGCTCCATGTATGGAAAAAATAGACCATGTGGAACATATTTTGAAAGACGTTACATGGCATTTTCCCTGTCAATTTTAGGATTAGAATTCCTAATTAATATATGTCACTGTGATATGTTCTTAATGTTTCTTTTATGGAACTGTTAAACAGGATTAAACTTCCTTTCAGTAACAAAAAACAGGCTTGTTTTTAGCTTGTTCTGTAGCATGTGCTACTCAGGCACACCACCGTTTTGCAAATGATGTCATGAGTATACAAATGCAACATTTGTCACATGATTGCAACAGGATGGTCATTAGATGTCACTTGGGGACATGAGTTAAAGTCAAGTATAAAACTAAATAAGGAACTTTCCAGAACATTGAAAGGGTTTGTGATACCTGTGTCACCATGGGCTCTTATGAGCTATAAGTTTTCAGTCAACTTTGTATTTTTCTTGGTGCTTTTGCTGGTTTTTAAAATAGCGGAAGTGTCTAGTGTCGGTTATTGAAGTATAAAGTGTGAGTTCTGTTTTAAAAGTTTCATTTGTTCGTCTGACCCCCTGTTTTACATTTTTTTTTTCAATCTATTTTCAATCTCTCCTCATTTGTTAGCGTGGCAGAATAATTCAGGCTGACAACATTAATAGTTTCTGTCATGTTGCTCTAAAAAAAAAGCAGTTAAGCCGCTAACAAGCTAACTACATTTCACTGAAAAAGGTTCTGCTAGCTAGCTAGCTAGCTAAACCCATAAATAAACAATAAAGAAATTCCCAAACAAACACACATAATTAAATAATTAAAATATTATACTTACAATCAACCTGCAATAGTTAACAGTTTCAAATATAAAATTGCAAGTATTACAAGCTATTTAAAACAAGTACAAGTTGGTTTAGTGATCACTAGCGCAGCTCCAGGCACAGGCAAGTCTGACTGATTTGAATTCTTAGTCATTGCGAGGTTCTGCCATTTTACGGGGTCTCTTGTTTATAGATTCTTATGTACTAGATTTTTTAGTTCATGAAAAGCTGGTAGCATTGGTTTGGTGTGATACGAGAAATGAGGGGAAAACGCTGGTAATTCAAAAATACTCCAATTTGCATTGTTTATTATTGTCCTATAACAAGAAACTTCATTATGTTTTATTTATATGTTTTTTCATTTAGACCGGTCTTCAGTCAAAAGCCAGCCACCAGTGCCACCAGCACGGCCTGGGCCTGGACCTGGTCCTCCACTTCCTGCTATGAACCGCCCAAGTGTATGTATTATTATTATTATTACTATTATTATTCCTTTGGTTATCACTGTGGCCTCGTGCCACGAAGGTCGAAGGTTTGATTCCAACCTCGAGTCTGTGTGCGTCTCATGTGGTGGGTTTCCTCCGGGTACTGTGGTTTTCCTCCCACAGTACAAAGGCATGCAGATTAAGCTAACTGCCATTCCCAAATTGTTTGTATTGTGTGTGCCCTGCAATGGTTTTTCACCCTATCCAGAGTGTACCCGACTTCGTGCCCTAGGTTTAGTTGGGATAGGCTCCACGCGTCCATGACCCTGTATACAGAATAAGCATATTGAAGATGCAATAAATAATAATAATAATAATCTTTCACTTGCAGGTTGGTGGAGCATTCTCAAGAAAAGAACAGTCCCCTCAACGGACTCCGAGACCTCCACGTAAGAAAACACTATGTTATCCTGTTTGATTGTCAGAGGTTCTTATAGTTTTTCGTTCATTTATACTTTCGTTCATTTATCACTTATACTTATACTTGTTTTCATTTTTTTTTTCTCATAGCTCCTGATCGCAGTAAAAAACCAGGGACACTGGAAAGAGGAGCGAATAATAAAGGTAAATTATTTCATTATAGAGGTCAATTTTAAAGACAACTAAAAATGTTATGACCTGATCTGATTTCTCATAGAGGCATCATATCATGTCAGAAAAATCTTTTTTCTTTCACACCACGGTGTGTTTATGTTGCTAAGGTAATTTGTGCTTTACAAAAATGAGGGTGGCATGATGTTGTAGTGGATAGGAGTCCTAACAGGTCCTTGGTTTGATCCTGAGCACAGGTTATGAAATGTCATATATTCTCCCAATCTGGGTTTTGTCTAATAGCAATGTGATGCCTGACATGCAATCTATATTCCCAGGATATGTTTTGAACCCACTAGGACCCTAACCAGGCTAAAGTGGTTGTTGAAGGAAATAACTGACTAAATAGTCTCTTTAGTTTAATGGTATATTTAGTATCTCTAGTATTTATTTAGTATATTTTGTGTCTTGTACCTTTTACATGGATATAGCATGTAAGGGGAGTAGTAATGATAAAATTGTGTTAAGTAATGGTGATACTGACAGAAAACATCAAGTTTCACTGTTTGAACGTGAAGAAAAGCAGAACTTAAAACTATTTCTTGGCCTGAGGCTACAAAAATGGCTAGAGATCATATCAGCCTCATTATCACTTAACGCAACTTTTATTTAGAGGTTTTGTGTTTAGCAGTGAAGATTGACAACTATCTAATTTCTGTGTTCACAGGTGCCTCAAATGAGAGGGTAAGCGAACTGTATATTATTCTAAACACAGTTGGTTATAAGGTTGTTGTTTTTTTAGTAATAGAAAAGTCATAACATACTGATTTAGTCATTAGGATGGCTCAATACCTTTTAATAAAAATAAATAAAAATTTAAAAAAAGCTCCACCAAACGGTTGTGCTGACCGTTAAGGGAAGGTTGTGCAAGTCCTGTTTTTTTTTCTCACAGCTTTGATATGATTTTCACTTTTATTATTCATGTTGTCTCTTTTCTTTTCTTCCAATTAACAATGTCCCATGAAGAATGTCAAGCCGCCGATGAGGTACTGTCTTTTAAGGGTTTTAATCCATGACATTATAATCTCCATCTAGTGGTCCTTTTATGACCTAATTTACTGTTCCTGTTAGTACTTACGATCTTGCTGTTTGAAATATAATTCAATCTCAGAATAAAACAAAAGCCACTTCTGGTGACACATTTGACCGTAAGTGAGATTGCTTTAGGTGTATGCTGCTAATTTTGGCAACAAAGCATTATCACATTATATAATATATATATATATATATATATATATATATATATATATATATTTTTAAAGAATAAAAAATACATTGCTTGTGTTGTGTGTAATAAACCTGGATGCACTGCTAAATGAGAAAAGCTGATTTAACAATAGATAAGGTTAGAAATTAAAATGTCTGATCTGATCATTATTGGATAAGTGTTATCAGTCGCCAAATATGTTGCTGCTGCAAAGTCAAAGGGTTGATTGCAAAGCCTACACATGAGCAGTCTGTTTGCAACTAAACAGTCATGCTGCTGCAGTGACTCATTCAAAACCATAGTTTGCAGACATGTTTGGGCTTTCTGTTAATTAACCCCTATGAATTTATCACTGCATTTGTACACCTTATGACAGTCCCTTTCTGCAAGTGCAATTGCAATGCATAGTTTTAAAGGATGCATTGTATGTCTAGGTCGGGATGGTGGTGACGCTGGTGCTTTCTGTGTTCTTGCTTGTGGGTTTCGTCATGGTTTACCAGTTTCCCCATATCCCCCAAAAAACACTGAAAGTTGGGTTGTCTATGCTACAGTAAATGGCTTTTAGTTTCAATGTGTGTGTATGCTCACCAAGTATCAAAAAGCAATTGGAGAAAATGTATCTTGCCATTCTCAGTGGGAGCAATGGCAAGATCTTTCGCTCCTGTCAAGCCTTTGTAAGCATCCCTGAGCTCAAATGAAAAGTCAGATGGTGCTTTGCTCTGAGTGTATTGCCCTCCCTGCCCTGTGAGCTGCACAAGACGCAGTTCAAAGAAGAAAAAAAATGTGTTGGTTGGCTACACGTGATTTGGAGGAAGCACATAGTTGGTTACTGTTATATGAAAGGGGAAAGCTGGCTGGTGGGTGACTAAATTGGAGAGAAAATGTGACAATTTGCTCTATTCTTAAGTTCTGTCAACTTACCACACGTATAACCGATGTCTACTTGGTTTTACGTGTTTAGGGCTGAGCAGTTAATATATAGCGTCGTATTTATAGCAAGACTGGCAGAACACAACTTCAACTCATTAGCCAAGCAAAGACCTGTGCTTTCAGTAATAGGAAGTGCAATGAAAAGAAATTGGCTGTTACACCTTTTAATGTCAAAGGGTTGTCACTGCCATTCTGCCATTTAAACAGGAATGCTTTGGAACCTCCAATGGTCAAACCTCCCTTACCAGCTGGAGGGGTGCGGAGAAGTGCCTCCTCTGTGACTCCTGGTCAATCTTACAACAAGTACGTTAATCTCACATACGCTGAGTTCTTACTGATGTATGGGCTTTGCTTGCCAGTGCACTTCTGGAAGCAACTAAACTTACAATATATGGCTGAAAATATGTGGACGCCTGACCCTGACCCCAAAATGTGGGCTGTTACAACAAAGTTGGAAGCACACAATTGTATAGAATGTCTATGTATGCTGTCATATCACAATTTTCTTGGAACTGAGGTGTCCGAACCTGTTCCATGGTGACAATGCATCTGTGCCTAAAAGAAGCTCAATGAAGTTTATGTGTGCCAGGATTGAAATTGAAGAACTCGAGTGGAGAATGCTGACTCTCCTCTTCTAACATCAGTGCCCGATAATCACCTCAATAATGCTCTAGTGGTTGTATGGGTATATTTATTTTTAACAACCTCATAAGGGTGTCATGGTCAGTTGTCAGCATACTTTTGCCATATAGTGTTATAAATTTGGCTTTGTAAAAAAAAAAAAAGTCTAGAGTTAAAGTACACAATGTTAGTCTTCCAAAGTCTTTCACTTATACAATTTGAACCAGTGGTCTTCAACCTTTTCCTGGATGATCTCTTTGCCCTGCACATTTCAGTGTCTTCCCAGCTCTACCACACCTACGATCCTACAATCATAAGAGGCTGATTAATGAATTACCTGCTTAGTTAAATGAGGTGTGCTGTATGGACAGGGCTAATTCGTCCTCCAGGACCGGAGTCGAGGAACACTGGGATAAACCATATACTGTACACTGTAAACCCTAATGCTCAAAGTAATTAAACATATTGAGTACTGCTGACTTAAATGATTACAATTAGTTCAAATGAATACACATTGATGAGTATTTAGAACTCTTTGGTATTTATGAGTTTGTAGAAATGACACTTTTCAAATTAGCTGAACAATTTACTTACAATTTTAAGCAACTGTAAGTACTTAAGTAACAGTAAATATCACTTTAAAGTTCCACCAACTTAAAGTCTGATGTCATCAGGGCAATAGGGCGCTGGTGGCTCAGTGGTAGGTGTTTCGTCTGCCATGTGAAAGGCCCGGGTTCGAGCTGGGGGCAGCCGAAAGGCCAACGACAATTTATTTACTTTGCAACAAATGAAAAAAATTATAATTGCTATTAAACAGTATGACTTAGCCTACTCAATAATGCAAGTAAAGAACGGTTAATATGAATGAATACAAACTCAAAAACTGATAGTTCTTTTTACTTAAAATTGGAAACATCATTACTTAAAAATTTTGATATAACTCATTACCTCGGATTTTTTGAGTTTTGCGAACTTATTCGGGTTTACAGTGTAGAAATCAGAAGAGCTTAATTAAGTTTGCCAATATCTGATTCTTCTATTGACAGACATACACCTGATCCTAGAAATGAGGTATATTTTCTTTTATTTCAAAATCCATGCAAACATTTGCACAAAACAGTGCATTATAAACGTTGTTGTAAAGTAATAGTGTATTTCAAATGTTGCTAGATTCAATTGCTCACAAGCTTATTAAACCATTTTTGCAACTGGTATGTCATTTTACATGTTATTCCCCCATTCATTTGGAGAGGAAGTTTCTTAAATGGAATTCATTGACCAGTCAAGTTGAACATCAGCATGGTGTTTTTTGCTGGCTCAGTCGCTGTAAAACTCTGTTTTTTTCATCCCAGGTTTAAGACGTTTTGTCTGGCCTTATGATAAACTCTTATGTTATGTCTTGTTCTTATCTAGCAGCATCTATACCAATCTTTTACCATGTCTTTTTCTATTATATTTATTTCTCATAAACAGAGCTTAGATGATGGTAAGTGTGTCTTTTAAATTACTTATATTGCACATATGATTTGATAATTTTATATTCTTCTTCTTATTTATTGATTATTATATTTAAGAATAATATTGGATACATTTCAAGTACTATTTGACAATAGCATGGACTCTTTCCTGCTTGGTCTCAAAGGTGCCAGATCCAGCTTCACCTTTCCTCACTCCAAACATGCTAGAAATCCATCGCCAAGACCACACGGACTTGGAGGTCTACCTGACAAGTAAATTTCTCCTTTGGAACAATAACCTTCATATCAAAGCTAATGCAACAAGTTCAACAAAGTAATATTAAATGAAATAATAATTCTGAAAGTAAATTGTATAACAATCATGGTACTAATTAAAGCTAAGGTGGAACTGGTTCTTCCTACAAATTACACCTTACTTCACTCTAAAGGTAGCTCTTTTTTTTTTTTTTTTTTTTACCACTGTCACGTCAAATCTCCAGGGTTGAGTTCAAATCTTTTTTTGAAATTAGCATGTTCTCCCTGTGGTTGTTGGGTTTCCTCCAGGTAATCCAGCCCCCCCCAGAGAAATGCCCTGTAGGCTGATTATTCTTTCCAAATTGCTCATAGTGAGTGATTGTGTGTTTTTATGTTGCAAGAAGGTTGGGGTCATCAACCATATAACTTCCCCTTAGAGGAATGACCACTGGCATGAAGTCATATGTCACTGAAGCAAACCATCATTCACAAAGATGGCTTGTGTTGCTGGATGGAAAACGCTACAACTTTTTTTTTTCATCAGTGTAAAACATATGCATGTAAATCCCTTACACTCATATAGTGACTCAGACAATCCCATCACTGTTCATCATCAATAACATAATTGCTTTTCATACAAACAAATGTATTTGTCTACTGTAGGCAGGATTTTTTTCCTCACACATTTTCATTCATTCAGTAAAGCTGCTTTGTGACATGACCATTGTTAAAAGCTCTATATAAATAAAACTGAATGTTTTTTTGTTTTTTTTTGCTACATTTTTAATACCCTAGTGGCGCATCTCTAGTGGTGCCACCTAGAAGAAGAATTATAAGTTTATATTAGTGCACTTGTTCTAATATGTTCCTGTTTCAATAGGCATCACAGGCATCACACTATGACACTGTTTATTATTTTCCTTTTACATCACACATTGTGTTTATTTCTTATGTATATATATATATATATATATATATATATATATATATATATATATATATTTTTTTTTTTTTTTTTTTAATTAAGTGATTTTTTTTTTTTACAGTATTAATCTGACTGCATCTCTTCCTTCAAGACTGCATGATGGTATGTACCATCAAATTCTATCAAATCATGACTTCTACCAAATAAACCAGTTAACTGAGTAATAATCTGGGAAAATTTTACTAAATGACAGGATCGAAAGGGCCGAGAAATCCACCACAACCAAAGAGGCCTAATGAGTTAGATCAGGTGAGTTTTAAACTTCTGGTTATATGACGTATTCAGCAGGTGGCGCCTTTTCACCAGAGTTGAAATATACAGAAGTTTTAGTATTTCAGGCCCTTAATAAGGCATGTACTATTCTAACCATAATGTCAGCTATTTTTATATTAAAGTATTATGATAGAGCTAAAAGGGACACACTTATGTCCTGAGACACACTGGTTCGTAAGTTGTATCACTTGTATTTTTGTTTTTGTTTATTAGCACCTAATAACTATGGAATTTTGTCAATGCCTGTAAACAGGAATACGTTTAGGAAATGGGTAATAGAAAACATTCCTCATAGGAGGATTCGTCAAGGATAAGTACACAATGTAGTTTGGGCAAAATGTGACGTATTCAAATGAGGACAGTGGCGTCTCATAGGGGTACCTAAATACTCTTGTTTCGATTGTCTCATTTTGAAGTATAAACTGTTGTTGGAAAAACATCACCAGGTCTTTTTCCAATGGGTTTATCCAGTCTGAGTGAGTCTGTACTGACTGTAGTCTCAGATTCCCGATCTTGGCTTTTCCATGATGTGTGTCTGATCATAGTCTAACTCTTTTGTTAGCTTTTAACTATAGCCCTGGAATTGACTAGATTTTATCGATCACTCAACTGTTTCTCAGTTTCATGAAGTCCCGGCATTGTAGCTGTGCTTAATACACTTGTGTCCAGTAGTACACAAACGCTACGATAGGACCAATACTCATAACTAGTTCACCAGTTTTACAGTAGTTCCTAAACAATAATGGATGGGAGATATAGGATATAGCTGATCATATGTACTGGTACGCATGTTATTAGGTAAACCTAGAAAATACCAAAAAAGATTATTTTTCTGCTGTTCTATAGGGTATGGACAGTGCATGGTATGTGGGACAAGTTACACGTGGTCAGGCAGAAGGCAATCTGAGACATGTAAACAGGGTGAGTCCTTTTTCTATAACATTGATCCGGCTTCCTCTATAAACCTATAAGTACCCCCAAACAATCTGGTAAGCTCTTGATATTTTCTTTTATATTACATCTACCCTGTATTAGGACGGAACATTCTTGGTACGGGACAGCTCGAAAGGGTCGGCTACCCAGCCTTACACACTCATGGTTCTTTACCAGAACAAAGTCTTCAACATTCAGATACGCAAATCACGGGAAGGCTTCCTGCTTGGTACTGGCCTTAAATCTTCAGAGGTATTCCTGCACTTGCTTTATGTAGAGTTAGTCATTAAGTACAACTTTATTCATTATTATTATTATTATTATTATTATTATTATTATTTACACTGCATACATAGAAAAAAAAATCAAATGGAATTGTGTTTAAAATTCTTTAACAGGTCTTTTCAACTGTCAGTGAAATTATCAACCAATATAGGCAGATGCCACTGCTGCTTATTGATGCTAAAAACCGTGGAACAGGTCAACAAAACCAGTGTGCTCTGCTTCATCCTGCTGGATTTTGACTCTAAAGGACAGCATAACAGAGGGGCCAGTTTGATCACACTTGATAGGGGGAGATAATGCATGTTTCTTAATTTTTTTTTTTTGTTTTGCTGTCACAGGATATACATCTACACTATATGGACAAAAGTACTGTATTTTGCCAAACCTGCAATGACATTGTATCCAAACACATATACTTCAATATGGATTCTTCATATACTCTTGCATCTATAACAGCTTCCACTATTCTTGGAAGGCTGTCTACACGGTTTTGGAGTGTTTCTGTGCCCATTCATTCTGTAGAGCATTCAGGTTCAGAAGTCAGGCAGTGATGTTGGACAAGAAGGCCTGGCTCGCAATCATCATTCCATGTCATCCCAAAAGTGCTCAATGGGGTTGAGGCCAAGGCTCTGTGCGGGCCAGTCAAGTTCTTTCACACCAAACTCATCAAACCATGTCTTTATAGTCCTTGCTTTGTGCACTGGGGCACAGTCCTGTTGGAATAGAAAAGTGTCTTCCCCAAAGGTGGAAACATAGCATTGTCCAAGATGTCTTGGTATGCTAAAGCATTAAGATTGCCCTTCACTGAGGATAAGGGGCATAAGTGAAACACCTCAATTCAATAATTACCAGGTTTGGCCAAATACTTTTGTCCATGTAATGTAGTCATGGGAATGTGTGTGCTGTTCTTTACAGCTTGATGAAAAAAAGTATACAGAGATATGTACTTTAAGATACAACTGGAGACTGGATGGGCACCAGAACAAGTAACCAAGTGCATATTGTCAGTCATGGGTTGAGATAAATCTATGAACTTATTTTCAGATTAATCTTCTTAAATATTTATGTATTTGCATATATAGTCGTAAAAAACCCGAAATGCTTGGATCTGTTAGAATTGTTTTTTTTTTTGTTTTTTGTTTTTTTGTTTTTTTGGCTTAAATAAAATTTTCTGCAACTCTAACTTTTCATGGTACACATAATTCGTATGTACGTAATAATACTCTGCTTGCACTGAGTTTGCATGATATTTCTGGCAAGCAAAAGAGTTCGGTTTTATTTCAATTCATATCTCGACAGTTAAAAAAACAACCTGCAGAAAAAAGGGGGGGAAAATCTATCAAACTGTCATCAGGGATTGGGCGCGTGAGCTGCACAAAGGGATTCAGTTACGAGTGATTTGTTAAACGTGTCAGGATAATAAAATGCCAATGCCCTAATGCGAATTGCGCCGCGACACTGTGTGCTTTGATTCGTTTCTGTGTGCACGGGGATAGAGCATGCAAATAATAATAATAATAATAATAATAATAATAATAATAATAATTAGTCAATTCTATTTATTAATTCTAAAAAATCTTTTTAAAAAAGAAACAATCCTGAAAGCATCCTAAATTATTATTACGACAGTATTGAGTCGGTAAATGCCCTGCTCGTTTTTATTCACTGTCTCTACTGGTGCACCAGGCTGCAGGTGCGCGCGGATGCCACGCGCTTTTCCTCGAGCAGGTGAATGGCGCGCGCTTCGCAGGGAGGGATAGCTGTGGGGGTGGGCGGGAGATGGAGAGGGGGCGGTGCGGTTTCAAAAAGGTACGGAGAGTTCCAGTGCGCGTGTGTGTACTGTACAAGGAAAAAATTTTGTTTAAAAACTATTTTCATTTTCAAAAACGAAATAGTTAAATATTTATTATTATTATTATTATTATTATTATTATTATTATTATTATTATTAATTCAAAGTCTTTAGATGGGGTTTTTGTATTTTGTTTTGTTAAAAAAAAAGTGACTTCCACTTCAGTATATGACTTCAATTTAATATTAAATCTTTAACCTTTATATATAATATACCTTTAATATAATATCTTTTACCTTAAAACTTAAAAAGTCCTTAAACTTTAATTTAGCTGCATTAATAATTGTCTATTTGTAAAATATTGATCATAATTGTCAACATTCAAGTCATCTGCTTTAAAATGTAAAAAAAAAAAAAAAGAAAAGAAAAGAAAAATTCCTTTAAATGTGTTTCTCAGAGACAATACGTTCATATTTAATGTGATCTGTTTATGAGGTAAACCAACATGTGACCCAACAATTTTCATCTGTGGCAACAATTCCTAATTCAAAGCAATTTCCAAGAACATGCTTCTAAGTTCCACTTACCATAGGTGTTTTTCCACCCTGCCTCTAATTTCATCAAAAACAAATTAGGTATGAGGTGTAAAAATGGCTAGCCAATCAGAGTAGAGAGGGTGTAGCCAAAGAGGTATAAATACTCCAGGTGATAGAGGTAGCAGTTTATGGTGCACTTGGCCGACTCAGCAGAAGGCAACGGACAGCACTAGCGTAAGCATGACATCATTTGTGCCACAAACCTTGTCACCCCAATTCCACACAATGGGCCAGGAATCCCAAGAGTACAGCTTGTACAACGAAAATTTCTACAGTCCTCCGCCTCTGCCGAGCCCGCAGCAAACTTTACCATCTGCCAGTGACTTGGGCGAATATGCCACTCCGGCCACCAACCCTTATTTGTGGTTTGGTAACCCAGGGCTGAATGCTGCATCCAACATCGGAGGAGGGCCGCAGCCCTACGGCATGCAGAGACCCTATCTCGGGGCAGGACCAATGCCAGGCACAGAAGGGGCCTTCAGCTGGTTCTCTTTGCCTTCTCAAGAAGACTTAATGAAGCTTGTCAGACCTCCGTATTCTTACTCAGCTCTAATAGCCATGGCAATAAACAGCGCCCCGAACAGAAGGCTTACACTCAGTCAAATCTATCAGTATGTAGCGGAGAACTTCCCTTTCTACAACAAGAGCAAGGCTGGCTGGCAGAACTCCATTCGTCACAATCTTTCACTTAACGATTGCTTCATGAAGGTGCCAAGGGATGATGATGACCCAGGTAAGAATTTCTTCCTTTTTCAGTCTTTTTTCACTTTAATTCTATTTGATTTTAACAAAAGTGTTGCAGTAATATGAAGTAATGTTTTTGATCATTTGTAATATTTGTGTGCAGGAAAGGGCAACTACTGGACGCTCGACCCGAACTGTGAGAAAATGTTTGATAACGGTAACTTCCGTCGCAAGAGAAAGAGAAAATCAGATTCCTTGCCTGAAGAAGAGGCAAAAGGCTACACAGAAACAGACTCTACTGCATCCAGCCCAAAAGACCAGAACAACACCAGTCACGAATCCGAGAGAGGATCCTCTCCAGTTTCAGCAGGCACAGCTCCCTGCCTTAATGGCTTCTTGTCTCAGATGAATGAAATGGTCTCAGGCTCAAGTAGCATGCGAGAGGGTGCGCTGATCCGCTCTTTGCCACTGGGTGTGTCTTTGGACACTCAAAGCGTCTCTCCGAACGGTAGTTTTGGCTCTTACTCATCGAATGCTGCTGTATCACAATGGGAGACGCAGATTCCTCCACCGCCTCAATCAAGCATCTCCTCCTCACCCTCTCACTATACAGCCAGCTACAGTGACTCAATCCTTAGTCAGTTCAATAACAATCCGTACTCAGGCCTGGACTCTAATACCATGGTGTATCCACGGCAAGGCACAGACGTGTAGAGGAATCAAAGTGTGTTTTCCACCTAAATTTCCACAGTGATGTCGGAGGTCAAGCAGACACTAAGAAACTCACTCGCCCTGCCCAAATCACCTCACTTTGTGAATGCTCACACACACTGCTGTCATCCCCAACTGCTGATAGCGTCTCATTTCAGGCTATGGCTAAGTATTTGTAATGTGCTGATGAGGCTTAATGTTGTTGTATATGAAGTCTAATGTCTGAACTGAACGATTATGTTGTAGTACATAATTCACTGCACTGACTTTAATGTATTTGTGTTGTTGTTGTTGTTGTTGTTGTTGTTTTTTAATATTATTTCTTACTTTAATATATGTTTGTGTGCGTACATGTATCTGTGCAGAAATAAACCAAAATCAAACTGGCATTCTTTTGTATATGCCTATTTGTATAAAACAATTCAACAAGCTTAAATGCAACATTACAATAGAGATTGCTTTGGAATATGACATATTGCAACAATGTGAAATATAATAATAATAATAATAACATACACAAAAAAATGCAAATAAAAAATGAATTATATGTCACTCCTGGTGACAGACTGATGATATTTGTTATTTTAGTTACTGATCCATGTTGGAACGGGTGTGGGGGTATGCGAAGGGGATAGCCAAAGGGTCCGTTGAACAACAAACTCTAAAAGAAAAGGGAAAAATACTGGTTTGACAGCAAGGGGAAAAAAAAGATAAATGATGCAAAACTTGTTTCTCTAGCTTTCAAGGTGCAGTCCCCCCCATTTACAACAACTTCTTAGGTTAAAACACGAGAACCCCCCCCCAAAAAAAAAAAAGGATACAAGAATTTTTTTTAATTATTAAAATTTATTAATAATAAACATAATCTGTAGTCTTCATATCTACTTAAAGGTGTGAAGGAAATAATGTAGTTCAGCTCATACAATTAAACAAAGATGCTGTAATTAGCTTGATAAGATCAAGGCAACATTTTGTTTCGCCAGCTATATCAGGAAACAAGTTCAACATTTCACCTGAAGCAAATAAGGATTTGAACAGAACGTTTTTTTCTGTTCATGACGCCTAATTATAAAAAAAATAATAATAATAACAATTGCAACAATGGGCTCTTTGTGTTTGTAGTAAGGATTCGCCCGTGGTGAAAAATTCCTACAGACAAAATCCTTTTGGAAATTGGTTCAATTCAATTGATGAAATCAATTGGCTAACTTTTCCCCAGTGTTGGAATCAGCATTTAAACGCTCTCCATCTGGCAATGCAGGCCACAGCAGCCACCGATCCTCACGTCTTTCCTTGATGAAAACAGGGATATTAATAATTTAAAAAAGAAAACCTCCTTCTCTGTTACTAGACTCATCAAATTGATTTGTACATTTTAGTTTAAAACCACAAAATGTAAGAGTTTATTATAATTCTAACTGCAGTGAATAGGCAATCGTTCGTAGAGATCAACCTGTGACATCTTCAGACAAAAACAATCAGTTATCACTTTCGCAGATCATTAGTTAGGTTTCCTAAATCCTAAAAAGATTGAACTTAAAAGCCTACTCATACAAACAATACAACATGTGCATTCTTCAGACAGTAAAAGTTTCAATTGTCCTTTTGTGTAAAACCTTTAATTTGCAAGAAACAAATTAGTGTTTCCTTATCAAAGGATAGTCCAGGTATACCCAAGTGCCCCAAGGAAAGAACCATTGAGACTCTCTTATCTTTCTAAGCATGCAAAGTTTTTTTTTTAAAGAATGAAAGAAAAAGCTGTTTAATTGTGGTAGACACAAACAGTCTAATATTTGTTTACTTCTACTGAATTTTTTTTATTTTATTTTTTATAAATTATGATTTCCTAAACTTGTAATCTGTAGTTCAGTTTCAGTAGTACATGTGAAGATATGCAGTTTAGCATCTTTTAGTCTTTGGAACACATTTACATAAAAAAAAAAAAAAAACAGTTTTAGTTTCATTACAGACTCTCCCTTAACTCCTTAATTAGTGTTATTTTTGCCGCAATAACTGAAATTTTTACTTACCCAAAAATTCCAAAGATACATGTGAGAGTTAGACTTGTCATGAGAGGGAAAAAAAACACTTTGGCACCAAGACAAACAGTTAATAATCCATCAATCAAAAGATCCATTAAGGAGAAACGTGAATATGAATGCAAATTATTTAAGCTGTCTGGCTTTATAGAAAGCTTTTAGATCATTAACACAAGTCCAGATCTTTATGACATCAGTATCTTAATAAACACCCTATATATGTTTTCATTACATGTTTTCATTCACTGTCTAACTCCATGGTCATTCCTGATTTACACTGTAAAGCCTTCATAACAGCTCTAATCTTAGATGCTGTTTGTTAATTGGTGATTTTTGAGGCTGATAACTCTAAATTAACTTCTCCTCTGCAGCAGAGGTAAAGTTTTGGTCTTGTCTTCCTGGGATGGTGTACATGAGAGCCATCCTTTCATCATGGTACTTGAAGGGTTTTTTCAAATGCGCTTGACAATACTGTTCTTGCAAAAACTGTTCCAGGATGGCTGACCTACGTGTCTTTAAATAACTCCTGACTGTTGTTGTTGTTGTTGTTGTTACATAATTACCAAATTCCATATGTGGTATTTTATAGTTCTGAAATTTGAAAATAGAAAATATATCACTAAACAAAAAAATTAATAAATGAAAAAATGGCAACAACAAAAAAAGAAATTTGCAAGTGATTCCAAACTTTGGTATACCTCATCTGGGTAATTATGTCCCATAGTAGTCCTGTGTGTTCTCAATGGGAGTTAAAGGTGGTGCATCGTCACCTCCAGCCTTTGGCACTTCTGCCGCACACATTCTTGACCTCCTTCCTCCATGTACTGTTTACTTCCAAAACATAGTCATTTACTATCTGCACACAATAAATTACCTATCAGACTTATGCAACTGTTTGGATGTAAGCATTTCTACCTGATGATTACCGATGTTGTGTCTGTCTACTTCATGCCCTCGTCTCAGCGGAGGAGTCAAGTGCTTTCTGATTAATAATTGGTTTGACAAGTAAATGTAGTGTATCTCTGGATGCTGAAAAAAAAATGGTAAAAAAAAGTTAAGTATCAGTTTGCAATGATCTGATAGCAGTACCATGTGCCGGTCATACGGACAGCCACACACAGCTTCAGCCACCCTTTCAGCACAACCCAACCCAGCCCTTTTACCACATGCTCTCACTTTTATCTTTATTGATACAACAACTTTAATCCTGTCTGAACTAGCAGTGCTGAGTTTGTCTAATTGGGATTTGTGAACTGTGACGAGCTGCCTCTAGTCCAACAACAGTGTAAGTGTGCTTGGTATTTACTGACACATGCCACATCAAGAGGCCAGCGTTGTTTGTAAACACGGCGTACGATAGGGGGAAGAGATAGTAAGCTCGATTAAAGATGCCCTGCAGCTCCATCAAGTGCAGGTGTGGGGAAAAACTGGTTGCATCCAAAAGAGCAGATGTTCATGGGGGAACTCAGGACCTGACACAGAAAATACAGGCAGGGAGATCCAAAAGGGGCAAAGGGTGCAAGAGGATTCGGTTATGAACAGTTCCATCTCATAACTGCCAAACATGTGTTGTTTGCATATAGATTAACAATCGGTATATGTTGCTCTACTGTAATAAGTCAGATTTTATTTTTTCGACTTTCTATCAGGAATGTTTGGTCGGTACCTGAGTATCAGTTTTGTCAGAAAAGCGAAGTAATGCATGATCAGATAAACACACAATCATACAACGATACTTTCATACACACGTTTGTTTTTATTTATTTGCTTTAATATTTCACTGAAAACACAGAATCGATGTTCCTTGTATAGCCAAAGAACTAAAATATTAAACCTGATGCAAGCATTAAGTCATATTTAATGCTTATTTATTTTTACACCCGATTGTTAGTATTTCTATACATATTTGTAGGAAAAATACAAGCAGATGGCACTGTGGGTAGTGGTTAGTTCTGCGCCTTCCACCTTCAGGGTCGAGGGTTCGATTCCCTTCATCTGCATTCTGTTCCGATGTTTACCCGTGTGTTTTCTTAAAAAAGTCAAAGATTAGGTGAGTTGGCATTCCCGAATTTCCTGTAGTGTGTGTGTATCCTGATGGATTGCCACCCTGTCCAGAGTGTACCCTACCTCATGCCCAAATTCTCTTAGCACAGGCTCCCGGAGCCCCATGAAGATGAGATAAAGAAATTGAAATAAACTATAAATAAAAACCAGTTTTAGAGTTTTATATAACACACACCAGACTCCTGATTAATTAGAAATTAGAAATTTGTCATTCAGTTGGTTTTTATTGATTGATTTCAAATTTTAATTGATTAATAAAAGATGAATTACTCACCAAACATAGAATAGATATAATGTTTAGAATAAATGAGCAATGTTGTAAAAAATTGTACAGTTAAGATCATAACAGATTAAAGGAGTGTGCAAAGCAAAGCTAGTGGTATCATTAAGGATTCGTCTCACCCTCTGTTTGAACTGTTGCCATCAGACAGATGGTACAGAGCAATCAAAACCAGAACAAATAGATTGAAGAACAGTTTTTACCCCAGAGCATTACAAACGTTAAATGCGTTAAATCAGTGAGATTCTTTTCTGCAAAATGCAATATGTGTCATTCTCTGTGCAGTCGGGGTAGCTTTTTGTGTAATTATGCATGTTTCTTGCATAATTCGTGTAAAGTGTATAAAATGTGTAAAGTGTATCTCATGTAATATGTGTAACGCACCTAATTTTGTTTAACACGCCACATGTTCCAACGACAATAAAGATATACTGCTTTATTCTATTCTATTAATGTGCTACTCGCCTGATCATGATGTTTGAACTGATGCACAGGCTTGACATAATATTTATTTAATTAAATCATATAATAAGTCCCTGTAGGCCTAGGGTATTCCCGTTTCTGAACTGTTACTGTACGTAATTTTCTTCTCTTGCGTGCTAGACCATCTACTCACCATATTGCACAATATCGCACAAAATGTCTCACCACCATGTCTCACAAAAGATTCACCACCACCTTTCACAATTATGCACACCGATCAGCCATTATAATGCAAAACATTCTGCCCATTATTGGAAGATCCTTATTGTATAGGTTCCCCTTATGCTGTCGGGGCAGCTCTGGCCCCTCAGGGCACGACTGCACAATACTTCTGCGGGTGTGCTGTGGTGTCTGGCACCAGAACGTTGGCAGTGGATCCTTTGGGTGCTGTGGGATGTGGGGCGGGGCCTCCATGGATAGGACTTGTTTGTCCGGAACATCCCACGGGAAGATCGATTGATTTGGGATTTGGGGAGTTTGGAAGTCGAGTCGGTAGCCTTGGGCTCTTTCTGTTTACTGTTTAATGTCTGTTACTCTCTGATACCGTGTTAATCAGTACTGTAGGACTGAAATTTCCTTTGGGATTAATAAAGATCTATGTTATATCATGAAATACTGTTCTTGTAGCAACCTATGTTCATTTTATATAAACTGGGTTTAAGATTATTATAACTCTTAAAATGTATGACTTTTGATGATTGCCAAATCAGAAATGATACGAAAAAAGGGCAATTAGCCACCAATCTGTCTGTCTATGTGGAGATTGGTAGAATTGCTAAACTAATACAGAAATAACATGTATAATAAAAGTTCAATAGTTCAGAAGTAGGTGAAAGTTCGATAATACGTTTATTAGGTTACTACAACGTACAGACCAGTGGGTATCCCCCCAATAAGTGTGCTCCTGCCCCAGCCTGCCTCTCATTCGTACCTTACACAGCAGACCCCTATAACTCTTCTCCAGCCCGTATCTTTTGTTACCTGTCCCACGGGTTTGACTTGAGATAGCAGAGTAAATAAAGACACATAAACACACACTTCAGAACATCACCAAGGTCACAGTACCATGAAACCCCAGTTTCCATGAATATTATCATCTGTAAAGAAGATTACAATGGATGTAAGTCACAGGTAAAAGAGAGAGAGAGAGAGAGAGGGGAAAAAAACTACAGTGATATCTTAGAGATAAAGATCACTGATATTCTCAGTGATGCTTGCACTGGGTCATATTATAACTGTCTAGATATTTATAACTGTCTGAGATCTGTGAGATTAGAGGGTTGTGTTGGAATAATGTTTATTCTTTATAAATGATTTAGAATTCTGAACACAAGTGGTACATTTGTATAAAATCCTTTCGCACTGTGTACGTGTGAGCATGTGTGTGAGTGTGTGTGTGTGTGTGTGTGTGTGTGTGTGTGTGTGTGTGTGTGTAATTACATTGTGGTTACAAGGAATAATAATACAATGCAGTAGAAGCAAGAAGTCTAATGGTCTCTAAAAGCTTATAAAACAAACAATCAATCAGTCTGCACATGTGGATACGCAGTATGAATACGATTTGTGCCTGAAATGAAAAGGGCAGCAAAGTTTAACTGAAAGTGCTGCTAAAATAGAAATGAAAGCACATCAAACTGTGTTACAACACTGGCTTCCAGAAATCATTTACATATGCTGATGACATGCAATGTGCTTGGCCATGGTCTTCAGTTAAAGCCTGCAGCTGTATGGAGCAGGGAACATGGAGCAGGGGGGAGGTGACTACTGCTTATTGTGGAGAAAACCATAAAGGCGCTCTCCATCATCCCTCAAAAAGAAGCCCAGATTCCCCCACATAGCCCCTGCGTGACCTTTTTATCCTGGCAGTTAACTGCCTCTTAGTGGACTCTCAAATCCAGAAAATTGTCGTACGAATCCGGGTAAAGATTAACACCATGGCTAATTATTAAGAGTCTTCGTTCGGATAGCCATGTTAAAGTAGCTTATCAATCCATAATTCTCATGAAACTATGACGAACTTCATATCAGCTATTCAGCTGCTTTCCTGAATTGGTATGACAGAGCAGGCGTAACACTGAAATGTGAAACTCTCCTGAAAGTCATTTAAGACTTTAAAACTTCTCCAAGTATCACAATATCAGCATATAATCAGTTTCAGTGCCACATGAATACCAGCATAAGGTGAATTGAAAAGATTCAAACATTCAACACGGTGACCGAGGGCCTTTTAGAGAGAGAGAGAGAGAGAGAGAGAGAGAGAGAGAGATGCCTTTGTCAAATGGGTGTTTAAAACCAGTAGTTTATCAGTTAAGAGCTTTCCCTCCGTTAGAACAACAATAGATGGCTGCGCTGATCTCTGGTCGAGTGTACTGTTTCAGCGCAGACGTGAGCTGACAGGAGTTTATGATCTGCAAAGCTGTCAAAGTCAGGCGACAAGCCCCCACAAGCCTCCAGTTAAAGGAGAACACGTTGCCCCAAGGCTGTCCTGCAGACACTCGCAAAACTTTTTTTTTCTTTCTTTTTTTACGCACACACACACACACAGACACTGACATTCTCACACACACTTTTAAATTGTCAGTCTTATGCAAATAAAGGTCAACCAGTAGTCTAAGTTTGACATCGACTTTTACATTTACGTAGTCAACTGTCAGAACTGTTGTCTTCTCACAGAACATCCTTATCATGATTGAGCAGCCTCACTCTGGCCTGAGCTCCAATCAGCAGCGCAGAAGTTGTTCCGTTGGCTGGAGGAAACGCAGCGCTGCATCTGTCCTCGTGTCCCGGAGGAGTGATTGAGGGTTTGCTGGCACTCGGAAGACTTTCAGAAATGATTAAAATCAATAAATCTCTTTCTACACCTGCTTTATCACCTGCACCTGGTTGCTACATGCAGTGCACCAGATAAGGGGGGGAAGAGAAAGTGAATTATGCATATCACGAGAACGTGGGTGGGGGATTTAACCCGGTACACCATGATTCATTCGTGGTTTGGGAAGGATAAATAATCATTTCTTTCTTCCTTTTAAGCACAAGATCCCTCATGGAACAACTGGAACGTTGTGTTTAGGGTGAATCATGAGTTCCTGTTGAGCCGAACAGCGCAGAGAGCGGCTTTCACTCGGTAAATCTGGCAGACTATTGTGAAAATGATGGGTGCGAAGTTTGGAGCCAAACTCGAGGGAGCGGCGGTACGCGGCGAGGCTGTCGCGGTGGCGCGTGCTAAAGCCAGCGAGACGAGGACAGGCGGCAGGTGCTCTGTTGACACAATAAACACTCACAAGGACGGTGCCAAACTCCAAATAAGACATCCCAACTTCCAAGAAGTGCTGTAGCCAGTCCCGGGTACAGAAGAGGAAGTGTAATTATGCACGCACACCATCAACTGCATGATTCAAGTGCTTTGCCTGCATCCTCCGTGCTTTTCCGTCTTGCACAACCAGCCGGGGACGTTAAGCAGGTCAAGAGAGCAATGGAAAGAAAGAAAGAAAGAAAGAAAGAAAGAAGGAAAATATTAAATAGGCAAACGAAAGGGAAAAAAAAGTCAGAGCCGAGAGGGATTGTATATAAGTATATAAGTATGCTTTTGCTGAGTGATTTACAACACTCTTGGTCATTTGAGGCTTGTCACACATGAGCAACCATGTACAAGCAACAGGCGTTATTTATGATGTGGCAAAGAGAACAGTTGGAGCATTTGCACAAAACAAGAAAACCGAATATCACACGAGAAAAGAATGTATGACAATCCCGTGGACACATGTACTAGATGCTATCATCATCCAAAATTGACTTACGTCTGACATGTAAGCATTTAGGTGAAGGCAAAGCGACTGGCTCGAGGGCACAAAAGTGAACAGCACCGTAAAGTTCTACATTTATACAAATGAACAAGTTGTGACTAAAGGTACAAAAGACATATCCATAAGATATTTTTAAAAGCATGGTTTGATACCAATTTCATTAACGGAACATTCCGGGGGGGGGACTTGGCATAGCACGACCGACCAGTTCTTGTCACCTAGAAACCCTTCTCTGCCCGCATTCAACAATGACGAAGCATAACACTGTGTTCACCAAAAATACCACCTCTGAAGTTTAGTAAACTGCTAACGCTATGGGTGCTCTCTATGTCATTGTGCCCCTGGACAAAACTGACCCCGGTGTGTGAGTGTGTGTAATGTTGAGAGTAAACAGAGCAGCACAGGACTGTCCATGTGCCGGATACAGTCCGTCCTCGTGATCTCCGCTCCTCATAAAGGTGACCTCTGCTTGATGTTACAGGGTCCACGAAAAAGCAAAGCGGTCTGGTTTCGAGCAAATGAGCACCACGTGACACTCCGCCGGGAAGACGGTCCATTCAGGCGAGGCGAGGCTCGGTTTGGTTCTTGACCAGACGGAACTGACCGCGACGTGATGCAGACTGTAGTGGAATCCAGGAGAAGTGAACATCCACACGGTGCATTCCTCACCTGTAATCCACTGTGAGCACATAGAGGATTTAAAACAAGACCCGATCCTGCACGATCCGGTGTCAGTGTCTCGTCCAGGCCAAACTTGTTTAAGTCCAAAAGAAAAAGAAAGAAAAAACAATCAAAGATGAGGAAATCCTCATGATGAGCTGATGTGTTGCTCTCAGGATTCAAAGTGTGTGAAGGACTGACAGACTGAGGACTCCTGTCTTGTGCTTATATACATGATTTGGGTAAAATAAATGCTAAAACACAACAAACATCATGAGACCGAGACCATTAATGACTATTTCAGCACGAACTATTTAAGATGTCAACAGAGAACAACAAAGCGCCAGCGCTGAGAAAACTGGGGTCTGTTTATCAGTTTCAACAGCTAACACAGATTGTTTCTGCACCAAACACAGTGATTCTGTCATATTCATACTCGCTGTCATCATCGCCGTGATTAGATGTGCAACGGGGGTATCAGAGCAGAGGACTGGATCATGTTGGAGATCAAACTTCTGAAATTTTTTTTTTTGCTCGTAAAGCAAAAAAAAAAAAAAAGAGAGCAAAAGTGAGAAATGGCGATGATGACTGACACGAGCTGGTTTTTGCCTACTGACACGATGCTGCCATCATGTGGACTAAAACACCAACACGCCTCAGTCTTGACACAGCAGAGGGGGTTAAAGTGCCACATTTTTGAGTGCAGGACCTTGGATCCTAAACCTACTGGTCTGTAATCCAGAACCCATGAATTTAGTCAATTGACCCCTGTGCTATGGTGCTGTTCCGCTCTGCTGACTACACTCACCCTAGACGGGACTTGAACCCACAATGCCCACAATGATGTATCCATTAGGCGGATGCAGGCCAAATAACTATAACTGTTGTGACACACACACATGTATTGAATAAGGCACTGTATACACAATACAAATTATTCAACTTTAATGAATGCTATCAATACAACACTGCCCAAATATTCCCACACTCCAATATTTCTTTGTATTGCCTTTAACTTGATTACAGTATGCATTTGCCTGGCATTGTTTCACTGACCTTATCCAACAAAACTTTATTTCCATCAAGAGTTGCATTATTTTTGGATTGATGATGGGCGAATTGAACCACTTCATGTTTTCTTCAGCACATCCCAATGACTTTTAATAAGGTTAAGGTCAGGACTCCTATTCACTCACTCATCGTCTATACTCCTTGATCCTGTATACAGTGTCGTAGGGGGCCTGAGGTCTTTCCCAGGAGATTTAGAGCAATCCATCGTAGGGCACACACATACACACACACACACTCTCGCACTATGGGCAATTAGCCTAATCTGCATGTCTATGGACTGTAGGAGGAAACCAAAGTACCCAGAGGAAACCCACCAAGTACGAGGAGAACATACGAACTCCATGAACACAGAGGCAGAAATTGAACCTGGCCAGGAATTGAACCCAGGCCCTGGAGTTGCAAGGTGTTAACCACTAAGCCACCGTGTTGCGTCAAGACTCTATGGTGTCCAATTCATGTGTGAAAATGATTCCTCGCGCTCCCAGAACCATTCTTTTCCAGTTTGAGTCCTGGAATATAACCATACCATACGTGGAGAAAAAAAAAGTCTATTGATAGTTTTTACTTTAATAATTTAATAAGTCCATTGTTTTATGCTCCCTAGAAAATTCCAATCTTTTTTTTTTTTATTAGCCTCACTGATAAGTGGTTTTTCCTTAGGCTAAACAGCTGTTTAGTCCCGATCCCTAGAGTTTTCTTCGCATTTTGCATGTGCAAATGCTATAATGAATAATTCGTTTATATATTAGTAAACATAGTGGTCTACATCAAAGAATCTGGACCTTTCGAAGCAAGGAACTTTTAAGATCTTGGACCTGATGATATTTTATGTTGTAAGTTAGTTCAATAATCCAAATATACAGGTTGGCATAAAAGTCTGCATCATTTATTAAAAAAAATGCATTTTTTGATTAAAATCAATTACTTGTACTAAGGTTGTGTAAGGACTGTGTTGTGTAAGGATCACTAACTTGTACTAAAATTAATATTAATACTTAAAAGTACTTTGTGGCACTTTTGTATATGCCGAATAAAAAAATGCTGAACCTTTCTGAATATTTTTGAGTTTTGAGTGAGAAACAGTTTCCTGCTTTAGTGTAATGATTGCTTCGGGCCAAATCTGATAGATGACTTTTGTAGTGTTAGATCTAAGTGCTGTTTTGTCCATTTTCTATTGTTAGTTTAAAAGCCATCATGGAATTGAAATAAGAAGAGAAATAATTTTAAAAAAGTCTGGAATATGCCTGTGCCATCAGGGAGTAAAAGGATTTATTGACGTGATAGCCTGGTCATTCAGTACATTCAGGTCATCAGCTGACTTCATTTTATGGCCACATAACAGAAGAGTCTAGACCAGACCAACTGAAACAACTGCAGGTCACTTTGTTCCTCATTGTTCTAAAGCCCCATCTCTATTCACCCTAGCAAGCTGCTACGTGTGATTCCTACCATAATGTGTTAAACCTCTCTGAGCGTTTACTTGATCTCTGATTAGATCATTTGTGATTTTCTTTTCTGACCACATTTCGTTCATGAAATTGATAGGTTGCCACTATCGTTTCAGGTTTTTATATGTTCAGCCATCTCCTTAGTTGTTGTTTTTTTTTTTTTTTAATGGCAGTAATTTGACCCATTTGAAGTTGAGACATTATCTGATGGATGTGGTTATTTAGGAAATGTGAAGCTTCTTATTGCATTAGATATGGTTAAAAGAATTGTAAGCATAATAATCACTGCAGTAATTATGCAGTCACAGCATTTTTCCTTTGTATGTAGATAATCAACTTTTCTCCAGAAATGCATGGTATGTCTGGGTATTTGGTTTACTTTAAAAGCCTAAAATAAAAATTCAACTTATCAATAACTAATTTAGGAAATTTTTAATTATCAGTAACTTGGCAGCTACGTACAAACAACTTAGCTCAGGTTTTAGACTGGATTCCCATCCTGACACAACCCTCCCATTTTATCCAGGCTTGGGACAGGCATTCAGTGACTGGGGTTTGGGGATTGGGTGGAAACCCAAATGCCTATTTTTATAATTACTTTTAATAATCATAATAATTCTAGGAAGGTCTTTCATTAGAGTTTGGAGTTTCGATATAGGGATTTGCTCATATGGCCCAAATTACAAGTTATGTCTTGCAAGATGAGAACTCGGGTAATTGGTTTAGTTCATCAGAAAAAAAAAAATTTGATTTCAGGGTCCTGTGCAGGTCACTCAATTTCTTTCCCTTCAACTCTGGCACATCACGTATTAATAGAACTTGCATATGTGCACTGAGGCATTGTCACGCTGGAACAGGTTTGTGCCACTTGGTTCCAGTGAAGGAAAATCCTAATGCTATAGTATACAAAGGCATTGCTTTCAACTTTTCAGGAACACATGAATAAAATACACAGGTGCCAACATATTTTTGTCCGTATAGTGTACTTACCCTTTTCAAATCTCTAAAATCTATAACAGTAAGAAACAGTCTTATCTGTGCTGAGAACATGTCTTTATCTCCAATCTCCTCTCTATTTGCACACTATGAACATATTTGTAGGGGTTTACCCAGCATGATACGTTTTGGAGTTTGGAAATAACCACTGAATCTCACTAATTTCTGATTCAGATCCAAGTGTAACTTGCTTCAATCAAAGCAGACAGGTGCAGGTTTAAAACAATCTTGTCCAATATATTTAGCGATAGCAGTGTTTTTAGTGTGCTTTGTAGATTTGAGTTAGCCGAATTAAAAGACAAAGTAGGCCATGGGTTTGACAGGTGGGCTGGAAAATGTTGCTCTGAGGTTGAGAGAAGAGGGCCAAGTGGAGGTCACGTGATATCCGGTGCAAGTGTAGCGGTTAACCACTGCTCTATTGCCTGGAGCCTCTGTGGCCCAGAAACATAGCGACCCTGTTGCCATGAGAAAAGGTAATGTTTATTTTCCCTGAGAGAGATACCAGGTATATTCTACCGGTTTTTGTTATTTCCTTGCCGTTAATTGTGAATGACCAAATCCTAGAGCCCACATCTCTTTTAATAATCATTGAAACTCTAACCAAGCCAATCTTCTGGGACATTTTTGGAAGCTAGTGGAGATGTTTTTAGATCCTTACAGAAGCCCAGTTTTCCAAACCTGTTCCATGTCCTGCTCGCTTTAATAATTCCTATCGAATACCAAATGGATTTAAAAATTCTACCCCTCGTTCTCGAAGTGTTCCATAATCTTACGCCACCTTATCTTTCAGAGTTCATAAAAGTGAAGAGTCACTCAGAGTCTTCATCCACCCCCCCTGACCACCTTGAGCCTTTTACATTTACGGCCTTTAGCAGACGCCTTATCCAGAGCGACGTACATTTTATCTAATTTTACATCTGAGCAGTTGCAGGTTAAGGGCCTTGGCCAAGGGCCCAACTGCGACAACTTGGTGGTGCTGGGTTTTGAACCTGGGACCTTTCAATTAGTAGTCTAATGTCTTAACCACTGTTTCACAACCTTCTAAAAAAAATTCTACGAACGGTCATTCATAACCCCATTGCTGGACAGCCAGGCTATGCATGTTTGCATTTTCCTTGTTCACAACTGAAACAAGATATGGAATTAAGGCTTTCCCAGTTGCACAAAAAATAAAAATAGGAAAATTATCAGTTAAAAAGGAATACAATCAGTCTAGCAATTAATTGAAAAGTTTAATAGCTTTTCCTTGAGACTTACTACAAATAAGGCTTTTTGCACATCAATGCGACTGTGTTGTTACATTGAGCTTCACAGAGTTGACAGTCAACCTGTTGAGAAGCCATGTTAGATGTATTGACATTAAGTTGGCACCAACCTGCAATACTTTTGTTGCATAACCATGCACCAAAACGTAAGTTTAATCAAGTCATATCATGAAAATATTAAGATAATTTTACAACTAAAACAATAATACAAAACATATGCTGAAAAATGTGATATCAATGAAAATTCTCGTAATACGAGAGCACAGCCGAGACAAAAATGTAGCACATATTTCCACCAAAATTATCTAACTATTTGCCCATTATGTCTGCATTTACTATCGGAATTTCTGATGCTGCTGTTTGAATCAACTTCCTTCAAAAGTCCATGAATCACTGAAGAAGTGGATTTGGTGGTAGAACTTGACAGCTAAACAAGACAGCAACTCAATTATGACTTCATTTCTTAGTCACATACAGTGTACATGTTCACACACCACATACACAGCAATGCTGAACCCACTCATAAAGGCTTGGGCAAGGCAGAAACTTCTTCCAGACACTCATCATAAGTCTCCTTGTACTCTTCATGTGGCTTGATCATGATCACGCAAGTGGGCCTTTTTGAACCAGCTGAGGCTCCTAAGTCCTGGGTAGAAATAAAATAAACACACACATTAAACAAAATGTTGCAAAGCACAACATATTAAGAAATGTTCAATAGTAGGATTTTATGCTGGGGAAAAAAATCTGTCACAGTGAGATGAATCAGTCAAAGTGATATTTCAGTCAGTTTCATACACAATAGCACAAATATTCTATGTACTCACCACTTTGGATGGAATGTAAGCGTAGGGCAGACTTCTGTCCTCGCACATGACTGGTAAGTGACAGTACACTTCAATAGGAAGTGTATCTCCGGCAAGCACCACAATTCTGAAAAAGGCCAGAATACTTAATGATGAAATCATTATATATGAAGTGCAGTCAAGTGTTGTAGTTTGGCCTAGACGCAGCAAATTATATCACTGACTAATACAAGATCTTAAAAGAATACTGTAGTAGACATGAGAAATATATAAAGAAATCATTAAACTAGCAATTAGGTGTTCCTCAGTACAAAAAGCTGCACAATGAGTAGTTTTTACTTTAATAAATTAAAGAGGGGATGGCAGAGTTAACATGTTAATGAACACTGGAATGTGTATGTCAGTGGCATTTACCACGTTCATTCTGCAGAAACTTTTTCATCCTGGTTTAAATGAATAAGGAGTATATATACCTCCTTATAAACTCCTAAAGATGGTCAACTACTTTAAAGAAAAATAGCAGATAGGTTTGGCCAAAATTCTTGATTCTTCAAAGAATGAAAAATGACCACTTCAAATTGTCTTATTTACAACTATGAACTAATATAAATAGTTAATCATTTAAAGTAACTATGTTTAATAATGTTAGCTGCTTATCTGGACCTTTAGAAAAAAGACAGTTTTACTAATAATCATGTGCCAATATTAGTTAAATAGCACTAACATATAGGGGGCCTGGATTCTTAATCAAAATGAATTTGTAAGTATAAATGATTTCAAAGTAATTTTAAAAGTAAAATTAAAAGTATTTTGAGGTACTTGTGATGTATAGGCCCAACAGAAGAATGTTGAATGTTTTGTTATCTGATCCATTATAGCCAGTGGTGACCAGATATAGCATTGCACCATTAAATGGAAGATTGAAGGGACTTTGAATGAAAGGATCAACCTAAAAGTGCTTGTCTCGTCTAGAAATCACTCTGGATTAAAAAGTTAATGCAGAAATGAAAAATATTAACTTTTAAAATCTTTAAAAACATGTAAAAGAGTTTGTGAAAAAATTTCACAAAGTCCATTTTAATTATTCCACTAACCATGGTAGTAGTAGTAATCTTCCAAAGCCTAAGATGTGTGCTCACAGTCAAAGAAACCTTGGAGGAATTTTAGGAGGTAAAATGTGGCCATATCTCTATAATCCTACAGGTGGCGCACTCTAAACTATTTACACATTTTCATCCAGTGTGGTCAGGGGTGAATTTTGTTTAGAAATAATAACGATGACAGAAATAAGTACTACTCAGGTAAATGTTAAACTAGTAAGTATTTGAAGTGACTTTAAATGCTGCACTTGGTTTTTAAGTGAGAAAACTAGTGTTATAAGGAATAGGCTATATTTAATTAATAATTTTAAAAACTTTGAAAAGTTTAACATGGGCATCGTTGGGAGGTGACTGGTGATTCCCAGCCTTAGTAGTTTATATGTTCTGATGTATATTTAGAATATAATCTTATTATCTTAAATAATATTTCATGAAAATATGTGCTCCTCTCATTTTTTTTTACACCCAATGCTATAAAACGTTTACACTTACCCTTTTTCTCCTTTGTTAATAAACTTTTGCACTTCTTTGACTCCTCTGCGAATTTGCTTGTGCTTGGCAGCTGCAAAATAATAATAATAATAATAATAATAAAAAGTCACCGAATGACGTGGCTCACTGCTGTTTATATTCATACATTTAGTTAAACTTGTTCTCAGTCGCAAACAAAATTTGTGAAAGATTTAGTTTACCTTTTTTGACGCATTTGTACAGCTTTTTGCTCAACTTGCGCGAGGCCAGAGGGTTAGCGATGGGGTTAATGTTAGCCAGTAGCTCCTGATAGGATTTCTCCGTCACTCCGCTTTCTTCCTCGGTAGCACCTTTTTCTTTCTTGATCTTGGTCATGTTTATAACAGTGAAATACAGTCAGAAACGTTAATACTTAATGCTGAACAACTGTTGTTACTCTGTAAAACGCACACGTGCTACGACTACCAGCAAATTTCCGGTACTAGTTCTTGAACTTCCGCTCAATGCGGACACAGTAACCACACTGCCCTCTAGTGTACAAGAGCAGTCTCAGGCTTAAACTAGCTTTACAATTCATACACTGCCATAAGATTATGACCACCTGACTAATATTGAGTATTTCCCCGTTTTGCCACCAAACGTGTAATGACCTGTGTGTTCTGACATCTTTCTATCGGAAACAGCATTAATCTTTTACTCAATTTGAGCTACAATAGTTGTTCTATTGGATCGGACTACATGGGCCAGCCACGCCCCGTGTGCATCAGTGAACCTTGGCCACTCATGACCCGTTGCTAGTTCATCAGTTTTCCTTCCTTGGGTCACTTTTGCCCATCCTGACCACTGCAGACCAGGAACATCCTGCAAGAGCTGCAGTTTTGGAGTTGCTCTAACCCAGTTGTCCAGACATTACAATTTGGCCCTTCTCACAGTACAGTAGATACATTTTCAATATCTCGTTGGAATTGGGTGATATTAGGCAGCAAGTTAACCTTTTTCTGAAATTGATGTGTTGGAAGCAGAAAAATGGGCAAGCATAAAAATTTAGTGACTTTGACAAGAGCCAAATTGTGATGGCTAGAGAACTGGGTCAGAGCAACTCCAAAACTGCAGCTCTTGTGGGACGTTCCTGGTCTGCAGTGATCAGGACATACCAAAAATAAAGGAAAACCAGTGACAGGGTGGCCAAGACTTACTGATGCATGTGGCGAGAAACGCCTAGCCCGTCTGATCCAATAGAAGTGCTAGTACAGATCAAACAGTTTCAGAACACACTTACCTTTTGCTTGAAGAAAAAAAAAAAAGGGGGGGGGGGGGGGTTTATGCGCTACTCAGCATTAGGTACTGTAGGTCATGATGTTTTGGCCGATCTGTCTATATTCAAACATTGAGCCCCATATGAAAATGCTTTTCTTTATATTTTTTCATATAAATGACTTAGAATCAGCACAATATTGAGAAATAGACAATAATTAACAAATTATTACACAAGGTTTTACATTTTAATTTTACTTTAACAAAAATAATAAGTGATAAACATGCCATATATCACAGATATCATGCACACAAAATACAAATTTTCCCAAATGCATCTTGGAACAGAAGTCTAATTCACATTGTCTTGTGAACTACACACAAAAAAAAATCACACAAGTTAAAGACTGTGCAATTAATAATATAAATACCAAAAAGATTCCTCTCTTGAACTTCATATACCAATGTAAGGTGCACCACATATTACTAGACAAAACTAGACAATTATTCAACAGGGAAATCGTAAAGTTTGTTATTTGGACACTGCTGATCTATGATTAAGGCACAAAACCACAAACTTTTACATGCTGTTGGTTTGTTCATCAACAAATGTTGAACAAACCATCAATATTTTATCATTATTTTAATCCTTCTTCCATTGTAGAGGTGAAATCTCCTCTGCAACAACGATCATCACAGTGCAAAAAAATCGGATTCAATACTAATACTAAGGGGATTTAACATTTTATTTCTAGAGGAATTCAAAAGTAAATAAAATTTCTCCCAAAAACAAGGTCCAGTGAGTGACATCACAGGATGTCAAAAAAATCTCCATGCATACGGGACCCTAAGACAATTAAGCAATTACATGCATAAAAAGAGATGAGGGAACTCATGTTAATGTGAGTCATGTTAATAACAGCAATCACATACAAGATCACATTTTGCTAAAAAAAAAAAAAAAAAAAAGTATTAATTTCCTCCTTTTGCATGGAGACTTTTGGGACAACCTGTAGTTTAAGGTACAAATAAATATAAGCCAGTTTCCAGTAGGGTTGATCTTGTGCCCTTATATATACAAACACTGTTTATTTTCAGTACCGTTTTCTGTAAATGACCCACAAAATTATATATATAGGGAGTAATAGAAACCTATTCAAGAAATGTATTCAAGACAAACTTGTAAAAGGCAATAAATAAAAAATAAAAAAAAATACTGTAAACTAGAGAGTTAAACAATCATCATAGGCCCTATACAGAGTTGGCACCAAAGTGCTAAAATTCTCATTATGACACTTTGGCAGAAAAAATAAAATAAAAAAGCAAACCAGCAGAGTGAATGCATAGACCAATCCACCGACGCATTTTTGAGATGGAGCTTATACTGAAAATGGTAAGACAATGTATGCATAGAAGGGAAAACTTGAACATTTAAAATATAGAGATTAAATAAATAGAATGTCAGCAATATTTATAAGCCATGGAAAAACACCAGCTCGCCATGTGCAGTGACGGCATTGCTGGATAGTTAGAAAAGTAGCAAAAGTCAAAATGGTGAACCTGGCAACACAAGGTGGTTTTTGAATGTTGTCAGAAATGCAGCAGCCACAACAGTGTTCACACTGCAAACGTAACAAGGCCATGTGCGTCTCAGACCACCTCCACGAGAAGCATTTGGCAGCACCCACGCTTGTACCTAGCATCACCCATGTGTTCTCCGATCATCTGAGGCAAATATAGCAAGTGTGGACAGGGTTTTTGGGAGCAAATAAAAATTCCTATATTATACCTACATATGTGTGCACACATACATATTTCTAAATTTCCCAGTGAGGAGAAATAATGAAAAAAAAAAAAAAAAGCAGGGAAAAAAAAAAAAAAGTCAGGCATACACAAAGGTGACATCAAGAGTCCTGTGTTTTCACAGCGATCCCCACACGTGCATGGCGAATAGTCCGCCCGTGCAGTGTGTAACCGTCTTGTTTCACAACGGCTATGGTGCCAGGCTCAAGTCCTTCAGCTGGGGTGCGACAAACTATCTCATGTTCGTAAGGATCGTACGTGCCACCCACAGGACGCATCTTCTCTAGCCCGTGCTTGGTAAACACCTGTTGCAGTTTGTTATTTATTTCACTCAGAAGCTGCGTGCTCTCTTCAGCCATGCCTCCTGCAGCTTTCTCCAGCAGGTCTGCCACCTCCACGAGGTCACGGCAGAAGCTTTGAATTCCTGTACAACGGACAAAACTGTTAAAAATAAATCCCGAAAATTATACCTTTTATTAGCCACTTTTTCACTAAGAAACTTTAAACACAGACATTGACAAGGAGGTCTAGGAAATGAGTTTAAGCACAATCCATTTTCCCAGAGTGGAAAATTTTATGTTCAAGGCACAAATCTTTACCAAAGAGCTTTGCATCCTCCACAAACTTCTGAGTTCTTCTGCGAACGGTGTCAGAGTCAGACACGGCCCTTTGGTATCGGTGCTGTTGAATACACAGAGACTTCACATTAATTCACATAATCAGTAAAGATCTGTAATCTACTTACAGCTTGTACAGAGGATATTTGTTACTTTACCAAAGGGACAGTTCAAATGAATTAAAGACAGTGTCAATTAAAATCGACGAGCATATAAGGAACTTATTTGTGCCAAAAAGTGAATGGCTTCCAAAATCACTCTCCCGAGGAGTCCGCCCAGATTTTGGCAGCCATTTGCTTTTCGGCATAACACAGCGAAACTAGCTTCCAGGAGAAAAAGACGAGATTTAGCTCAGTGTACAGCAGATGCGTCATATGAGCCTCAGCTGAACTTTGGAATGCATTTTTGCGTGGAATGTGGGTTTTTGGCTCCAATTACTTACTCTGTAATAGCTTTCTAGATGACAAACTTCACAGTTGGTGTGCAGGGAAAGAAAATTTAAGACCTATTTTAATGTACTTGTATGAATATCAGTTTTCATTTAAGACAGTCTTGGAAAAACTTTAACTATCCCTTTAGCACGATTTACTAAGCATAATATAAATTACTTATACTTTTTCTCCCTTTGTTAAAAATAAAGGTTTGTATGACATTGAGAGATCAAGTGACAAACAGGAAGAAGCAAAGGATTTGCAATGTGCAATGTATATACAAGTGCACAGGAACATTTAAACTCCAAAATTAGTTCAAGATGATTCTAAACAAAAGAGCTTTGTGCAATAACTGCCCTAACAAATACAAGTGACTCACAGTGAGATCCCGGACCTGCTCCTCCAGCTTGTTGGCTTTCACCTCTAACATCCGGACATGCGTTAGAGAGAGACTTTGCTCCTCATCACCGTCATCATTGTGGCAGTCATCTCCTGTAGTGCGCCTCTCCGCAGCAGTGCTGGAAAAGCCAATACAGGTGCTAGAGGACAAAAACAAGAAAAAAGCAAATATTTACTTAAGCAATAGTAAAAGTGATGACTGAGGTTACTGCATACACAATGATAAGGACAGAGATAAACGACACTGACTGACTATTAACATAAGATCATGTGTGTGGACAAAAAAAATGCTTGGACATTGACAAAATTATTGTTTAGGGCAGGGGTAGCTCAGTGGTTAAGGCATTGGACTACGGTTCAGAAGATCCCAGGTTCAAACCCCACAACCGCCAAGTTGCCACTGTTGAACCCTTGAGCAAGGCCCTTAACCCTCAATTGCTCAGATGTAATGAGATAAAAATGTAAGTCGCTCTGGATAAGGGCGTCTGCCAAATGCCTAGATGTACTTTAGTTGAAAAGAAAGTACAGGCTCGCAGCTTTAGTATGAGGAATTAATAGGAATTACAGAGCTTTATACAGTATGTGCTCCTGCACAGACTAAAAGGAATTAGATGAACTTAGTTATGAAATAAATTGGCATTTTTTGTTACTTGCAAGTCATTTGTAGTCAACAACTTCCTCAAAGTATAGAACACACACAGACATTATATTTCTTCCACGGTGACACCAAGCATTTACTGCAACTGTCTTTAGTCAAAATGCAGTTTAGCTGGATTAAAAAAAGGTCACTGTCTTAGCCTTTTGTGAGCATTCTACTTCTTTGCCTTGGGATGCTTTCAAAGTATCCTTAAGCTTCTAGTCATTGCAGTTTGAGTGATCCTTCACTCAAATTACTGCTTGCTTTATTGACGGTTCTCGGGAGTTCATATCGACTGTTAACTTCGTAAACATATTGTGGTCAACAGCGAAGATAAAAAAATTATTAGTGTGCAGATATGTATGGGACTGACTGTATATAAACTCCCATCTGAAAGTATTGGAATAGCTGCTACACACTAAGACATTTGGGGTTAAGATGATAAGATGAATATGCGGTGATCTTTTGTTTGAACAAACCCATTTATTAAAGGATCCAAAAATTTAAGAACATGACCGTTTACATAAAAATTTACATCCCTGAATTTCTGAATGGTGTGATGATCACTTGGTTTGAGCCCTGGGTTTTCCTCACAAGACTGCATTATGAATGATAAACCGGCATCAAAACCAGACCATCTATGGGAGAAAATCAGACCAGTTTTGGAAAGCCAAAGTTATGAAAGCAAAATTATCAGAGACAGTGCACAGACATTGAACACAGCCAACATGACAATTCTTAATCTCCCGACTAAAGAAAGAAACCCCTGGTGTACTAACACCCAGGCATGAAACAGTTTAGTCAAGAAAAACAACAGCAGTTGATAGGAACTTTAGGAGACCTCTGGAGAAATCCCCTAAACAAGATAAAACCTCTACCAAAGTAATGAAAAGGCCAAACTGTGGAGAGAGGGGGAGATGTGCTCATGACCCCAAACCAAGAGGCTTATTAGTCAAGCAAAGTGGCAGAAGTGTCATGATCTAAACAAACATAAAAGGCTGTCCCTCTAACTGGGAGGAACCTCAATCATGCAGCAAGACAATGACCAAAAGCACAATGCCAACACAGCAAAGCACCTCATTAGGGAATAGTGATTTACCAGATCAGATAAACCAAAAAAGGATGCACTTTTCTTTCTGAAGAAAATATTAGGTCTAAGGCTGGAAAAGCATTGCAAAAACAGAAAGCAACCATTTAATTATGTCAGTGGGTAACTGGAAGAGCTGCAGGACTGGATGGGGGAAAAAACATATTGCGATTATATTGATATTTTCTTTACTTTTTTTTTTAATATATATATATATATATATATTTATACTGTATATATTTATTGTGCAGCTCAAGTAACTGGATTATTAAGGAAGGGATATGTAACCACAAGTGGTATTTACTTACAAAAATATTTGCTCCAGATTATTAAAAAAAAAAAAAAAAAACCTAGGTGGTTTTCCCCTAAAGTGGCTATGTTCTACATTTTACACTCTGAAAGATAAAAATCAAGAAATGAAAGCTGACATTCTGATCAATTGTCTCATTCAGCTTTTGATCACGAACACAAATGTCTTCAGTAAACAAAAACACACAACAGAAGCCTTGATGTTCTGGTATTTTTGGAGGATACTGTATATGTGACTGCTGCACAATGCGCAACACATGGACACGGGTCTCATCCTTGCTTTAGTGCAAAAACATTCCAGGAAACTATTGATTTGTACTTTCTAAGAACAGCTGCAGAATACAAAGACTGTCCTTTGTTCATCCCACGACTCTTATTTGCCCTACACGTATACTTTAGCACACTTTGAACTCATCAATTTGACACTTTTACAACTTTATATTGTAAAGGTGTGATGATCACTCTGCTCGCCCAGAAGAGGATGGGTTTTGTTTTTAAATCTGTCATCTCAAAAAGGTTTTCCTCTTTACTGTTGTCTCTGGCTTAAATCCAAATCTGCATCTTTAAAGCTGCTTTCTGACAATGTCTACTGTTAATAGCATTCCTTGAATAAAACTGAATTGTCAAGTAATCCCAACAGACAATTTGTCACTAGGGACTGTTTGTCATCCCCCAACTACCCTATCTATGAACTGAAAAGGACCTCCCATGGTGCTCCTTTTTCAGCACAGCAGTGAAACCAACATGGTATTTTGTGTGTGTGGTCCTGGTGTGACTGCATCAGGCACAGCAGCAGTTGGTTTTTAGTTTTATACACCGTGTACACTTGATGCCACTTTATTACGCACACAAATAATGTTAGTCCTCCTTGCAGGTGTATAATTTTAGATTAGATTGTATAATCTCTAGTTACACATTTGTTGTTCTTGTTTGCACATTGATCCCTGACAACTAAAATGAGGACTAACTTGCACTTAAAAACATGATCACACTGCTGCTGACACACATTTCCTTACATTTTTCATGTTTCACACTGCTCATGTCAAAACCACATACCATTATTTTAAGATTTCTATACCTCACAGTTTACGATTTCAAGATTCAAGAGATATTATTTGCCATTTGTACATGTATGAGAAGTACGAGAGCATTGGATTTTTTTTGTGCAGTGTGTGTGTGGGTACTCTGTGGTATGTTTCAAACACAATCCCCAGAAATCACAGAAATCTAACTATTGCATGTTTTACTTTTTCACTTTGTCTTAAAGGTTTAAATTGCATATTTGATGTCACAGTTTTTATATGGCACTTTGTGAAATTTTGTCTTGTGCATTCTGTAAATCCTGTACAATTTATATATTTCTGTTTTAATTCTATTCCAATTCGTAACTTTTAATGAATTTTCATTGCAGTAAAATCTTTCTATTCAAGGTCACAGACAGTCCTGTAAGCGTTTCACTCTTTATCATACTGTTTATGGTTATGTACATGAATAACAAATAAAAATTAATTGCTTTTCCATTAAGGGTTTGTCTTAAATGTGTTTAATGAATTTTAGCATCATCACTAATGTTTACTGGATATTATTATATATGGTTTTTGTATCATAAAATAAAAACATAGCATTTTGCTTTTATATTTAACACTGCATCATTGTTTTGACTGTGCATACAACTAATTTCATAATTTTTAATTTGGATATACTAATACATCAAATAAAGTGGGGGGGGGGGGGTTATTTATGAGAATTTTCTGTCTCATAAAATGTGTTTAACCATTTAGAAAACTAACATCTCTATTACTAGTTTGTAGTAAAATTACATGTAACATGAACTGATGTAACACTATTCCTTATTAAGCAACTTATCTATTTAAAGTCTCCGCTAACTCGGCTAGTTTACTGAAGCGCAAATATTGGCACTGCCTTCGAAACAAACAGTTTTCAGACAGATGGTGTTGTCTTGCATTGGACTCAATTAAAACAAGCAACAATGCAACAAATTAACCTGCTTTTAGAAAAGTTAAACCTGGCATTTTTGGTTTAAATCTAGTTCGCATTACTTGGATAACTTAACCCTAGCTGTTCTGGGTCTGTTTATTTTGCTACCTTGCTAGCTTGCTAGCGAATTCCACGTCCTCAGAGATAAGCTTCAAGCGAAAACGCTACACGAAATTTCCATTCTGATCATTTTTCTTATTGTTATGGACAACACCGTGTCTTAAAACTGTCAAACAGCTTTGTTTAATGTATATTTCTGTATAAACTCGTAACCTTTAGTTAAACGCTAAGTTAACGTTATCAATGTTGTTGAAGGTCACACAGGATAGAAACAACGCCTTAAAACCTGAATATTAACACAATAAATTATGTGACTAAAGACAAAAAAAATGGAGGTACTATTTAAATAGGTCTAAAAACAGCTTTCTTACCCGACTCTGTACAATTTTGTCGTCAAAGTACCCAAACTGGTTGCTTTTCTCCCACACAAAGACAGAAAACAGACGGCCATTTGTCGCGAGCTCGGTTAGCTAATGCTACATCAGGGCCTGAGGTGGCGCGGTGGTGTCTCATTCACACCCTGAGGAGTGCGCACTTCACTAGAACCTCCTCCACAGGGAAATGAGAGAGTTTAAACTTTATGTGGGAATGTGGAACTGAATGTAGAAGTGTTATTGCGTGTAAGTCAGAATGAGGGCTCTGAGGCAGTGCTGGTTTCACATTCAGTCATCCGGGGATTTCTGTTCCATAGCACACGAGCTGCACGCCAAACCACAGTACGTCCATGTTGGCTGAGTGTCATTAAAAAGGAGAATAAATTCCTAATTTACAGATAATGTGCAAAATACTTATTTTTCACTTCAAATATTGGAATTAGCCATAGTCATGTGACTAATTCACCTTTCGAAAATGTTTGTAAACACTCTGCATAATAAAAAAAAAACTTCTTGTGTCCTACGTCTCCTAGGATAGGCTCCAGGCACTTTCAACCCTGGACAGGATAAGGGGCAAAAAATATATACTGATATAAATCTAAGAATGTGGAAAATGTGAGGTGTGGTCTGTTCTAGAGAAAGTGTATAATATTGCAATGGGAGCAATCAATTTGAATGTTTTAAAGCTATTCTTTTTTTCCCCAAAGTAAAAAATAAAATAAATTCTGTAACAGTTCAATGTGAATGGTGTGGTATACTTTAGAGAAGATGCATAATTTTGTCCAAATAGTTTTGGATCAGTATACAACAGGGTGATATATGATCAGGCCTGAGGGGAAGCCACAAAGGCTTAAAATCTTCTATTTTACCTCTATTACAGCAATTTGCTAACATTTGCATTTATCTGTCCTTTTTCCAAACCATTTATTCTACTTGCAAATTTACTAAATAAATAATTAAACTATGTAGGCTATTAAGTGTAGCAATACACCACCATTTGGTCATTGTTTATGTGTTACTGATACTTACTGAGAGCACTTCTTGTGACTATACTAATAATATGTGTTTCATGCATTTGCTATATATTTAAATTAATAATTTTCCATATTTGTTAAAATATCACAATCATCTCCATATCTGAATGTAATAAATGAAGAAGAGCATTTTAAAAGTAATTTTACAATCTAAAGAACATATTAGAATAGAGTTTTATCAGAATAGAAAATAATGTCTAATTTATTTCTTAGACGAAAAAAAAAAAAAACTTATCTGGCACCACAGACTAAGTGTCTGTTTGTTTACAAAATACTATTATTTCTTTTAAGAACGGTGATCAGTGCATGGTCATTGAGAATCGTAATCAGTGATGAGAACAATGGTAATTACAGTGGTTCCAAGTCGTTGAGAACAATAACGATCAATGTTTGGCCGATGAGAACAATGGCTCATAGAAGATCAACTCAGTCTTTACACACTGCCGGTGAGACCAATCAATTTAACCAACAGCTGTGATGTGAGCTGGAGATCCATCCTGAATGCAGTGCAATTGTCAACTTTTTTCTGGAATTTTATTTTGAAAAGGTCTTTAATTTTATTGTTATAAGTTCATAGATTTTTTTATTATTAAATTGTTTCTGCAAAGTGGCCATAGTGACGAAGAAGCAAAGCATGAATTAATTATTTCATTTTGTCATTTACAATATTAAAATTGTAACATTATACATAAGTGTTCTGCATTTCTTGTAATTTTATTTAACACTGTTTTTTGTCCCAAAAGTGGTTTGTTGTAACTTATTCACTACAGCCTCAACAAAAGGCACAACACAAATAGTTTACTGTAAACCATTTATAAGTCATCTTTATTTGTTCAAAAAGACACGTTTATACATATTGACTTGGAGACACAGACTCATATATCAACACTGAAATTATGAGTATGGTTTTCTGTACAATGTAAAAATAAATAAATTAAGTGCCATAGTGTAAAAGAAAGAAAAACAGACCTCTTAAAAACACCAACTAGATACAGTTTGTGAATAATAGAAAGGCATGCCATGACACTCTTCAGAGCTGCTTTTATAAAAATCTTTTTCCCTTTCAACCTTCTTATATTTTCCATAAACGTAAACCTTTAGTCTTTAGTCCTACAAAACTTAGATAGTCCATCTTTTTTCTTTTTTATTCAGCATCGTTGATTTGTTTTCTCCAAAGGGTCAGTTAGTACTGTATCTAGTCGTCTTGTGCAATTTACAGTATATGGCCATAGGATTATTTTTTAAAGCAAATGTGCTTTCTGTCTTTGTTATGTGTGTATGTGTTTTAAGCACTGGTCAGTAAAGAGTGTTACTACTATCTACTGACTCGAGCGATGTTTTCCTAAGATCAGGACGACTTACGCTTAAATCCCATTTTGAGCAATCAGATAATGGATAAGACAATAAGCTCGTTGTATAGAAGGAATTGGTCAATAGGTAGCCAGTATGGCTGAAAGGTAATGAGCAGTTATCCAACATGTTCCCTTCGAAACACAGCACTGGAGAAATAAAAGAATCAGTGCCACAAAAGGGCACAAGAAAACCTTTTGGATACAAATGGATCAGTAGTTTTGAGCATATGTATCCTGTGTGTATATATATATATATATATATATATATATATATATATATATATATATATATATATATATGCTGTGTATATATATATATTATATATATATATATATATATATATATATATATATATATATATATATATATATATATATATATATATACACAGCATATACTGTATATGTTAATATGAACACAATCAGCTGCTGAATCCGCGGCCCACTGAATCTTCTCAGTCTGCTCTACTTACAGTAAGTCTCTTAAAACAACAAACAATCCTTATAGACTTTACATCCAGGCAATATTAAGTCCCCTTCTTTGACTCCCATTCCTAAAGTTGGAAAGAGAAGAAGACAGAACATGAATAGTATTTATAGCACTACACGTCTCCATTTGTTTGCTTAATCTTTCCTAGGAAAAGTTGAATAAGACTACCTTGGCTTTCTGCATGACATTTCCTCTGGTGGAGGCACAGATGGACGGAGGACGCCTACGCATCTCAGAGGCGCAGTTTACAGGTATGGAGGCTTCACTATAAGTGGTTTCAACCTTCCTGACATGAACCTATGATAAGGCATACAAACAAGGCATGAGATCTCAGTGCATAAGTCACAATGCATTTTGTAACAATACAACATGAAATGCAATTTTGTTTGATGTGCATGCTATAAACATAAAAAAAAAATGCTTCCTTAAAAACTATTTTAGTTCACAATAACACAAATACGATGCTTAAAGAACATCAAGGCACAAGATGCCTTGTTTCAATCAAAAGGCACAGGTGTTCAATGGCACAGATTTCTAAATTTGGTTCTGGCTATAGGGACACTATTAAATAATTTTCATTTCATATTTTTGGATATTGTGGAATCCAGTATTTGAATAATCATGTTTCTATACATTAGAAAACTCAGTAACCGTTTCTGTTAAACATCTAAGAAATGATTTTGGCCTTGTGCAGCTTTAACATATTGATATTGGGTTTATTGTACTACTATAATGTACCGGTAGTTCATTTAAAATGTTATCATTATTTACCATTATTTATTTTCGTTCAACATATTTTAATTGAATGGAATTTCTGCCTGTAGTTTAAACATACCGATCAGCCATAACATTAAAAGCACTGATAGGTGGACTTTCACAAGGGCCATGTTGTGATAACTAAAGGCTGGGTTAGAGGATCTCCAAAACTGCAAGTCTTCTGAGGAGTTCCTGGTATAATACAGTGATTAGTTCTACCAAAAGTAGTCCAAAGCCAAGAGAGACAACCGCGGCAAACTGCTGACAGAGTGGAAGCAATGGAAAAAAGTGTCCTGGTTTGAAGGATCATGGTTTTTTTTTTACATCATGTCTATGGCTTAGTGAGCGTCTACCTTACTTTCCTGAGCGAAAGATATCTCCAGGAGGCATTATTGGAAAAAGGCCTGCCTGTGAAGATAGTGCGATGCTCTAGGCAACATTCTGATGAAAAACCCTACAAGTCCTGGCATTCATGTGGATGTTACTTTTACATGTAAAAAACCTACAATAAATTGTTGCAGATCAACAAGTTTCCCCTGATGTCAGTGGTCTCTTTCAGCAGGATAATGCGCCGTGTAACACTTCATGGTTTGAGCAACATGACAAAGAGTTCAAAGCATTGACTCACCTTCACATTCCCTAGATGTCTATCTGTTTGAGCTGGAATAACAAGTCTTATCCATGAAAGCCCCAGCTTGCAACTTACAGCACTTAACGGATCTCATGGTAACACTTTGGTGCCAGATACCACAACCCACCTTCTCAGGTCTTGTGGAGTCCATGCCTTCATGTTTTGGTTGTTTTGGTAACACAAGGTGGACCTACACAATATTAGGCAGGTGATTTTATTGTTATGGCTGATTGGAGTATGTTGAAGCGTGATTGTTTTGTTTTTAGTGTATGGGAAATTATGATAAAAAAAAAAAAATGCAGTAATAAACTTTCTGACTCTGTTTGATGAACACTTGAGGGTGCCAAATCCCACTTTGAAAAATTCCCTACTAAAATACAATATATTGTGCTATTTTATGGGAATTCAATACATATAATATAATTGATAAATTGAAACACTACGCAGCAAAAACACAGGACCGTGCAAGACAATGACATTTACATTTATATATATATATATATATATATATATATATATATATATATATATACGTAGACATAATTGAGGTTCAGGTTTGCATGTTCTCCCTGTGCTTGATGGGTTTCTACCGGTATGTACCCAAACTGCCCGTAGTGTGTGAATGAGCATGTGAGTGTGTCTATGTGTGTGGGTGTCCTGTGATGGATTGGCAAGTGAGTGAGAGTGAGAGGGATGTTAGCTCACTAAAGTAAGCAGCGGTGTATACTCGGATAAATATACAGTTTCCATATCATTAACAGCTACAGACTACAGAGGGATCCAGAAACCCCCTATAGACTTCTTCTATAGCCGTGCATTATCTTAAATGTGGTGTATTTCCATTCAGTTTTTATACCTCATGTGCACAGAGCTCAATGCTGGACGGACACACACTGTACCTTTTTTGCAGTTTTATTCTCAGCAGGAACTCCGAGCTCTCCACTAGCCAGAGACTTCTTCAGGTTCGCCTTCACCTCGGTGAGCCGGATCTCCAGATCCACTCTCTCAGCCTCCTTCCCTCTGCAGCCCTCTTCAAGCTCAGCTAGGCGCTTTTCCAAATCCTTCTGCTGCTTCCCTGTTCACATTGCACGTAAGGATTTATTATTATTATTATTATTATTATTATATACCATCTTTTTGCCACTAGGTGGCACATAGCATTGTTTTTTAAATGGAAAATCATAATTGACAATTTTGTATAATTACACACAGAGTCAGTCTCACCTGTGGCATCCTTCAGCTGCTCTTTCACCTCCTTTTTCTGTTTGCGTAGCACCACCAGCTTTTTCCTGATCTCTTCCTTCTCCTTCTCGAGGTGCTCTTTCTCGTTCAGATATCGTCGCGCATCTTCTTCTGCTCTCGTCTTCCCGTATTTGCCGTACTGATTCACAGCTAAGAGGGGAAAAAAAGACAAGAGATAAGGTGACTTGAATTCATTCAGGATCCTGAACAATCTAATGAAATTATCCGCTAAGTGGAGACTCACAAGAGCCGTGTCTTTTCACCGTGACTTCGGAATTGTCCTTTACCCTATCGGGGCTGGAGAACGAAGAGCGACGCTTCACCTGGGTTCCAGGTTTAGGCTGAGATTCCTCTACCTAAAAAAAAAATTACGTGATAAGTAATTACGGTGGAGTGAAAGATGGAGTTGGCAAGGTGGTGGAGAGGGCAGAGAGCTTTGGAGATAGGATTTATGGAGAAAGGCAGTTGTGGAGTATGTGGAGTACAGATGAATAGACATGGGAAAGAATGTTGCAGCAAAAAAAAAAAAAAGAATAGCTAAGTGTAGTGATTATTATTTCGCAAAATATGTGTGTGGACGCCTGGGGAAACGGTTTGCACGATGAAATGTTGACACTTTCCATCTAAGCTCTGAAATATTTTTTCTATTTTGCCCACATCTCACCCAGAACTAAGGTTAAAGTCACTTACTCATCGTCTATACCACTTTATCCTGTATACAGGGTGACGGCGGCTTTGGAGCCTGTCCCAGGAGACTTAGGGCACGAGGCGGGGTACACGGTGGCAGTCCATCACAGGGCACACACGTATACGTGCACATTTCCACACTGCGGACAATTTGGGAACGCCAGTTAGCCTAATCTGCATGTCTTTCGGCTGTGGGAGGAAACCGAAGTACCCGGAGGAAACCCACCAATCATGGGGAGAACATGCAAACTCCATGCACACAGACCCCGAGGCAGGAATCAAACCCGGAACCTGGAGGTGCAAGGCGATAGTGCTAATCACTAAGCCCTGTCTCATTAAACTGAAAAGCGAAAAATAGCAAAAAAATGTAATCAGATTTTATTTTGGGTTTCAACAACCAATAACTCCCTACAAATTGAATTGATTCGGCTTCTGTATGTTTTACTACGGTAAAACACAGTAGCTATGCAGCAACTTGCTCAAAGCCTGGCATTCATTCTATGAGGAAGTCACACATAGCTAAGAGGTTAAGTCATCTTTAGACAGACTGACTGGTTTTATTACAGGTTTTTATGACACTCAACATGCTTGGAGGTTGGAAGTGGGGACCTATGAGTCCTTCAAGCATAAACAACATAGAAGGCATGAACCAGTGAGAAACAGTTGGTGATAATACTGTATACTGATGAGGCTGAATGCTAAGTGGTTGAAACAACCAAGAGGGGAAATGAGGTTGCTGCTGAGGTTGTTACATAAACGTTCGACTTTTTAATCGTATCGCTTAAATTTAATTAAATATAAACGCAAGGGTGGGTCTAATCTTTTGCACAGAAATATAAGCCAACTTATCTTTGATCTTTTTTGCCCACAATGACATGCAATTGTTTTTTTTTCTAGACTGGCTTAAGACACAGTGGATAAAAGTAAGATCTTTATCTAAGGCATATGAGTAGGGGGTCCCCAGTGGATGACAAACTTTGTTTATTATTGATAAGATGACGGTGATGAATGATGGTTGGTGCGCCCCCCATGCAAATTTTCGCAAATTTTTTCAGACGAGAAAGCACCAGTTCTTGAATGTTCTAAGATAAGACTGCCAAAAAATACATTTCAGAGGCCTTTGTGCTAAACTGAAGAAAAACATAAGAATGCTTTGAAAGTTAGCATTGTATCAGATTTCCGTGAATCACAACAATGTAACGGCGAGCCCTCGCTCTATTCGACGTTTGATCGTTTTTTCGGACACTGCGCTCAGATCATCTCATGGCATGTTTGTTAAGAGAGAGGTGACATTCCTGAAAATAACTAAGGAACGACACAGTTCATAGTTGACATACCTGCACGCTCTCATATGGAACTTCATCGTAGGTGCGAGAGTCTGTTGAAGCGCCGCTAGAGGAAGTGGCCCAGCTAGAGAGAAGAAAAAAAAAGCAAAGCACATGAGTGTAACTCATATTGTTTTTCCTTTTGGGTAACTCCATATTCAGCACTGATACAGTCAAACACACAGGTTTAACTTTTCCCTGCTGTCAACAGACCAACTGTAAAAACTGCACTGTTTGAATGCGGCTGCAAATTCTTTTAACTTTAAACAAACTGAACTGAATTAAAGTGTCCCTCCTGTATCATGTTCCTCTTCATTTCCTGAGCGCTCAGCATTACTGTTTGAGCAAACACGACAGAGGATCTACTAACAGGAAAGAATGCCGAGCTGCTGATTTGATGCTGCTGATTGTATCGACATCCACGTAGTCATAATGCAGAGCCTCTGGTGTTGTAGCACAACCCGCTTCCGCCAAAAGCACCCCGAGCCAGCGGCCCATCTCTTCCGAACAGCTCGCCTGAGACGCAAAGGTTAACAGAAAAGAATAAAACAATACTATTATAAGCTAACCGGAATTGTGCACTATGTACCATATCAAAATTCCAGTACCTCTAAAGCTGCCACTTCCCCGCCGTCCCGCATGATACGGAAAGCAAACGGGTGCTTGGGCCCCAAACCAGGTAAGACCTCGACTCCGTGAAGGACCAGAGCTTTAACGTGAGTGTGTGTGTCCGATCTGTCTTTATGGAAATACAGAGTACCGCTCCTCACGCAACACCAACGCTCCTTCCAGCACTGGTTAACCAGGACATTCAGATAACCTGAGGACAAGAGATGATATACTGTGGGTAGTAAAGTAAACCATACATTTTGCTACATACTTCAAAAACAGTCCATATGCTTTATTTACTTTTTTAACCATTTTTCAGGTGGAACTGCACATCATTGTGAGATCCAAATCTTTCCCCATGTATAAAAGTCTTATCAAATATTATTAATTTAATGAACACCAATCAGTCATAACATTAACTAACTATTATATACCAGTAATAGGATCATGGGCACCCAAGGCTCATTTACATTCAATTTAGCAGACACCCTTATCCAGAGCAACTTACATTTATCATCTGAGTAATTGAGCGTTAAGGGACTTGCTCAAGGGCCCAACAGTGGCAACTTAATGGTCATGGGGTTTGAACCTGGAACCTTCCGAATCGTAGTTCAAAACCTTAACCACTGAGCTACCCCTGACCTACAGTATGTCTGGCTGTGGGGATGTCCAGTCTGATCCCACAGAGAAACTAATGCACCACTGCCAAACAAAATGTCAATGCTGGTCATTATAGAAAGGCACCAGAACACCCAGTGCACAGCAGCCCATTCTGCACGAACCCAGCGGGCAAACTGCTGTCCTGGCCTCCAAACTGTCCAGATCCAATGTCATGCACACTCGTAACACGACCGGCACTAGGACCCGGAAGTAATACGGTCGGGTTTCAGGAAGCATAAAAGGAAACAAGATGGCGCCTCACATTGCTCAGTCATTGAGTTCTGCCCATGCTATCGCCGACGCCTCGCTCGTCTAAACGTGAGTACTCACTTTCTTGGGTTATCGCTTCTGATTGGGTGTGTGTATTTAGAACGCGGGTTTATTTGTGTAAACTCTTGCTCTCGCTTCGGGAGAGTTCTAAGAATAACTAGCGTGGTTATCCTGCCTGCTCGCGCTACTTCCGCGTTTGGGTTTACCATCCACGCTACAGGGCTAACTGCTAGTCTTCTGATTCATCTCCGGTTAGTTCGTGACAGAATGACTGAGCCATCAGCAGTAAACCCAGCGGAGTTTGCTCACCTCTGCGATGTGGTTGACCGGCATGCTAAGCTGATCGATCAGCCCCGTGGTGAAGTCGCATCTCTCCGCACGGAGCTCCAGGGCGTCGCGGTCTTGCGCCGCGAGGTGACGGAGCTGCGACAGGAGAATGCGATCCTCCGCGGGGCGGCCGCTCAGCCGGCTGTTGCCACGCCCATCGCAGCGGCTGCTGCGCCGCCAACCCCCTCCCCACCTTCTGATGTTTTTCTAGCTTTACCGGACAAATGGAATGGCACGGATGGGAAGTGCAGTGTTTTTCTAACTGCATTGGATCTTGTGTTTGAGTTTAATTCCACCAGATACTCCACAGACCGACTGCGCATTGCTCTTCTCGTCTCGTTGCTATCCGGGCAGGCAGCTGAGTGGGCCACGGCGGTTCTTCGTTCAGATTCAGACGTCGCCTACTCCTACACAGAGTTCACCCGTCAGCTTAAACTCACCTTTGAGCATCCGGCTGCTGAGGTGGAGACCGACTCTAAGTTATACCATCTACAGCAGGGAGGGTCGTCCGTGAGCCGCTACACCGCGGAGTTTCGCACTCTCGCCGTGCAGACCGACTGGGGAGACTCCGCACTCCGGACGGCCTACTACGAGGGACTGGCTTCACGTATAAAAGACGAGCTCGCCGGACGAGAGCTCCCAGCGACCTTGGAGGGCTTAATCCAACTCGCCCTCCGGATCGACCAACGTCTGCTCGCTCGCCCCAAGCCAGCTCCCCGTACCCTGCCACCCATCACGACAGCACTACCTCGCACCACACCCTTCCTCTCCCACGCTCCAGTTCCAGAAGTCCACGCCTCATTCACTGCAGCACCCACCAGAACCGTCGGTACTCCACCTCCCGCCGTGGTTGACACAGGAGCCGGGGAACCCATGCAATTAGGGCGCGCCTCCTTAACCGCTGCAGAACGGGAACGCCGTTTTAGAGAGGGGCTCTGCGCGTATTGTGGATCCGCTGCACACCATCGAGCCATCTGTCCTCTGCGGCCGGGAAACGCGCAGCCCCGGTGAGAAATGAGAGTAGCTCACCGGGTCCCATCTTCCTCTCCACCACCCTGACTAATGATTCCCGTCTCACGGTAAAAGTACACCTCCAGTTTGGCCACAAACGGGTCGGAAGTACCGCGTTCGTCGACTCCGGGGCAGCAGGTAACTTCATTGACTCTTCATATGCCAAAAAACTGGGGATAAAGATCGAGGCGTTATCCCAGCCCGTAACCATTACATCAGTCGACGGTCGGCCTCTTTCCTCCAGTCCCATCTCCTTTCAAACTCAGCCTATCACCCTCATCATCAACCAGCATCGGGAACAGATTCAGTTTTACACCACCACCATTTCATCACCACCCATCATCCTCGGACACCCTTGGCTGTTGCATCATGACCCACTCATATCATGGACCCAAAATCGAATTCTACAATGGGGGCCGACCTGCACCGAGCTCTGCCTACGGGCCGAGGCTGGGACGTGCTCTAGGGAGTCCGAGGCCCCCGATGTCGACACAGACAACATCCCGCTAGACTACCGGGACCTGGCTGAAGTCTTCTGTAAGAGACGCGCTACCCACCTACCTCCTCATCGCTCATACGACCTGGCAATCGATCTTCAGCCAGGTGCGACACCACCCCGCGGCCACCTCTATTCACTATCTAACACCGAGATGCAGGCGATGGAGGAGTATGTTTCCAGCGGACTTCGCCATGGTACCATCCGGCCCTCCTCCTCACCTGCCGCTGCGGGGTTCTTCTTCGTGAAAAAACGCGATGGTAGTCTACGTCCCTGTGTCGATTACCGGGGGCTCAATAATATCACCATAAAAAACCGACACCCACTGCCTCTTACCAACTCTGCCCTGGACGCACTCTCTGGTGCCACCATCTTCACTAAGTTGGACCTCCGGAGCGCCTACAACTTGGTGCGCATCAGAGAGGGCGATGAGTGGAAGACGGCCTTCATCCCCCCTACAGGGCACTACGAGAGTCTGGTCACCCCGTTTGGTCTCTGCAACGCACCTGCCGCTTTTCAACAATTCATCAATGACGTCCTCAGAGACATGTTAGGCCGTTGGGTGTTCATCTACCTTGACGACATCCTCATCTACTCCCTAACCGTCAACGAACATATCCAGCACGTCAGAGCGGTTCTAAAGAGATTGCTCGCCCACCAGCTGTACTGTAAGTTGGAGAAGTGCGCTTTTCACGAGCGCTCCACCACGTTCCTGGGTTTTGTCATCTCGCCCCAGGGTGTGGCCATGGACCCGCAGAAACTGGAAGTTGTGAGTCATTGGCCCCTACCCAAGACTCTTAAACAACTCCAGAGATTTCTCGGGTTTGCCAATTTCTATCACCGCTTTATCCGGGACTACAGTACTGTTGCAGCTCGACTAACCGCTCTGACCCGCCCATCATCTCACCCCTTCAACCTCACCTCAACTGCCGTCTCTGCCTTCCATGAGCTCTGTCGCCGCTTCACCACTGCTCCCATCCTCCTTCACCCGGATGCTGACAAACCATTCGTTGTGGAGGTGGACGCTTCGGATGTGGGCGCCGGGGCTGTTCTCTCCCAGCGAGGTCCAGACCAAAAACTGCCCCTGCAGTTTTTTCTCCAAGAAATTTGACGCCACTCAGCAGCATACGGAGTAGGGGACCGCGAGCTGCTGGCCATAAAGTGGGCCTTGGAGGAATGGCGACACTGGCTCCAGGGCGCCAGAGAGCCGTTCATCGTCTGGACCGACCACCAAAACCTCATCACTATCCGCACCTTAAAACAACTGAACCCCAGACAGGCGCGGTGGGCACTGTTTTTCGAGAATTATAATTTCCACCTGTCATACCGCCCGGGGTCCAAGAACACCAAAGCCGACGCCCTCTCCCGACAGCACGAGGAAGACGTCCCCCGGGCGGACCCTGCGCCTGTACTGCCACCCACCAAGATCCTCGCACCGCTCAGTTGGAACCTGGAAACGAGGGTCCGCCAGGCACAAGCTACGGAGACCGAACCAGCAGGTGTGCCGCCTGGCCGACTCTATGTACCCAATGCCATCAGGGGCGAAGTACTCCAGTGGGGACACTCCTCCCCACTTTCTGGACACCCCGGAAAGCGGCGTACCCTACTTTTCGTTCAACGTGCTTTCTGGTGGCCCAGTATGAAGAAGGACGTAGACGAGTTCGTCCAGGCGTGCCCAGTGTGTGCCAGGTCCAAGGACAGCAACCGACCATCGCCAGGGGAACTTCAACCACTCCCGGTTCCCCGCCGACCCTGGACACACATTGCCGTTGACTTCATCACGGGCCTGCCGGTTTCCGAAGGAAGAGACACCATCCTCACCATCGTCGACCGGTTCTCCAAAGCTGTTCACCTGGTGGCCCTCTCCGGTCTCCCGTCAGCTAAAAGGACAGCCGAGCTGATATTAGAGCACGTAGTCCGCCTGCATGGGTTCCCAAAGGACATCGTCTCGGACAGGGGGCCCCAGTTCACGTCCCGGTTCTGGAAGGCCTTCTGCCATCTGATCAATTCCACCTGCAGTCTGTCCTCCGGTTACCATCCACAGACTAACGGTCAGACGGAGCGAACCAACCAACAACTGGAGCGCTACCTGAGATGCTTCATTGCTGATCGCCAGTGCTCCTGGGCCCGCTACCTCATTTGGGCTGAGCTGTCTCACAACCTCCACATGTCTTCTGCCACCAACCTAAGCCCATTTGAGGTATGCTACGGCTTCCAACCTCCGATGTTCGACCATCAAGAACCGGAGGTGGAGGTACCGTCGGCCCAACAGTTGGTTCGCCGGTGTCGACGGCTATGGAGACAAGCAAACGACGCCATTCAACAGGCCAACCGCCGTTACACTCTGCAACATCGCCGTCGACACCCACCGGGACGAATGTACCAAGTAGGTGATAAGGTATGGCTATCAACAAAAAACCTACACCTGCAGACTGAATCAAGAAAGCTGTCACCAAGATTCATCGGACCATACCGCATCAACCTCCGGATTAACCCTGTCACCTACCGGCTCCAGCTGCCTGCGGCGCTCCGGATCCATCCGGTATTCCACACCTCCCAGCTCAAACCCTTCATCACTTCACCAATGGTTCTTCCGCGTTTGGGTTTACCATCCACGCTACAGGGCTAACTGCTAGTCTTCTGATTCATCTCCGGTTAGTTCATGACATCCAAGTCTAGTCCAGACAAACAAGCTGTATCCACAGAGGCCCGACAGCACCCAAAGGATCTGCTTCCAACATCCTGGTGCCAGACACTACGGCACGGCCCTAGAGGTCTTGTGGAGTCATACCCCGAGGGGTCACAAGTGGAACCTACACTATACTAGGCATAATGTTTTGCATTGTAATGCAACAATACATTACATTTTAAAACTTTTGCAATAATGTCCACCTGATATTTACATACTTTCAGCATACAGTCAATCCCACTTGAATTATACAAGCACAATGCAAAGAAATCTAGCCATATTAAATATATTTTATTAGTTTCCTCTCCTTCCCTGTGACCCTGAATACAGGATTAAGAGGTATAGATGGTGAGTGAGTGAGTTTCCTCTTCTTTCTTTTTTATCATATTACAAATTATTTGGTACAGATTAAAAGTGAGGAAAACAAAAAACTAAATGTGCCCTACATTTCATAATATGCAAGAGATTTTTTTTTCTTCAACATATTCATTTTGGCAAAGCAAAAGAAACACAAGCCTATTCTCCACAACTTTTTTCAATTCCCACTCAAACTCTTGCACAATTATACATGCTGATGCAAGAGTTAAACAAAGTTTATGCTTATGATAACATGCTGACTGCAGTGAACGTACAGTATGACTTATGAAATTTCCTCACCACAACGTGGGTTGTCATCAGCGTGAGACAGGTTGTTGTTATCTCCAGGCAAAGGAGGTTTCTTCTTCGAAAAACTGATTATACGGTTGATTTTTCGGCCAGCAGCACGACTCATGGAGCCGGTCAGCTCAGAAAAAGCCCCCTTTTTCCCCTTCCCTTCAAGAGCAAGGAGAAGCGAAGTCAGGAAAGTGAAAACTCACTGATTGTTTTAAGGAAAAGACCAGTGCAGTTGTTTATTACAATTTTAAGTTTTGTTAAGTTCAAAAGCTTATTGAAAAAAAAAAAACTATACAGCAAACACATACAATAAAGTTTATGATCCTTTTAACTGCACGTAACACAAAGACAAAAAAGCATGTAGCCAAACAGTTACATCCTTCCTCTGTCCCTCCTGCCATTGTCTCAGACTGAGGTCACATGGACAATTTAGGGGAAGCAGGTTGTATCTGGAACACACACTTTACACTTTGACCTCAGAAGGGGGGGGGGTTTCCTAGTCAAGACTTTTTCCTTTGGAGTGTAAATGTATGGCGGTAGAGTAGTATCTGGTTTCTGTGTTGCTTATCATTAAGAAAACCTTTTCCTTTCCTGCAGTCCTTTTTGTTCTTGGCAATAAAATCATAGTCCAAAGAATGGCAAAAATTAATTATAGAACTATTAGAATAGAACAAAAAATGGTGTCCTACAAGGGTGTATTTCATGCCCGATATTATTTAGCTAAATATACATTGTAAAATCTGTGAAAAAAAATAAAAAAACAAAAAATCTAAATCTACACCCCAAAACAACACCAAGGCAGTTCAGGAATTACACAATGCATGCTTACCATTTTCTCCACTTTCCCGTGAGCAGTCTCCATTGGCAACACTGTCAGAATCTGAGGTATGTTTATCAGTAAGCATCATCTGCAGTCAGACACGAAACACCACTCATCGACTTGTTGAGAACTTTTACTCTGTATCGCATCAGTAGATTTTTCTTTAGGTGAGTTACCTTGTCCAGTTCTGTCTTGCGTTGCGTCATGGGGGATGAGGTACTCTCCAGTCCGGTGGTGCCGTTTGCCACAGCGTTAACCTCCTGAATGGCCTAAAGAGGTTTAGTCATTAAAAAAAAAAAACATTGCATTAACCCTTATTTATCATGGATCCTATGATTAACAAACAGTAATGTCTACAACAAACTGTACGACTGAACAATCTGAAGGTCTGAACGTGAAATTCTTTTACAGTCTGATACATGGTGGATTTGATCAATGGTCAAGTGTGAATACACACATCCTACAAACCATAGAAGAAAGCTGAGTCTGCAACATGACACACTTAATTGACAGTGATTCAAATAAAATACAGCAAGTAAGCTACTCTGGCAGAGCTACTCCGTCAGACCTCTTGCTAACATCCAATTCTTCCCGATCACACAACAGTTATCCTGTTAAGGATGTGAAGCCAGCCGACTCCATCTTTTCTTACTCATCCTGCAGGATCATGTTTTACCACAGGATCGCGATTAATTTCCCAAATCAAGTCACGCCAATCCATCCAGGAGAAAACCAATATTACGAGGCATGTTCAAGTCAAACCGGGACATATGATCGTGCAGAATAATAGAGCACAGTTACGAGAGTAAAAATTCCCTTTATTTCTCTATATAATCCACTGCTACACTAATGCACTTATTCCAGAGTTTTACTAGTGCTTGGATACCATCAAGGTTGAAGGTTTCAACGTGCTTCACGTCTGAAAGACTGGCCTCCCAGGAACTCCTTCATTGGCACAAACATGTGAAGCAAGCTCAGGAGTACATGGGGGCAATAACTATCAACCAACTTCCTGTAATGTGTAAGTGGTGATTGTGAATGATTGTGTTTCTTCTGCAAGTTGGTGACAAGTTATCAGTATGGATCAGGCATTCCACTCTGGTTCACCATTCAAATGTTTTACTGCAGCTAAGAGCCTCATCAGGCGCAAATTTCCTTATGAGTCCCGGTTTGACTTGAACAGTTTGTACAGTTCAGAGTGGTCAACGTTTTTAACGGTCACTTGAATTCTTTTTCGGGTTGATGAACAGAAATGGACAGCTACACTTCCGGGGTGGAGAAGGATAAATGACGCACGCTGATGACATCATGTGCCAGGGACTTGAGAGTGAAATGAGCATTGTTTCAAGAACAATAAAAGGATGTTGATCTCAGAGCATGTTTACACAGCTTATGCACATAGTCAGGGTAGAGATAAATGTGTGTAGCTTGAGCTTGTTCCTTTAGATAGATAGAGAAATAGATAGATAACTTTATTAATCCTGAACGGGAAATTAGACTAAATTAGATTATTTAAAAAAACTAATTAGGTATGCAAGGATATTACAAAGCTAAAGATAAATCAAAAAGCTGTTATGTGAATCACCTTGAGCCAGCTTTCAGCCTGCTCCTTGCTCTGAGCAGCTAACACCAAAGATTCTCCTCCAGGAATGGAGAATTTGAGCTCGTGCCGCTTACGTTTCCCATCTTTACACACATAGACGACACTGCACAGATTCAGAGGCAGGTCAGTATGCGGTGTCCGATCCTTCGGGTTCTTGAAACACTACAAAGGGAGCAATTGTTAGAATTCACCAGTGCAGGTCCAACTCCATGTTAACTATTAAACTCATTGATTTGTGAGTGTGTGGTGAGGTCTACTAAGGTCAGTTCACCTGTAGTCTGTTCTCACGGATGACGGTTAATTGTTTGGCCCATTGGCCAAAGCGTTTCTTGCGCAGTAAGAAACCGAACTTGCGGCAGTCTTTAAACGGACCTGCCGGGCTTGTCCTCTCTCTGATTTTTGAGTCATCGTCCTCTTCATCATATGATTCATAAGAGCTACTCAGAGCATCTGAGTCATTGTCTAGAAAGACAAACAATCATACGAAAAGGTACAACTTGACTTTAGTTTTGGAAACACATTTTAAGGGGAAAAAAAGCAATGTTTCTTGAAAAAAAAAATTGGAATATTTGTGCTGCTAGGGTTTGGATAATTTTGCAACTTTGTATGATTAAGCCAAAAACTACATTTGAAATGTATTTTTAGCACCGTCGTCTTCAACCTGCAGGGTTCGGGTTCGATCCCCACCGTTCATGGATTTCCGTTCATGTGCTTGTTCTTTTTTGTTCTATCCGTGCTTGGTATGTTTCCTCCAGGTACACCTTCGAAAGCCATGCTGCTTAGGCTAAATGGAGTTCCCAAATTTCCCAGAGGTTGTGCATGACTTTCGGGCGACTCGACCCCTTTAAGTAATTGCCACAGAAACGACAGCTATATCTCCAGTATGGGGAGTTTGCTTTGCCCGATGTGCCTGATGGCATGCAAATCGAGCAAAATTGTAAGTATACTCATGTTCACAATTTTCATTAAATCAAATTGAATATAAATTTTTCATTCAATTCAATAAAAAGTCCAATTCTAATTCAAACACGTCTAATCCAATTAAACATATTTACATTCATCACAATTTCTTAACTGCTGATTGGCTGAAATAACTGAATCTAAATGTGTCTTGTTTGCTCAGAAATACTGTATGTATATATGAATTACTGAACCTAAACTGAATGAACTGAATTTCAAACGTGAAATGTGCTATTATTGACCTTTGTATTGCACATGTAATCCTTTTTTATTCATTTTAGCTACAAGTTAAATATAATTTAATAGAATTTAGTTGCATTAAATTCCAATTTAGAATTATTTTTTTATAGAATTTATTTGCATCCAGATTTAGATACAAATTCAATTCCACTTGTTACAAAGTGTGTATATATTACATATTATATATTATATATTACAAAAGTGCATTAACCAAAACTGAAATCCAAACCTTAGCACCAAAAATATCGTTCCACAGAAAATACGATTTTCATGAACAGACACAAAAAAGGCAAGAGACAAAGACTTCTTGTTTCTTACAGGAAGCCCCATTTATGCGAGTTAATGGATAGTTCTTATCAGCATCTTCATAATAAGCATCCTCATCCTCGACTGGGCTTGGGTTTCCTGTAGTAAAAGTCAATGTCAAAAAGTTAGCTAATGCAGAATTAATATTCCTATCAGGGTTATTATGTTTATTTTTGCAATGTGATTTACTTGTATGCTAGTAGATAATATGAAAGCACTGACTCTGGGTGGTGATGTACTGAGGAGTGGTGTCTGGGTCGAGTGGAACAGCTTCCTCATAGTAATCCTCAGGAGGCGGTGTGGTCGGCAATGGAGGGGGCGTATCAGTGGGACTCTAGGGAACAATTTACATTCGCATTCAATACATAAGAAGACTATATTACTGAAAACATATACTGTATACCAGGAACAGCTTGTGGCCATAAATTTGATGAGGACAGGACAACATTGATACTGACACGGATACAACTAAAAAAAAAACAAAAGATGTGAAACGAGCCAAAATATGTGTCCATGGGAAAAAAAAGATGCATTCATCTTCTTTCTCTAAGATTATGTGTGGGATACAAGGTCACTGTGGTGCACATGCATTTCTAATCTAGACACATTAGCCACACCCTTTATACAGTATACTGTATAAACATATAAATACACAAAGCAGCCATAACATTAAAATCATGAACATTAAAACTAACCATATTTGGCTCTGGAACATCAGGGCGTGGCTCTGCAGGGCCTCTGGTGGAAAGCTGTGGTGTCTGTCACCAGGACATTAGCAGCAGATCTTTTAGGTACTCAGGTTTGTGGGGTGAGACCTTGATGTATCGGACATGGTTGTCTGGCGCATTTCATGGGTGCGCAATTGGATTGGAATCTAGGAAATTTGGGTTTTTTTCCCTACTAGACCCCATGCAGGGTAGGCTCTGAGGTGGTGGGAGTTCTGGTCACTTTCCTATCCTGGCAAGCATTGACCTTGTGCGGTAGTTTTAGCTGCATTGGCTTTTCTGTGGGATCGAACCAGACAGGCTGGCCTTTGGTTCCCAGGGTGCCCATGATCCTGTCACCAGTATATTGATATACAATTGATAATCAGTGTTATTCAATTCACCTGGTGGTGGTGATAAAATTATAGCCAATCAGTGATCCATTGCAATCACTATTCCAACTCCATCCATCCATCTAGAAATCTCTTTAGGCAAACTAGGGACCATGGAGGTCAATGGTGACAGTTGCATTTGTTTAGATTTTTACGCCCATGGTAGGACCTCCAGCCAACATTTACTCACAAAGCGCAATTTGGGAACACCAATTAGCCTAATCTGCATGTTATTGGACTGTGGGAGGAAACCTGAGTACCCAGAGTAAAACCCACCAAGCACGGAGAGAACATTCAAACTCCATGCACACAGACCCGAGGTGGGAAATGAACCCAGACCCTGAAGGTGCAAGGTGACAGCGTTAACCACTAGGCCACCATGCAGCCTATTCCATCCACAGATTTTGCCATATATCTTGCGGGAAACAGTTCTCTACATTACTGACACACTCTCTACATACTTTGTCTTTGTGTGGCTGAGGGGCTCTGATTATTTGGTCTACATCAAGTTTGTCACTACAGCATTATACGCATTCAGAGACTAATTGCTTTCCTGATTATAGGTTTAATGTGTCTCACCGATTTTGTGGGTAAGTGTTTCAATGTTTCTTCCTCTTCCTGTTTTTTCAGCTCCTCTGGGGAATCTCTCAGCTCCTTCAGGTCACAGTCTGAACTCATATATTAGTGTTACAAAGTTAGACATTCAACAAACCCATAAAGATCAACATTGCATAATTATAAGTTAAACAAACGTACCAAATTCTTCAAACAGTGATTCGACAAAGCTGGTACCATTTCCGTAGAGGGACGTGTTCATGTATATGAAGTCGCTTCCAGTCACTCTATCAACATATGCTTCATAAAAAAGAATGTGCCTACTATATATTACAGCTGATACGTAAATATGGGGTATCATCTTCTAAAGTCACAATATACAGTACATAACAACAGAGATAAACAATATCTGTTTCTTTACCTGAAGGCTTTAACTGTCCCAACAGGTTCTTGACGACGGTCATCTTCTCTGCGGTGGCTGAACTTACATGCTCATGCTCCAGGAGCTTCAGAAGCACATTTAGCTCCTTTACGAGGTGCTCCATGGCTGTGGAATAAAAGATTTAAAGAAGGTTTAAAGTTTCCCTCCGAGTACTGCCACTGTAATCATAAAGACTGTCTGGTGCTGATTTCAGAACTCTTATACACCATGTTAATGCACACAGTAATACGGGCTTTATAGTATACACCTGCAGAAGTGTAATGGTTAGACAAAACTAGACTTGTGACTCATTTCATGTACAGTATGTCTGTCTCATAATAAATGTACTCGTCCAGCAGCATGGCAGGGAGGGAACGGTCGGAACTGTCGAAACTGGACATCTGGAAATTTTGGCTGACTGATGGAGCAAACTAAACCAAAGCAACAAATGTGGCTTAATGCAATAAACAGGCAGTGATAAAGGCATGACCTGAATCTGGTTCATGTGTCAGTGTTCACCCAAAACTGTGCACGTATCATAATAGAAGCACTGTTATGAAATTCTTAACAAACACAGGAAACAACACACCAGCCGGTTATTTATTTTTGGAAAATCCTTTTTTACATTCTTAGTAATCCAGGATTACTGTAAACAATGCTTGATTTGAGAGTGGGCTTCCCCTTTTGGATTGATGCTGTTCTATAAGTTAGGATGTTTATTATTATGATGAGTAATAATAATTACATCATAATTTGGATGTATACATATTTTTTTATTTAAATTTTAATGATGGTAAATGACAGATAATAGCTATAACATTAGTAGGCTAATTAACTTATGAGTTTTTCTTATATAATGTTTTCTAGCATTAGAGGTAAACTTTACCTTTTTATTTAAAAAATATGTATATTTAAATAAATAATTATTTTAAAAAGAAATAAATATTAAAAAAGAAACACTGATGTATGTGGCATAGTGGGCTAGTGGTTAACACAGTGACCTCGCACCTCCAGGGACGGAGTTCGAATCCTGCCTCGGGGTCTGTGTGCATGGAGTTTGCATGTTCTCCCTGTGTTTGGAGGGTTTCCTCAGTAAAACACGCAGATTAGCCGTTCACAAATTGCCCATAGAGAGAGAGAGCGTGTGTGTGTATATGTGTGTGTGTGTGTTTGCACACACATGCCCTGCGTCATGCCCCGTGACCCTATACAGGATAAGCTATATAAAAGATGAATGAATGAATGAATAGCAACACTGCTAGCTACATTTCCACATACAGGATGGCTAAGCTGACAGAAGTGTTGCTAGCGCTAGTTCTATAGTAAAGCTTTTAACTGTTCAACTGTATCTGGCTAATCCTAATGAACACTTCAGCTCCATGTGCTTATATGAATCAGCTAAATACCTTTTCAAAATTTCACTAAATCTTTCATTTGTGACTTCGACTGCAAACTTTAATCAGACTGGATACCAAAAACTAGCAGTGAGGTAACAACATGCAGCGACCACTCTGGGTTCAAGATTATGCTGATCTGCATTTTAGACTACTTCATGTAGTTTATGTAGCTTTATGTTTTCCTTTTTTTTATTTTTTACAATTTTACATATACAGTATGGAGCTGTATAGTTCGGTGTTGTTTCATGTAGCACCAAAAGCTCAAATTTTACCACTGGAAGGGTTTTCTCACTCGGGCACACATTCAGCTATTTCTTTTCACTTTTAACTGGTTTAATAGTCAACTCTCTCACACTCAGTCTGCTGAGGTTTGGCTGGGAAGCAGATTTAAATCCCATCACACAGAATATGCACTTCATATGAGAAACCGGTACTGTTTCCATCATATTGTACATACTTATGAAATGTACACGAAGATACCTTATTCCTATCCATGGGTAATGAATGCAATTTTTGGATTTGCAGTATTGTTTATCTCTGTCTTTCTTTCTTGCTTTAAAAAATTTGCTAAATTAATACATAAATAGATGTCAGATACACAAGCCTTTTTACGGCAAATCACACAGAATCCCACAAAATCAATGAGATTTTGAGAAAACACTCGAACCAATCGATAATAGAGCTTTAACCGCATGATCCATCAAAAGGTCATTAAAGGACACGGTAATCCAGAACCAGGACAAACCAGTCGACAGTTTCTGCACTCCAGAGAAGCGTTTCAAATCCAGCATAAGTCTCTTCACTGAGAAAGCGTAAAAGCTGCCAAGAAAAGAAAGTTTGATATTTATTTAGGGCTTACCAGACTCAACAGCTGACGCTGATGAGGAGGAGGTCACCATTGTCCAAAAACGATGTGCCGTCAGAAATACTATTGTAAACCTCAAACTTTCCACTGAAATGTAGTCCTAATGCACAGTGCTTGTGTAAGACTCGATTCTCGCCCCGTATCTCATCAAGGTAGGTATAATCTTTATAACCCTCTTCACTATGGCATTATCAGAAGGGCCCTGCACACTGTTTTAACAGCCCCTCCCTTCCTACTGTGTCTGTCCTCTTCCTGTGGCAAAATGTGAGAGAGAAACTAAAGATTAGGAACGACTTCTGTTTTTTTTAACAAACAACGGGTACAAACAACAGTGATAAAAAATGAACATCACAATTTTGATTTTCTTTACTCCAAGTGGACACTCAGACTCTCATAGTGGTGTGTAAGTCTAATATCACCAATCATCATTTTTTCATGATTTGCAACTTGACTTGGGTTTAAGCTTGTCTCTGACGTTAAAGTCTCTGATTTAACAGTTTGAACTTGACTTCCTCTAATTGACTAATAAATAAGCACTTGAGAACTTTACTAATAAATAAGCACTCAAATTTAATTCAGGAATAATAATAATAGTAAGATTATTAATTATATTATTATTATTATTATTACTATAGTTGATACCACAACGCTGTTGCAAACGAAAGTCAGAATTTTATGTGATGACCTCCGACATGATGTACAGTAAGCCTAATATTAGATTAACGAAAAGCACATTTGTATTGAACAACAAAGTGAAAAAGATCTCATTGTTGATTGTTTATTGTTAGGAGACGTTCGTAGTGTTTATGACAGGTAATGGTCAGAGGTAATACTGTTCATTTATTTTTTTTGTTTTAAGTACTGTTTAGTGCTTTATGTTTTTCTTATCAATAAGATGAATTAATTTTTTGCCCTCTTTTACAGATATGTAAACTTATACTGGGTGGTCAAAAGTATTGGAACAGCATATGTATATGATATATACTGTATATGACATGTATTATAGTTCTTCCTGTGAACAAAGGAGGTGATTTTTCTAATTAGTTCTAGCCTATCTGGCTGAAGAATTGTTCTAATTAACTGACAAACTAATGAAAAACTTTTTTGTGGCAGCCATTCAGACCTGGGTCATCTTCAGACCTAAACCCAATTGAAAACTTTTGGACAATGATGAAAATGGTTTCTGGTCACATAGCCAGTTTTCACTAGTTTGCAAGGAACCGTCTTCTGTGCATGATCTTCAGGAAGCAATCAAGCAGGCATGGATTGAGTGAGTGACACCAGAGTACCACAGACTTCTTTTTGGCTTCCACTATGCCCAGCCAGATCCAACAGGTTTTAAAGAATAAGAGACTTCGCACTAAATTGTGATAATTAGTTAAATTATTAGCAATACCTTGATTGCTAAAATAAAATAAAAAATTGAGAATGTCATTAAAACTTTTGAATTTCACTTTTTTGTCTTAATACCTTTGGCCACCAGTGTAAACAGGCTTTTGCTTGATGTAATTATTTAATTAGTAAAAATAGTAAAAGCTTGTCATAATTCTGTTATCGATGATAAATAAAACATTTTAAGACATATTGTTACAGGAAAACAACCAATCATCTCATTGTGTCATATCACACATCACTCTACCCTGGGGTTGACTCATTTCCCATAAAATGACACATGAGAAAAGATTTCATTCCTTATAGAACGTACTTTATTAACGCACCGACACTAAACCCACCATCCACTCTGGTGCCTATTCATACCGACTGCTTTCATATTTTAGACTTGATTTGGATGAAAAGGTGAAATGAGACTCATCTTGGACTTCAGGCTGACTATAGGTCTTGTATCTACTTTAATGTAAAATATTAGACTACTGAAGCCTATCCCTATAAAATCAGTCATCTATAGCAAACAGATGCTGAAAATCCTTGCAGAATGTCCTTATTTGAAATCAGAGTGAAGACTCTGTTGTTTGGCACTGAGACCGCGTAATGGACAACAGGTTGTTTCCTCAGGATTCGTTTTTTCCTCTCTCCTTGAAAGAAGGAAATGGAAGTGTGCACATGTGGGTGGAAGCCCATAGGAGATAGGATGAAGGTGAATAGTGGGCGGAAGCTCCGAGAGCAGAGAGTGGGATATCTCCGTTGTTGAATATGGCACAATTACAAGTCCACAGCTACAACTCTCCAGAGGGCCATTGTCTGGGAGTGCACTCTGGTTTGGACGAGGGAGTGACCGTCCTGTTTGTGGCGGACAATCATTCCCACACAACACCCTCCAGGCTATCATCTGGCCCCGACTGAGCCTGTCCAGAAACTAGGTCGGATATGCAGAAGTCAGCTAAGCTAAAGTTTTGCATTTATTTGTAATAGATTATCTGTTATACCAATGGATCTATCCAGACACATTCTTTTTATTTATATATTTATATATTTATTTAAAAAAAAAAAAAAAAAACATGCAATAAGCCCAAACTCACCTTTAAACAATGCAGGCTTTCTAAATCTTTTCTACAGCTTTGAACAAGCCCAGAAATCTATCGATACACAGTATATCCCAAAGCAAAATGAATATAGTGACAGTTTAAGCATGACAAGTGGTTTGACCAAAATCCTAGCCTGAGGTCTCCTACAACAATGTGCCATTATGACGGCTAAAAATAGCCAGTTGAGATCACTCTTGAGGAAAAAAGACAATGCCATGAGGAGAACTCAAAAATGCAGCACCAACAATCACTCGCTCAATTACGCACAAAACACATTCAAGAAGCCATGCAGCCAAGAGCAGCTGTGACATCCAGAACTACGGGCATTGTGGGTCAGAGGATTTGTCCTGCAGCTGTGGTTTCCTGTCTGAGCTGACGAAAGCGCATTCTATCAATGCCAACCTTCTGCTTCCTATTCCTCTACTCTTTAAATGACCAAAAACGACAGGCACGATTGAGATTCTCACTTAACCACCAATGCCTCTCACCCATCTGAACCCTGTTAAACATTACAGATTACACACTTTAAAATGTCTGCATGCTTCTTTGCCCATTGGTTATTTCAGGGCCTCTCCTGAGACCAGCGACACGGGTTTTGCCACACAGGGGCAGGTAGGAAGATTGGCATGTGTCAGAATTCGCAGACTAGATGACATAGAATGTCACTCACTCCCTAAGGAGGCCGGAGCAGCTGCTGAAGTTCTATTCTGCGGGTGGACGTCACGTGCACTAAGCTCTTGTACGCACATATGCGAGCGTGGTGCATAGTAGGGGCTTTTGTACACACCACTCAAGGTCATGTGGCAGCCTGAGCAAACGGTTGGAATAATTTAATGCTGACTCTTTGAGAGTTACTGAATGACAACTTACTGGGTGGAGTCAATTACAGGCAAGCAACAGGCCACATAACTGAAAAGGGAGGGGATGGAAGCTTTGGGGATTATAGTGTAGGCATTACAAACTCAGCAATCCTGGGGGAAAAAAAAAAGGAATGATCTGAATTGTCAATCTGAAAGCATGAAAAATAAACAGGCAGCCTAATAAATATGACTGACGGATACAAATAATACTCAAGTTTGTTTTGGACCATTTCATTCTTTTCTTGTATTTTTCAGTGTGAGAAATGCATCATGTAATACCCCATGCTTAGTGTAAAAGATTTAGCAATTGCCGTACTTGTCTGTGCTTGACTCCACACTGGAATCATGAGAGTCACATTTATACAACTAGCCTATTCACAACTACCTCAACCAAAACAGGCCCTTTCCCCTGACCGCCCCGGGGGTGTGAGCACTCCAGTGGCACAGGGTGGCAGCTGCTGTGCTTCAAATATGCCATCTCGATTGCACCCCAACTCTTAGAACCTTCTCTGACTGGAAAACACTCAGTGTTATATAGAATAGTTTTATATCGAACCTTTTCCCAGAAAAACAAGCTCAGATGTAATATTTTAGTGTCGTTTGCAAGTATAAAGAACGACAATGCAAATATGAAGCTAGTTAATAAGTGTAGATTCATGCATGCGTGTGTTTGCATTTTTCACAAGATTTCTTTTCCCAACTTCTTTCCCACATGGTAATTTCTTTGTGTCGTGTATCTTTTCTTCTGATTCTTGTTCACATGGAAGTGTTTATTTTTCATGAGCCCTTGTATTCACATGGGTGAAATAGACTTTCACATGGTTTTTATGTGATCATGTGAAATCATATTATATTACATTATTTTTTTCAACTAATGATCAGTTGCGTGTGCGTTTAAGTCAATCCAGGACTTGTGATGAAATTGCTGGTAAATAAAGTAATAAAACTGATTGTCATTAACAATAACTTCAAGCATAGTACGGTGTTGAGATGCAGTAAAACATTTGAATAAACTAGGCTGTATGTCTGTAAATGACAGTTCCATCAGAGGTGGTCCCGACCCTGCTGCAATCATTCTCGTGAATATTCGGTGAGTAGAACGTCTGATCCTTGAAACTCAACGGATCATTTTTTACCGATTTAGGGTAGAGACACATCTGTCTGTGGGAACCTTACATCAACACCACTTGCACATTACAGGAACTCAGCTGAGTTATTGCCACATCACCCTGCACAGTCCTGATCTCGCTCCAAGCCATGTTTGGGTCATTAAAGGAGTTCTTGGGAGACCAGTGTGTCAGATGTGAAGTGAAGCAGGCAGTCCAATCATGGCTATGGCATACTGAGAAAACTTTCGACCTTGATGGTATTAAGCACTAGTGAAATTCTAGGAAACGAGCATTAGTGTAGCAGGGGATCATGTGAAGAACTAGTTGCACAAACAAAAGTCCCGGTTTGACTTGAATGCCCCTCGTTAAAACAAACAAAAAAAACCTATAATAATTAATTGCCAATGAAATTTGGGTCAAAACACATCATGGTGGTCCCATCTCATTTTGCAACCTGGACATACTGTAACAATGCCACACAGCTGTACCCTGCCCATATCTTAGCATGCCAAGTGCAAGCAAAAAGTTTCCACTCTAAGAATAGTTCCAGCTCAATTCCATTCGACCTCTCCCCAACTCTCACAAGAAAGAACTGTATATGAAGTTCAGTCCTCCCAACATTACGACAGCTCAAGCTCCTTACAACATCTAACTCTGTATTTTATTAGCGCACTGACACATTGGCCAATAATCTGCAGCCAGCCCCTGTGATGTTCTGCTTTGATTTCCACTCTTTGAAGACATGAGTCAAACAGGGCCTACCAGGAGAACACAAAGACCATTTCAGCCAGAGCTTGACTAGTCATGTCCTCCACTAACCCTTCAAACGTTATATAGAAGAGCTTCTCTTGACGGCCAACGTCCTTTCGTTCATGAGCCGAGGAATGCCAGTGGAAGAGACACTGTGTGGCCTGTGTGGACCCATCAGGGATTGCAGGCAGCAAATGAGTGGAGCCTTTGTCTCTCTTGAACTGCGGGTATTTATAGATGCATGCAATGTGGAGAAGACATGAGTGCAAATATCCAACCAGGCCTTCACTATCAGCAAGCAGGTCTTACAGGCATGCCTTTGCAATGACAATAAATACTAAAGGATGTCAATTCGTCTGATGTGTATTTGGGTTTTTTTTTTTTTTAATACATGTACATGTACTACAGTGTGCTGTTCAGACAAGCAGGCTACCATCCAGTGGTCAAAAAAAAAAAATACTGGATGTTTTTTTTTTTTGTTTTTTTTTTGTGTGTGTGTGTGTGTGTGTATGTGTGTGTGTCATCAAAGATTGTATTGTGTATGATATTTCAAAATGCACCCTAGTTAAGACATGTTAAGATAGTTCTGAATTTTTTTTTTGATAAGGTATTCCTTAGAAATAATATACATAATTTATGTATGAATATGACTATTTTTCTATGTATATCCAGTAAATATGTTTTCCATGTAATTGCACATTCGATTGCTTCTAATGTAATCTGATTCCTTTGGCATGGGTCAAACATTGAAAAGAGTGGCCGCTCATCCATATAACAGCTGTTCAATCAAAACTGTAAGATGGCTCCATTGATTTATCTAGATCTAGATGTTGTATAATCATAGAGCGGGATGCTTACAGTTTCATTATCTCCATAAAGACTATTAAAAGTGCTAATAAGGAAGTGCAACAAATACTATTACAGGACCCATTGGGGCAGGACTTACGCTGCCCCATGCTCATGCTTTGATTTAAACTCTATGGCCTTAAGTTTAAGGCAGTATTGGGCTGTTAAGAAAAAGCCCTAAATCCCTAATTACTTATCTACATGATTGGGTGGTCCACATAAAAATAGGCAAAAGAGTCTAATGATGAGCCTAAAGATGATCACATGATGTCCATGGTCATAACTTAACAGATTAGTCCATTGCAAAAATTGAAAAAATTGGAAATTGGAAAAATTGGAAATCCTGGAGACTCAAGACAAAGATTTCAAAATGAATCAGTCACTAAAACAAGTAACCAGCATTTAGTTGATGGCCTGTTTTTTCCTGGCTTCCCCACAACCAGCCACTTGCACGTGCTCACCACAGCGGATTTCCCACATGAGAAGGAAGGATGTTTTCACTCAGGTCATAAATAGCCATAACACTGCATTGACCCTTAACCAGACTGGGACAGGATAGCTAGGTCAACAACACTAAGACCAGGTTGAGTGGGATTAGATGAAAAGGATTATAATAAAGGATTACAGAAAATGTTACTCATTGTGTGCACGTCCATAGAGTTGTAGGTCCATACTTAGGATCATAGCTGTATGGTTAATTCATCCAAATTATCTGACAAATGGAGGGCTAAAATTATCCTTCTTCCTATCTATAACTCAACTTGGTTGTTGTAGAAGCATCATAATCGAACCCTATAGCATTTGTTCTTATCCGGCATAAAACTATTACACATACACAAACTGATGCACTTATTGAAAAAGCAGATATGCAACACTTTTTACTGCAGCTATATGCTTTTAAGTCAATTTTTCAATGCATATTCATGCTGTGTTGTTACCATACAGTAGCAGCTTTTTCAGTTCAAACCACACAAAATGTACAGCTCTGTTGTCTACTCGGGGAATTGTATAACTAACAACATTTTCAGATGTCGCGTTATGTATGGAATAGTCAAGCCTTGAAGGTCACAAAATTAGTTTCATTCTGTGTAAGCACTTAATCACAGCAGCTGACAATAAATTATAAATTGCTGAAATAAGTCTACAGTCTGGGCTAAAAAATAATCAGCCCTTATTTTACGCCCATCTGATTACTTTCACTTATACCTGCTGCTGCCGATGGTGGTGTTTTTGGTTCCACAAAAGGGTAAGGAAAATAATCCATTCATTTTTTTTAAATAATGTAATCCATTACATTATTAACAGGAAATAAGAACCAGTAAGATATGAAAGACAAAAACTGAACATTACTTCATTTATTCACTGGGTATACTGCTTTATCCTGCATACAGGGTCGCCTATCCAAGGAGTCTTAGGATATAAGGTGAGGTACCAATCCATTGCAGGGCACAAACACAATACTACGGGCAATTTGTGAATGCCAGTTAATCTTGTTATCCAATGAATCTATATGACTGTGGAAGGAAACCCACCAAGCACAGTCCACCAAGTGTGCAAACTCCACACACATATTGACAGGCAGGAATCAAACCCGGATCCCACCATCACCCAAAGTTTTAAAACTTTTTTTTAATTTATTTATCGCTGGGAGGATATTTCTACCAGCCAGCCATGAACTAGATCACAATCTCATCTCATCTCATCTATCTACTAATGGATTCGTGATTCTATGAAATATCATTTCAGCTTCGGCCTTTTACATGACATTAGCCAGCTGAACACATATCCATGTTATCAATCAATTAATCAATTAACAATAATAAAAAATTAAAAAATTAAACATTTAAAGACCAGACACGATCGTGAACTTTTTGTTATAAAGATAAAAAAAATATAAAGACATAAAGATATAATTGGTATATGAACTCCAGTGATTGCATTGTAAGCTTTTCATAGATTCTCAGAAAAAATAGTATCAACCATTCCTCACTCATCATTTTAATGTGTCTTACACAAAGTGAACACCTTTACAATGATTGAAGGAACATATAATAAACAGTAGGCTGCTTGTTAGCTTTCAACTTTCACCCTCCATGCATCTTTCTCTGAAACAATACAAACACCATGAAGGTACAAAGGGGAGACCCTGAGTGGACTGTGATGACATCATCACCGACTATGTCCAGGTGTCGCTCAGGTTATAGCATCATCAGATGTGATAAAGAAATTTATAATCGGCCTGATCACACTCATATTAAATAATAGGAAACATAAACAACACGATATAGACGATTAACCTTTACATTTATTTACCCAGTATTAAGAAAAACAAAACAAGGCATTTTTAAGAATAAAAAGAATAAACTTACAGTTGGATTCCGAAATCTCCATCATGAAGAATAAAATCGCTTTTGTTTATATATATGTTTTTTTTTCTTCTGCTCTATATAACAGAACCACTATTAACGTACAGTAATCTCAGCCCACGTGACCGTCAGCGGCAGCGGCCAACACTACACTGGGCTGATGTGAGGAAGCGCGCGCTCAGAGGGCGAGAGAGAGAGAGAGAGAGAGCGCGAGTGTGAGCGAGCACGATAACAGGGTCCTAAAGCCCGTTTCTTTCATCAATTCATTTTGTATTTAAGTTGTTAGGTTGTTAAGAAGGTTCTTAGCCCTGAAAAGAGACAAGCAAAACAAAACAAAAAAAGAAAGAAATGTACAGGAAGGAAAATGTACATGGAAGAACAAAAATAGCACGACACGAATTCTTGAGCAGATTATTGACTCTTCATGGTTCAGTGTAAAGAGTCATTCATCTTCTATATCGCTTATCCTGTACAGGGTCGCAATGGGACTGGAGCTAATCCCATGAGACTTAGGGTATGAGGTTGGGTGCACCTTGGACAGGGTGACAGTCCTTCACAAGGCACACATACACACTTCGGGCAATTTGGGAACACCAGTTGCAAGTCAACATTGCTAACAACTACACCAAAGTACCGCCAAAGTGACATGAAAACTCCACGCACATAGATCCAAGGCAGGAATCAAACCCCAGTGGTGGAGATGCAAGGCATCAGTGCTAACCGCTATACCACCTTGCTGCCAACATTTAATATAAAAAAAAGGTCTATGTATTGCTTTAAACAAATCTAATTGTAGTTGTAGTGCTTGCCTTCATTAAAGCAACTAACACTAAACCAAAATGTCAGAGGGATCATTTTGCATTCTTTAAATACACATATAGGCTGCATGTCTTTGGGAGAAAACCAGAGTACTCGGAAGAAACCCACCAAGTACAGGGAGAACATGCAAACTCCACACACACAGAACTGAGACAGGACTCAAACCATCGACCCAGTAGGTGCAGGTCAGCACTAACAGCTAAGCCACCATACTGCCTTATATTTAATATTTGGTCTTGTAAAATGTCCTAGGAAAAAATGCTATGTATTGCAGTATACAAAATGTAATGCTTGACTTCATTAAAGCAACTAAAACTGAACCAAAACTTCAGAATGATAATTTTATGTTTTATATAGGTATTTTGCATTCCTTAAATACAACTATAGGAATATGGTTAACCCCTGTCTCACACAATTTAGTGTTTCCACTACTCCAAAGACACCTTATTCAATAATAAACTTTAAGTAATAAACTTTATTCTAAGCACTTTTTGGGTTCAACTCAGTGTGGTATAAATATGCAGGATAGTGGATAGTCCAGGACCAGGGTTGGGGATCTGTGACACCTCCTGCTGGACCAACTCTAGAGCTACAATGCTTAGTCTGTTTTATTGATCAGATTTGCTTACTATCATTATGGTATTTACAACAAAAATTCACTGACCTAACATGGTCACATCCATTTATACTAAAAGCAACATCAATGTAAAGCCCACCATACT